>CM060840.1:58152500-58482500 GCA_030762175.1 Metallyticus violacea
TAATTTATACTCCAATGTAATACCGAAAAGTTCATTTAACTTACTTTGTGAAAAGCCGGGATACAAAGAATATTCGTCTAAAATTCCAGTGCCAAAGCAGAATTAATTAGTATTACAAACCTTCGTAATTAAACACCGCATAGAAGGAATGAGCACTCTGAAAACAATCGCTACTCAAGGAGTCCATTTCTTTACATGTTCAAGGTCCCTCAAGTCTTTTCGGCATCGAAACACAACTCGCTGTAAAAGGTAACGGAAAACAGAGATACAAGCGGAGGAGATGATGCAGCGGCAATAAATCCTGTCTCTCAACAGGTCCTGTTGCGAAGTTCTTCTTTCAGCTTCATGTACAGGCTTGCCAGGCAGAAGCATTGGAATGAGATGAGCACAGAATGTCAGCAATGTGGTACACTTTGCCTGCCCAATTCTACAGGCTGCACATTTCAAAAACTACCACTTGGCAAGCTGAAATTTTTCTATAAATTATGAATATTAAAAGAGCTATACTTTTTGGAATAAGAAAAACTTTATGCTACTAGTATTAGTGTCTATAAAATAACTTTAAGGCAAACTTTCTCCTTATTATTTAAAATGATACAAAAATCCTATTTATTTCGCCCGATATCTCCTATGGAGGGCAGACACAAACGACCAGCAATGAGCAATGCTTAAGTATCTAAATGTTCTCCTCCGTCCGTACCAATTTATTTCAATCATCATAAAACAAGTTAATGTGTTTAAATTTATCTTGGTTTATTGTCAAATAAACAAGTGTGTAAAAATAAAAAATATACACAAATCCTTGTTCAGTAATTTTAAAATGATAAATAGAACGGAACATTCATTAAAATAAATATATCAGGTTTTTGCTCTTTTATTTTGTAAGCCTTTTTAATATAATAAAAACTTGTAGCGCATTCCCTTAAATATTCATGCATGACAGGTGTAGAAATGTTTCTTTCTTTAATATCTGTTTTTTTGTAAACGGGAAATTACTTGCTGTAATGCAAACTTTTGCGCCTGTCGTTGTTTACATTGTCTTCAAACCATATTGTTGTTGGTGGTAAAATTAGGCGGTTTAAGTCACAGGTATTTGAACTGTGAATACTGTTTTCAACAAAACATTCACTGACGACTTTTAGTTCAAGATAATACCATCCTTACATCAACCACTTTCCTATTTCACTCTCACCAGAAAGAAATATTTGTAGATCTCTAAATGCTGCATTTTTCTTAATCAAGTCTTGCATGAATGAAAAGTACAAATTGTATTTTGAGATCTGGGAATATTCCTGTTCTTGTAGCAATTTCAAAATAATTCAAAATTAGGAACAGTTCCTCAGTCCTTCTTAATATTTAATAATCTATGGAGGTTTTACGGTACTTATCTGTAAAAAGAGCGACTATCAATGCTATGTAATTATGAGACTATGCACCGCGTAAAATTGATAAAAGTGTTGAGCACAGAGTGCTCATTCCTTCTATGCGGTGTTTAATTACGAAGATTTCTAATACTAATTAATTCTGCTTTGGTTATTTCTGAGGTTTTGTGTTTTGCCCGAGGAAACTTCTTGGTTTTCGTATACTTTTCAACATTGAAATTTTCTCTTTTATTGGTCTTAATGTAAACTGTTTTCAAGATTTCGTGTATCACTCATCTAGACTTAGGCAGAACGGGTTTAACGCTTGACCTAGTTCTTATAAGTTCAAGGTCCAAGGGAGAGAGAGTTCATTTTCATTTTATTTTTTGCAATATCAGTTCTCGTTATTTTGCCCACTCTTTCTGAAAAGAATTTCCTAAACACTTTATATTATTATTATTATTATTATTATTATTATTATTATTATTATTATTATTATTATTATTATTATTATTATTATTATTATCCTCCACAAAAGATTGTGTATGAGATGTCATTACTTACATTAATAATGTTCGTACTTAACGCCTTCTAAGTATACTTTAGCTTGACAACTGTTAAACGCAACGCAGTGTTCTTCTCTAGAATATTTAAAAACCATTCTTCTCACTAAGCATACAACATATTTGCACTGTGAAATTATACTATCAACTCTTAAACTGCTATAACGAATAGATTACTTATTTGCTTTTTTCATATATTTCAACCAGATATATATACATTTTTTTTTCGAATTCCCAGACTCATATCATAAATAACTATTTATAAACTCTGAAGAAATGAAACAATATCAGCAGCAAAATATGCACTTAACGAGGTCAATTTTACCATGAATAAAAGCTTCCATATTTGTAGGAATAATTGAATGTTCATCCATTTACATTTCAGTGTGTTTAGCAAAAAAAAAAAAAAAGTAGTTATTATTCATCTGTAATTTGTTGGGGCACATAGCTATACTAGTATTTGTAAATAAAATTTTTAGTTTTTCTCCGAGAATGCAGTGAGTTATTCCAATATATTATGTAATAAGTAAATTAAATATTATTAAATTAATTTACATATTTTATAGCGGCGTTGTGACTGAGAGATTAAATCGCTTGCATTCTTATCAAGAGGAATCAAGTTCGCTCTCAGAGGCCAAAAATGGCAGATGTCGGTTGGACGAAGATTTGCGAAGGTTTTCTCGGATATTTCCTGACATTTTTAAATTCATAATCTAACGCAAAGCCATCCGGTTTGGAAGCTGAATTACACTAATGCTATGTGTGGAACTCCAAAGCCTTATTTGGACGCCAGTTGGCATTAATTGCCATCATCTTTATATTTTATATTTTAACTGCACAGTACTCCTAACAAATATCACGGTAATGTAGCAACTTGATATTTTTGGAATTATAATACCTTCGGATTTATTATTTTTAGGCTTAGAACATAAAGATTTCGGTATAAATTTATTTTTAGGATTTGATAAGCTTTTCCTGTTCACAAATATATTTTGTGACTTTGGAATGTTTTTTCCAGTAGATATTTTAACTTTCTACATAACGGTATACATAAAAGATCAGTAAAACAGGCATCACATCTAGAATATTTTGTAGACTTGGTCTTTTAGAACTTCTCTGCTACTCACTTTTCCAGATCCAACACGAAAAAAATGTGGTAGCCTTCATCATTCTTATATAAACAATAATATTAACTAACTCTCCAGATCCAGCATATTATTACAGGAAAAATTAAATACTTAAACTCGGATTTTAAGTGAGTTTATTTAAGTAGATCTTACAAATTTTTATGAAGAATTAGGCAATAATATTGTTCGGCTGTTTATTAAAAACATGGTTTCATTCTTATTATTATTGGCACTAAAGCCCAGAGTGAGCCTTGGCCTGCCGCAGCGACCTCTGCATCCCCTACCTCCGTCTCACGACTGCATTGATAGAGGGCAGTATTGCAGGGGATGTGATCAGATCGAAGAATGCCACTCCTCCTTCAGGCTACTTCCCAATTATCCTCACGAGGCTGGGTGGATATGTTCCAGACCTCCCTAACTCAGAAAAATTCCTAAGCAGGTACCTGGGTTCGAACACGGACCTCTCGGTCAGCAGTCAGAAACGGTAACCACTAGACTAAGGTGGTATGCAGTAGACTTCATTAAGACAGTAAATTAAATAGCTCACATTATGATTGATTATATTATAAGTAAATTCTAAAACTGATGTTTTGAAAAATGTTGGTCTCCCTTAATAAAACTTTGCGAACGAGCTGTATATAAACTTCATCTAAAAATAAAACAACAGGTTACCAATGGTCTTATAGAAAATAGTTCACATTTTAGTAACAGATAATAGTCCAGTGAACACTTACAACAACTTTTCCTCAAGAGGGAGAGTAGAATACATTATGGTATTAAAATGCTCGCAAGTAGCTAATGCTATGAAAATAAAAAAGAGCATTTTCTATTAAGGATATATTTAAGTTTAAATATTTATAAAACACTAACGACTCAAAACACTATTCTACAACATGGCATTCTATATCTGATCTTGGAATTCTGATCAAGAAGCACCAAAAATCTATTTCTGAATAATAATTTGTTAAATTTTAGTGATCATATTTGTCCACCTTGTGTAATTATGGATACATAACTGTGCAATAGTGGAAATGTAAAGAGTGATGAATGGATGGATTTTATTTCATTATTATTTATTTTTACAAAGGCGTCGTTTTTAAACAGATGGGCATCAGGAATGAAATCTATGACACTGCAGGCTTCATCTGTCAGCCGTCGACGAATACTACACCGAACAGCTATATTTATCTATATTACTTAGAAAACTACCCTGGGAGAAAAAGTGGCTCTCACATAGTTCATGCACATTTATACAGATTCAGAGACCAGAGTACCCAGGTCGTAAGGGGAAGTCAGAACTTTAACCCAAGAATTGCATAGCACATAAACGAGGAATCACGAACGGTTCATGGAAATGGTCTTTGCCAAAATTGAAGTCAGACGAGATAAAATTAAATGAAATTAAAAAAAACAGTTAAGAAGGAGAAAGGAGAAAAAGAGTATTGCTGAAATGAAATAAGCGAGAGGCAGAGGTCCCAAGAAAACCCCGTAAAGCTTTAATTTCTCCACTTCTTAGGAACCAACTGCTCCAGCAAAGTTGTCGGAGCAGCATCACATGAAATCCAGCGAGAAGTGAAAGACGGGCACCAGTTAGATTAGGCAGTGCAGTGAATGTAGCAGTTTCACTCACAGGTGTGGACCTATGTAAGGATTTTCCAATGTCCGAAATAAATCCACGACCCAACGAGGTGACACTGCGAGGGGCATTAGGGTCATTCCAGCCGACATTTCGCATTAGTCTTGTACGTGGAAAGCGGGCCGGCTGCCTCTGAAACGCAGTTGTTGCTTGGTTCTAAGGAATGCACAGTCGAAGCACAATATATCCAGGACCCATTCAAAGTACTCAGCCAGACAAAAGAACCATAACAAAGACAAGAGACAAACGAGCTGTAACCCTAAAGTGTCTCAACTCTCCACAGAGTACGCTGGGGGGGCACTCTTATGATCAGGAGGTCAATGGTCAATTCCAATGTCTTCACAACATTTACACAAGATGACTTCTTAAAGCCATCATTTTTTTATTTCATTAGCATGTTTTAACATACTGAACCATTCGACGGATTAAAGTTAAGACTCCTGTATACTGTGCCAATTCAATCTCTGCTCTGAATCAGACTTTACAATCTGATCAACCCAAATGTTAAGGTTAAGAATTGTCCCTTCTTCAGGGGAAATCAAATTCTGCTTTCAAGCAGAAAAACGTAATTATGAACCATTAAGCAATTTTTCTTATTACAAGCAGATCTTTATTTCTTGCATATGGTATCCAGTAAATGCTCTCCCCCTTTCATTTCATTATTCGGCTGCCAGCTCTGGGATATATCCATCATACTTATCAGCAAGTCTTCTCGAACACGATTCGCATTTTTATGCCTTCAGGCAATTCTTAGTTCACCTGAAAATAGGTGAGTTTATATTCTATGTTACCTCCAACAATAAATCTGCCCTAAATTTTTCTCTGTCAATTATGAGATGATGGCGAGGGTATTATTGACATAACAGAAGCACTATTTAGTGAACCAAGGACCTGAATGAATACCTATGGGCCTGTTATTCATTGCAAATGAAAGTGGTAAGCCTGGAAAATCAAAGATTCCAGACGTGAATGTTTTTTTCGTTTTGCTCCTCTTTAAAACTGCAGTTTAGAATGAACGAAGACAAGACAATTAATAAATTTAATAAGAGATAAATAATGGTTATGAAAGTTTACATAGAAGTTACTCCAGAAGCCAAGAAGGTGAAAATATGTAAAAATTAAAGCAGTATTCAGCAGTATAATGGTAGAAAAACCTGCTACAACAGACATTTACATTTTCATTTGAAAAGATTAGAGAAAATATAACATTACTTTTAATATGTATTTATGAACAAAATAATTCTCAGTTATTTTTGAAATATTACATGTATCACTTTAATTGGTGCATGCAGTCTAGAAGAGACAGAGGCGTTTTCTATAATGAATTACGTTAGTCAAAGATATATAAACAGGAGCTTTTAATCTCAGAGCAAGCAATAAAGTAATATAAAAGATAGACAGGGAGAAACTATACCCAAAACTGGATTATGCTAATTGTGTTTGCATTCTTTGATAAAATTAAGAATTCTTAATACTATCTCCCACTTAGAGATGTTCAAATTTCAATGATCAACAAGGGGAATCAGAAATATAATTGATTATCCAGTGATAAATGAAAAAGTTGATATTCCTATAAACTGTAAGAAAACTAAACGAAATTATTTATTACCTGAAGGCAATATGAAAATTAGTTTACTATTAATTAAAAATTCCAACTGCTTTAGCAGTATAGGGTGAATCTGTACTTAAGAACAAATGTGAAGAGCAATATTGGTATAAAATGAGAAGAAATTTAAATTATTTGTCAAAGAAAATTTATAGATTTGGGCACCAGAAATATACGGATAATAGTAAGGTATTAAACATACAAAATGACAGAATAAAAATATTTGAGAAAGATAGGAATGACAATACTTACTAATAATGTTTAAATAATAACACTGAAACAAATCTGCATTAATAAGAGGAAAACCTAAGTGACAGGGGACAAAAGAAACATGTTAATGGACTATAACAAGATTTACAGGGAAAATAAAAGAAAACATTTAACTTTTTTAAATTTTCACATAGCACAAAAAGATAATTTACAAATAAAATGACTGGTTTCAATAATTTACAGACTTGTTGACTCAGAACCATGAACATTTAATAATAAATGTAGAAATATATGGATTAACTGATATCTGCTAACAAGAAAAGTAAAAATAAAAAGCCTTATATGCAATTAATATAATTTAATTTTGTAAATGTAATTATGTTGGAAATGTGTATATATAACAGACAACTGGGAGTTTGCCATATTCAAGAAGGTTTGAGATGGTCGTGGCATTAGTTTAATAATAATTGTTACAAAAGCTATGCCTGCTATACACTAAATTAATAGCTGATAAAGATATTGGATTGGATCATATACTACTGCATATTGATTATTAATAAAATGAAAGGTAAAGATAATGCTCGTGTAACATTCCCACATACCGGGGGTGCCAAAAAATGTATACACACTTTCACAGCAGATATCTATTTAATATATTTCAAAGTTGGACCGAAAAACAACAGTGATGTGTAATATCATGTTCTGTAAACAGATGTGACTCACATACATTATGATAGCTTTGCTACGTGATAGGTAAATCTACAATGAACAAATGAAGTCAAGATTATCGAAAATAAACAATGAACAAATAAAGCCAAGATTATCGTATGATGTTCTGTAAACAGACGTGACTCGCGTTATGCTCGCGTTGCTACAATAAAATGGAGCCAAGATTGTCGTTTGAACATCGTAAAGCAATTTTGAAGTGGTACTGAAAAACCGAGAATGTTGTTGAAGTTCAAGGGCAATTGAGACATGTATACAGAAAAGAACTGCCAACGCGAGTAACAATTCCGTCTTGCCCGCCAATCATACACATTATGGAAATAAGAAATTTTACTTCCAACAAGATGGTGTACCTTTCAGCAATGCGTATAAAGTCACTCAGTTGCTGCTTATACATCTATAAAAGTGACTGTTGTTTCTAAAACAAAATTCGTGGAGATGCTAAAACAAAATATTCGGATGGCAGTTCAGAATATTTGGAGAATGAGTTGCGGCGAGAGTGTCAAATTATTTTTATAAAATTCGGGCAGGTCTCATAGCAGAGGTTAGGTACTTCAAGTATCTAGTACAATATTAATTATTTTTTACTGTTAAAAACTACGAAAGAAACAAAAAGTCTTATTTCCTTCAGCAGGTTACAAGAGCGTTACGCAGTAAATTCCCAACAACAAAATAAATTTCAGATTCCGTTGCGGAATGAGGTTCCTATAGAAATTTGTATTTTAAGACTGGGAAAGATATGATATTGCATGAGATTGGAGCGAACCAGAAGGTTTAATCCGTGATGCTGTAATTATTTCTTAATCTCCATACGATGAAAAATTTATGTATGGCCTAAGCTATTACTGAATTGACCCCTTTTCCATAGTTGTACTCTCCAAAGCTCATTTTGTGTTGTTAAATACGAAAATTTACACCCTTTTGCTATTTTAATTTCCTACCGTTTTGAACGCTTCGTCATATTGTTTTTCAACTAACGCGTTTTTACATTAAGGGCGTTATTTATTAGACTGTAGTTAGTAATGTACGAAAGATCCCAGTCTGACCAAGACTTCTCCCTGAAAGCGGAATATTAAGCAAATTCTTCCACGACTCATACACATACCAAATAACAGCTAAATAATTTTCTATCAGAAACATGTTATAGCTTAAACTTTGTTTAGAGTGTGTAATGTCTGATGATTTACCATTATTGGCGCAGGAAACGTCCATTATTTAAAAGCATAATTGATGGTTTAAATTTCTTCCATAGCTATTAAAGTAAAATGTGATGACAGAACAATTACAAAAAGACTACCAAGCAGGTCGAACGCATTGGTGTCACTCTCTCTTCCCTCCAGTTCGAGAACATACAAGGCATTTACAAAATATCTTTGATAAACTAGAATAATGAATTTATTATGTGAAAAAGTGAAATACACAACTAATTTTACACATTTCCTCTCACTTTCCTAGTCAAGCGAGTGTATTATGTACACTTTTTCTAGTAGTTGAACTACTTAGAACTACGCCCTCCCCCCTCCCTACTTCATGGCAATATAAAACTGAGCTGTGCTTGGTTCACTGAACTTGAGTTTGAATACACAATTTGAGTGAATGCATGTAGATTTAATGCTATATTATCTAGCCTAGAGGATTTCCTATATCTTCTGCAGAGCTAAATTTGCTTCATCAAACGAAGTGCGTCACCGTTTATTTTAAAGCTTAGTGGACATACTTCCTGCGGATTGAAGGCTGACCAAATGACTGGCTCCCACGTGTGAGAAAAGAGCAATATCCCTTACCGTTCCATTTCCTCTAGAGCGATAACATACATGTGGATCGTCTTAGCTTTTAAGATACGCGCGCGGTTCTTCTGCAGTAAATCCTGGTACAGAGTTATCTCTTCGGGAATTTGGTTTTTTATTTCGTCCATTTTGTGCGCCGTTCTGCTGACGATGCTGACTAACATGACAATCCACTAACCTCTTGCAAGCACCGCAATTAAAGTTCCCTTCTTTTATTTATTTTTTCTTTGTCCCTCTTTGGCTTTCAGAACCTGCAAGATGGAACTTTTATCATCTGAAGTCTTCCATTGAGGAGAGTTGGAGAGAGAGGACAGAAAAAAGTAAAAGAACCGCAAAGAGCCCTGATACGAGTCCAATGAATGAAATGCAGGATACATAAATCTCGAATGGAAGCAGTTGCGACAAGAACAACAGAGGGGAGCGTGTTATGGCATATCCTCGAGGTCTGTTGCGGCTAAAGTCTACACTGTAGCAACTCTTTGCAGTTTCAGGATTTCACAACGATGTGATTTGTAATTACTGAAATGTGCTGGAAAATATCCATCTTTTACTTAAACGTTTTCTTTCCTGATAAGAGTACTGACTCAAAATACTCTCCAAAGTTTATTAAAATTCGTATAAAAACGTAATATTTCTCCCCCCCCCTTTTTTCCAAATGTACACTATTATATTTGTTTGCAGACGGTTTATATTTTCAGAGTTATGTTTATGAGCTATAAACATGCTTATTTAAATTTGGTAAGACGTCATAGCTAGGCATTATCATTTTCATCTAGGCATTCTCCTAGAATATTTTCTCTTCTGATGCGCAATAAATACAGCGTGATCCGTTTGAGATGTCAGAAGAGCAGAAAGTATTGTACATATCACTGAACACTTGGTTATAATGTATGCAGAAAGGATGCAAGTTTCGAATGCGTGGTGTTTCCGACCTGAACCGCTTGCCTTCTCAGCTCTATCGTGCACTATGATGTAAGTTGTATGGTATAACTTTTCGAATGATGTTTATAGACGTCAGTACGACAGCTATTATGCCCCTTTCAAATCGAGATGTTGTTAAGTGGTACAACATGTGCCTGGTCAATGGCCTGACTGCCTCACCAATTAAAGTAACATATGCACATATCTCTAAAATAATAGAACGTAGAGTTAGAAGTTTCGAGACAAGTATTATTGCAATACTTTCTCAAATCTACAATATGCTGAAGATACTTACAATTATGATGTTCCAAAATGTGATATTAGAATGTAACATAATATAGAAACAAATAAAAATGTTAATAGTATTTAACGTCCATTTTACTATTGAGGCACCACAGGCGGTGAACACTGATGATATATGATAAATTGAGAAAGGATAGTTTTTAAGGAAATGAACGTTCTAGGCCCAAGTTATGGGTACTTTCCCGGCATTTGCCACTTATGAGGACTGAGGAAAACCTGGAAAAAAAAAAAACCAGTCAGGAAGAACGGTCCTGGTGGGAATGGAACCCCTGACCTTCCGCTCACGAGTCCGCGCATTAACGATCTCGGTACCCGTGGTGGTACAAATAACAATTAGTTCTATATATGGTACAGATATACTAAGTATTTCAAAATGTGAAATACAGAATATGGCAACAATGGGACTCACAGTTAAAGAATGTCAGTTCAATTTCATAGTTCTTGTGGCCACAGTTTGCTTTATTCTGTTAAATAATATCAGCATACATCTTTTGATCTTCCTGCATCATTGTACCGTGTCAAACCCGAGAAAATGTTAGAGGATTTATCTAAAACTTAACAAATTTCCTCCTATATTTTCTGAACTGCAGCTGTGCATACACAAGGAACTACAACCATCAGCTGTCAGATATTGCACCTTTGACTTTCTACTCCCACATGATAGGATTAATGGTTGTTTGGGATTTTACTAACCACTACTGCAGATGGCTGATAGATTTCTGTCCACAATAAGCTCTTTTATTATGTGGTTTGGTACCATACAGTTCGCATATCCATAGTCGATACCTGTACCAATGCCGTACATATTATTACCATATATCAACACTTATTTTAGCATGAAAGTCCACTCATTGTATTCATTTCTATACCCCATTTTGGAATGGAAGGAATATTAATAATTGTAATATCACTAAAAATGAACGGCGTTTTAATTCTACAAATTTGTGAATTATTTTTTATTCTATCCAAAATCATACAACAATAACATTTCAGGTTTTCAACGACGTTAGAAAATACAAGATGTGGAAACAGTTGATTCCTGTTATAAATGTACTAATCATTTGAAATTTCAAAATGGAATGTATGAAGGTGAGAGATGTAACCTAAAATGAAATTAACAATGGCTGTAAATTTATTCTCTAGATATTTAAATTGATGTTTTATTCGTTTTATTTAAATTTATTTTAGTTAGGTAGTTATTCAGACTGACATGTTTTGGAATAAAAGCTCTATATATGTACATATTCTAGCTCTCAGCGTCTTAATTCACCACTCAAAAAGTTCAGATTGGTGAGAAAATATACAGGAAGATTATTTGAGTTACGGTCTGTTTGAGCAGGACAGCTTACTGGAGAAGTACAGCCTCCTCAGCCGATAAAAGGTAGTTAGAGTCTCCGTGCGGAAAGTTTGTATTTTTATTTTAGCATTTACATTTTTACTGAAAGTATAAAATGATAATTTATTTAAAACTAATAATAGAGTCTCAGAGGCAATTAACTGTCGGCATCTGAATAGCAAATTTCTGGATTTAATCCACCTTTTATTCCGTAAGAACACAGCAGTTTGGAACATGCTCCTCATCACTAGCAGATTCTGTCTCTGGTACCGTTTTAATAAGTTGGCGAACATGTTCTCTACCTAGAACGCGATTGCCTGGACATTTTATTGCAAACTGCCTTACCACTGCTCTGCAAAAATCTGTTTTCGTATACGTATTCCATATAAAAACCGGTTCAAAACACTATGTAGGGTATAACTAACGAAGAATAATTAGCACACAATTTACACACAGTAAAACACCGAATAGCGCACCAACGTACTGTTGCTCGCTGAAATTACATATGCACATGCATAATGAGATCTTGAATAGCTTTTTTCGGTACATATCCACATCCTGCAGACTTGCAAATCAAATAGCCTCACTTATTTACAGCATAATAAATAACATGTACGTTGGGGCGTCAAATGAAAGGGAAAAGAACAAGTTTCAAAATCAGGTCAACTAGAATGCTTTCTGGCAGTAAGTAAAACGTTCACTAATGATATGTAGCGGAGGTTCCGACAGTGTTTTAGCAGCAGCGACAATCACAGCGACAGCGGCAACAGCAGTACATTCTTTTACACAATATTTAACTCATCCAGTAACATGGGTACTAGGATCATACTGGCTTTAACAGTACGCTAAGAAATGCATGAAATTGCCCAAGCCATTTTAAGGGATGAATTATATAAAAGAGAAAATAAACAAAAAATTGTAAAAATAGAAAAATAAACGAGATATAACAAAGATGATAAAGACATATAATATAAATAGCTTACATCCTCACACAAATGTGTATGAAAATCTTCAAAATATTATGACTAAAGTTTCCCTAATCCCCTTCCCAGTTATCTGCCTTTTTCGATTTGAGCTGTATCAGTTTGTTTAAAATTTGCCCTCCCCTTCCTCCCTGCTGTTTGCCAATTAAATCCAGCACCGCACTGCCCTCCAAATGGGCTCGATAGATATTTTTTCTGCATTCTTCCGTCCCCTTGCAGTATGCCAGAATATGTTCCAAAGATTCTTTCTTTGTACACATAGAACATATACTGTACACCATCTTTCTGTTGCTTTGATGCTCCACGCGCCTAATCCAACCCAAACGACCCCCTGGTTGCTGAGTTTGGCCCCCGTTTCAATGTAATGCTCCATCTCATTGGATTTTCAGTTCCGATGTACCTCCAGCGAAACTTTTTCTGTATGCTCGGAAAGTGTCAGCTGCCTATTCATGTCCCTTAGGAGGTTCTTAATTTTTTTTCTAAACCCCCTTCTGTTTCCACTTCTTGCGACCCATTCCAGACCACTTCTTAATTATGAAGTTCTATTTCTCCTCATTCTTAACTGTTTCTAGTAGCACATCTCCCTAGTTAGTACAGTGAACAATTCGTAGAAAGTGCTTCAATGCACTCTATAACCTCACTAGTACCAAATTCCCTCAGAATTCCACAATTTGCCTGACTACTCCATACTCCTGAAATTCCATTTAGAAAACCGTTCTTCATCCAATACAATTTCTCTGTTCGTTCCCAACCCCAAACTTTGGCCCCATTAGTCATTGCAGATGGTACTACTGCCTCATATACAGTCTCTAGCAGCCGTACAGGCACATCCGGGAGTCTGCTTAGTCATGCGGAGGGGTTCTGCGGTCTTCATATTCGCTTCACTTTATGTTTCGCCCATTCGCCGTTAATTGAGAAGGTTAATCCAAGATAAACGAATTCTACAGGTTATCGAGCTTCAGTCCTGCACATGTCTGTGATACGTGGTTTCTTACATTGAATAAGCAAAACCAAGATTATGGCCTTCAGGAATGGAACAGTTTATCACACAGAAGAGAGATTAGTATAAACAATTTCATGCCATTCTTATACAATGGAGTTGTTACCTGAATATATCCCACCGTAGGTGGCGCCATACCTTCTTGGATAACATTATCAATAAAAGGATTAAAGAATAGAGGTGAAAAAAATTCAACGCTGCCTTACACCTCTCTAACTAGAGAAAAATTTCCTGTTGTACTTAACCCACAAGTCCAGCTGTTTGTCTATCGCTTGTGGTACCCGAATCCCTTTAGTCGTAATTTGGCTTAAGTACTTCCCAATGAACCGAATCAAGAGCTTTTTGAGATCAGTAAAAGCATAGTGCAAATTTACCATATTTTTTTCCATTTGCTTCAACCTGAATAAATGTGTCGTCGATAATACTATATTCCTGGCCGAATCCCAACTGAAATTTATCAAGTTTTATCCTCCAAGAGTTTTGTTATTTCATTCAAAATTTATCCATAAATTTTACCCATAATCGGCAGTAGAATGATCCCCACAATTGTCCAGGGCTGCACTTGAATCCTTTCCCTTTGATATCGTATGAATAATTACTATAACTTACCAGGCTGTGCATTCCTCATTAATTAAATATATAATTCAACATTTACTTTTTATTGTCAATGTAAGTGAATATGTCATATCAATGCTGAACAGCGTAGCAGAGGAACGATATCGATCACATTACTTGATTGACCATTTTTTAACGCAAGAAATGTGAATTGGATTCTAAGAATAACGAGGCAGAAGGATCCTTCGATTCCCCTGGGCTTCAAAAATCTTATTTTTTTCTCAATTGAAAAAGGGACGCTTTCAATTGAAGAAAGCGGATTAGGGATAGGAAGAAGAGAAAGGGAGTCATTGAATTTTGAACGTCGTTCGGGCAGTAGCAAATCAGAACAGACGCTCACTTATGTACGGTTGTGTACAACAGCTCTGCATAAGGGTATTTCCTTGCGCAACTTGACAGCAAATTAGAACAATTGACTTCAGATGTCCTAGATGTTTAATTACTGAAATAGATATGTGAAATCACTAGGTGTAATAATTTTCATGGAGAAAAATTTGACAGTAGTACTGCAGGAATTTTAAAGATTATTTATTATAAGCAGCCCTCGAACCCGTTAAACAGAAATCTGTCTCATTTTAAAGTTCATACCCTACTGAAGAAAACGATTGAAATTCAGTTATCAGTTTACAGAATTAGAAGAATTTTTATGTACGATTAAAATATAAACGTGGCTGAACTGAAAAGAAACTCTTCATAGGTCTCAGTTGAAGATTTTTGAAAAGAAAGCATAACTTCAGAGTTCACATTGTTCGCCGTGTGTCACCTACATTTTGCTTAAAGAAATGGTGGTTTCAGCACCTACAGAAAACGGAATATTCTAGGATGACAAAGAAAATGCGAAGTGTAAACGTAAAAACACATATACCTACGCCTAGATATTACTGGAGACTTAAGGTTCAATAGCTACTAGAAGAAAGAACATTTCTTCTAAAACATGCATTTGCTACATTTTTACTGTTATCTCAGGAATCTAATCTGACGCTAGAAAACAAAAAATCAAAAAGTATTATTTTTAATGGAATAAAATTAAGAAAGCAATGCATGAATGTATGTGTTTACTTCAGATTCTCACTTCATTGCACCCTAGGGCCGGTATGCGTGTAGAATAGGCATTTTCAGCAATTTTTAAATTCGTAACGTTTCCTAAAGGAACTATTATGTCAACAAACGCGTATTATTTCACAGTAATAACCACTGCCACAATATTTGCCGTAATGGATCCGGTGAACGCGTCAAGTACGTGAAACACAAGAAATATTATCACCGCATCCTGGAAGTTGCCTTGGCGCACTTCCTGTCCACCCTGTAGTGTATACATATTCGGTAATACAGTGCAGTGTGTGGCTAGAGATCGGAAACATCCCGGGCTTTCTAATGGGAATATTATGCAAAGTGTTTTGGTGTGCTGAAAGGAGGTACATGGTTGGAATGGAAAACTTTGTGTTGTACTCGGTGTAAGGGTGGTTAAATAGAGGAGATGGGGAGGTGAACCCTTCTCTTTGCTCAGTGAAAAGGATGCGTTCACAACAATATCAGGAGGATATGTGATGGATGAAAGAAGCGTATCAGAAACAGTACAGCCCATAAAAGAGACAGAACGGCTTTGTGGTGGGATCAAAAAGCATCTTGAGGACAAAAGTTACAAAAGTCATATAGAGACATGGATGCTGTATTATTATAAAGTTGTTACATCTACACACAGTACGGAACAAGTTCAACTGGAAAAGGAAAATAAAATGAAGTTATCCACAAACCTCTTTCCACTAGGGATTCTTTCTTTCTTTCTTTCTTTCTTTCTTTCTTTCTTTCTTTCTTTCTTTATGCGGTCTATTTCATATTGTACTGCGGGAATAACAACTAAACACAAGTTCGCAACAAAGCTGCGAAACTGTTGGCTTCCATTTTATGCAATGAATACTTTGGGAGAATGCATTAAAATATCCAAAAATCTCTAAGGCCAAAAATACAAAAATAATGGTGTCCATTGCCCAAAACAAGGTCTGTACTATAATATAAGCCAGACACTCTGCGAGATATTGCTTCCAATGTCGATTAACTAACACTTGCTTGATATTAAGAAGTTAAATCGCAACCTGTCGATATCTGGAACATAATAAATGTTTTTAATGGGAGTTGTAACAAGATGCCAAAAAAGATCGACAACTTCAGCTATTTCTTTCACAAGATGAGTACATACTTTCATTGGGAGCAGTTATCGATTATTTGGATAACTAAACCAAGAAATAATATTTAGCATAAAACTTAAATATTTCTCTAAGGTATATTACTATTAAAATGCATCGTTCCAACCAATTAAAATTTTATAATAACAATAAATTTAATTAACAAAAATAAAATAAAATATTATTAAACCCTATACGGCCTTCTTGTCCCTCAATTATATTTAAGATTTTTTACTTAACATCTAATTTCTTTATTTGCAACACTTTATTTGTTATTATCTATTAAAAGACCTTAATAATTATAAACTAATATCCTTCAAAGTTAAAAATAGTTCTATCTCATTTGCTTTCTTTAATATTTTAATTATTTCAAACCATGCTTTGGAGTGAAGTTTATAAGTTGATTACAGAGATACCGAGTTTTTCTATATAGAGATTTAACCTCTCCTTATTCTTTTTGTAATTTTCTATGTATTGTTAACACATTACGATTTTGTTTAATCGATGACCTAAGCCTTGTAGTTTACACAACACGCTCTACAAGAGCGTTAGGACAGGACAAGACATGACACCTAAATTTCTCAAATTTAACACTTTGTTTGCGATTACCGAATCATATGGTAAGAGTGAAGAATGTAGTCATTTGCCCGATAAACAGTTTAAGAAATGAGAACTTGATGCACTAGCCTAACTATGAGCAAGAGAGAGAGAGGTTAAGCTATTTAACGGTACTGGCTTACTGGAGTCATGTGATATTTGTTCTAGGAACTGATCTTGAGTCGAAGATTTAGAAGTAATCTTGTATTCTGTTAATAAGATTGTATATAGTGTATATGATTTACCCTGTAATTGAAACGTTTTGAGTTCCAGAATATTTGAAAAAATTGAACTGAGGCTCAAGTGTTCAGACTGTGTTAATTTTAACTTCATATAGAAACTTGAAGACATATATTAAATACTTGGGTGTGTTAGAAATTGAATATACAATATCTCTAGATTATATGACCTAGGACATTCATAAAGACCACCACCTATATAATAACTCTACAATACAGAGTGTTCACAAAGTCCGGTAATATTTTCATTAATTTATTATGCAAAGATCATAAATTCTATTACTTTTCGAGGCGTCTCGCATGAAATAGAAATTGAAATAATGTAATTTAAACTTTACTGAGAAAGATTATTTAGTTCTGTCATTCGCCTCATTTGGCGTTTCTGTAAATACGGCGACTCGTGTGCAGAGCGGGTTTTCTGTGTGCTGGAATATGGTAAGGAGAGGACTATTACAGACGTGCAATGGCAATTCCATAATAGTGCGGTAAAAAGCACCAAACAGTAAAACAAGTTATGCCTGGAATGAAAAACTTGTAAGCATTGGCTGATGGCGCTCGCAAAAAAAGTGGCCATCTTAGGGGAGTGAAGAGAAGAGTGGCCAAGTTAGAGAGCCGAAAAAATCAATTCATTACCCGAGCCACGGCAGTGCAGCGGAGTGCTGCGTAAGAGCCTGCGAATTTAAAGCAGCATAAACCTCAGATACCGCTTAAGTTAAAGTCAGCTGATGAAGTCAAGGGGTTCAAACCTGGTCAGTGTAAATGGATTTTTTTATGGCGTAAAATTCTCAGTTTGGCTCCCTTCGGAAAGGAACCAAAGCCGTTAAACTATAGATTTACAGATTTACAGCACGTAAAAGAACAGCAGGCCTGAAAGAAGAGACCTCTGAGCATTATTAATCGGCCGCCTCACGACCCGAATTGAATGGAACGCTATAATTAGAGATATTAAGACATTCATAACCTGGATAAGTTGAAGCTAGGTTGATAATGCAGGAGGACTCCGATTTTTTCTTTTTTCTGCAAGATCATGATCATAAACACACTTGAATAATGAATGGAAAACAGCAGCCATAGTGCCTGTTCATAAAAACGAATGGAAAATAAAATAGAATGTGTAATGATGTAAATCTGCTGAATTCCGGTTATAAAATATTTTCTAAAGTTATTGAGAAGCGAGTAACTGTAGCAACGAAAACATTATTAGAAGAACAAGATGGATTCCGAAAAAGTATTCTTGTGTCGTCCGCACTCAAGCATAACATAAGATTACAGCATACGAACTACTGTACCAATGACGACTTACAAAAGACATTCGAAACAGACAATCGCAAAATATCTAGTAAGAATTATACAAAATACATATAGCATATACATGCAGGAAACATTATACATTTACATAAGCTTAGGTATCGCTAAGGATTAGAAATACCTTACCCGAGAACCAAGAGGAGGATGCCCTTTCTCGCCTGCTTTATTAAACATAATAAATTGATAAACGTGTAAGAACAAACTACATACAGATACTATATCTAAATGACTTGTCTATTTTCCCTGATTCTGAGGAAAATTTAAATTGCACAAAATAACATGCAATTTCTTTACAAAAAAAAAAAAAACAAATTACAGAATTTGAAAAAATACACGCTTAACGTGTAAACATTATCAAAGATGACATTATTTTAAAACCAGTGTCCAGTTCAAATTATTTTATGTGCCAGATTATATAACATAGAACGAATATTAATTAATAGAAAACGTTATGACAAAAATAGTATTTGAAATTTATATACTTTATTGTACGGTTCTAAACATTGTACTATAAGAAAAACCGAGAAATAAGTTCGAAATAGCAGAAATGACTTGCTGAGTTATTGTTATTACAACATAAAAGAAATTATGGTATAGGTATAATATAAAAAATATAAAGTACATTACATACTATCCAAAAACTTTATTTTAAATAGTGTATAACGCAATTTTTTACTACTGAGTCACCACAGATAGTGGACGCTGATGATACACGAGATGAAATATACTGGAAAAGCAATTTTTTTTAAGGAAGGAAATGTTCCAAGCCTAACGTTAGTCGGGGAGGACGATCCTGGTGGGTTTCAATCCCAGACCTCCCTCTCATGAGTCCACGCCTTAACGACCTCTGCCACCCGTGGCAGTATCGACACACCTGTATACTAATCGGATTTCTTTGATAAAACGTAATTAACAACGTATTGGAAGAAAAAGCCTAAGACAACCCCGAAAACTATGGATGACTTTCAAGGTCACAGGATTCGACTATACGACACTTTTCTTGTTAGACAACAAAGAATTGCTTGTACTGCCACAAGATGTAGTAGTTTAGACGAAGGATTCAAGAAGCTTCCTCGATGGTAACAAGAGGACATGCTGACTTAAGAAGATAACATTTGATCACAGCATGAATATCTTTGCTGAGTTGCATGTTGTTCCCACATGATGTGGAAAAAAATTAAAGAATTTCTCTTTAAAATGTTATATTACATCATTAATTTTTTTTGTGTTTTAGTACAATATATTGAGGAACGTGTTACGAAAAATTTGATCACGCGGTATAGTGTTTTTGTAGTATAGTATTTTTTATGTTTACGTGTTTTTACTACCGTCATATTTTGCAGAACTGTTACAATTATTTGAAAGAAATGGATTAAAACTGCATTCCTATTTTTTGACAGAGGATGCAGTGGTTTCCTCTTCAGCAAATGTCCGGTCTTCAGTAATAAATTTTATATTCTGATGTGTTTCTTAAAATCATAACAGTAAGATATTCGCAAAATAAATTGTCCATATCCATATTAGATACTTTGTGTGGTAAATGCTGAAACTCCTGTTTTTCCATTACATATCTATTTCAGCAGCTATGCTCAAGCACAGGGCTATAATAATTCCAGATAAAATCGGGAGACTTTACGTCCCAAGCTAATATCTGTATCCTTTATTTTTGGCGCCGAGGAATATAATACTATATTAGCAGTATAAGTGTGCCACGTTTATTATCTCGGTCCTTCAAAGTCTGCAAATGGCAATCGTAAAGAGCAGAACTGGTGTTTAGCACTTACTTTACTTTTATGTACACTCGCTTCACTCTCTTAAAATATTAGGAACATTTGATGGTAAAAACGTGACCGGGCCCTCACTTTGCACTGGGGTCTAAATCTTTCTTGGAATTCTGTATCACCTGAACAGATCATAAAGCAAGATGGGTAGATACAGGAGTGGATTTACAGGTATGGATCGACTATCATTCTGAGTGAAGCTCTGGTTCATAAACCACTCAATAAGCATTCTTGTTCTTAATTAATGAATGGAGGAGGGGGAGAAAAACTGGCATAAATGCAGCACGTGAAGAATCCACTCTCTAGAACTGCATAATAATCTATTTCTGTTCCTTCCAAGCTTTATGTTATATCTTTGTTTACTACCGGAAATTATAACATGTCTTTAAAGGTTATATGCACGTAAAAACCTGTTTCTCCTCGACATTACAGAAAAATATATAATTTTATGTTAATTAGTTTTTGAAAGTTAGTTTTATATATGTTGGAGCAGTCCCTTATAGAATTGAAAAAAAGTTTTCATATAAATGTAATTTGGCACAATTTCAAAATTTGCTATAATCCAAAAAAGCATAGTATATTCTAAATATTACTTTTGATAAACTTTGAAAAATAATTACAGTCTATCATAAGCTTATTGTCATCATTGCTTTGTTTCATAAACTATCTAATCAATTTTCTTTAAGATATTTCCTCTCGAAAAAACCAACAGCCTTACGAATTCAAGGGAAAGTAATATGTTTAAACTATGAATATTAAAACATTTTACAAAATTTGTATTCTATCAGCTTTATTATTTCAATACTCCTATAAGAAAGTAAATATAATTTATTGAGAACCTTCATGTCACATAAACAGATCTTTTCCCGAATTTGTGGACTTGAGTAATTTTAAGAATGCTTTCTCATATGATCTATTAAGAGGCACTTCTAAGATAGAAAATACTCCTCAATGCTACAAAGCAGTATACGGAAATAGCGTAGAAAAGTTACTGAGCGTTATGCAGACAGAGCCAAACAAGAATCGCCCACATACGCAGTTTTTAACATTACTGATTAAAAATGCACTTATAATGATTTGGAAAGTAAATACTGAAACAACCCTGAGTATAAATATTGTAGTTTCGTTTAAAAAGAAGAAAAAAAAACAATACCATATAGTTCAACCTGAGAATTAGAGGCAATCTCCTCATGATTGTACCTAGGTATGATTTCAGTTCTTAAACAGATAGTGGGTGTCTCTTCCACGGAACTGTGTTCGAACTCGGGGAGCCGACTATCAGCATTACTTATATATATTGCAATTTTTCCCGCACTTCCTCGTTTCCGAACGCCATATTCCTTTTCTCACCCATCCCTCTTACCTGACCTCGTTGATAGCAGTCGTTTTAGCCTTTGTTTCTAAATTTAGGCCTGGAGCCTTCTCCGTAAGGGAGTACTGTAACCCAGGTATAATGTAACTTATAAATGTTATACACTTTGTTATATAATTTTAAAGCTTCCAGTTGTAATTCTTCTAAAACATGGAAAACTGGAAGTTTAAAACCAAAGTGTTAATACTACTGGTAGGTTAGTATTAATGCCCAGGAGAGATATTTTATTTTTTTAAATACTTGGTCCCATGTATTTCTTTGAATAATTTATTTAATTCGTGTATATTTATTACGCCAATATTTCAAGGAAGTGTTACTTGTTTAAATGCTACAATACTGAGTGATATATTACACAGTTTTAAGGTAAAATATTTTATATGTTCGTATATGTATTTTACATTTAAATTTATAATTGTTTACTTTCTGTACTAAGTTTCAATATTTGGGGCGTTAGGTTATTGCTATTTCTACTAACTTAGAAAAACATACGGATTGAGAATAAAGACTGTGACACTGAAACGAAATAGATTTCGAAATTTTGCCATGGTCTTTTAGCATCTCTGGAAAAAGTGTCATTTAAGATAATTGTCGTGAGCATTGCTCCGTTGGTATGAGGCAGATATTTCATTTATCCAGGTACCTCTGTATTACTCTCGCTATAAACCTCCGTAAAATTAATGCAGAATAGCAACATAAATGTATGTTTATTTCACTTGCGAAAGCAACTTTCAGCAAATGGACGTTCGTTTATTCATATGTTGCATGGAAATCTGAAATGGGAATGTTATAGAGCTTGTGAGCTAAAGTAAATGTGCCCTAATTAACTGCTACATGAAGTTGACCAGGTTTGTTAAAAAACTGTTTGACTCTCTCTCTCCCCGAAAAACAATGACGATAGGGAGACCTACAAATCTGGACATAGAGGTGTAGAGGATCCATGGTTTTTGCTGCAAGGGATCATGAACTTCCGTACAGACGATGCGCAACTCATGCTCAATACGGAATGCATGAAGCACTAGTATTCAGTAAATATTGCCTGAAGCTTGGATATTTCTAAGCAGAAGCGGGCTTTTGCTAACAATGCAATATTCAATGTTTCTTTGATATATCAGCACATGAATAATTCAGGTGGGAGAGTTTGTAACAAAATAAATTGCTAGTCCTATGAAAAGGATTAGGATATTAACAATGCATACCACAATATCTTTGATTATTATAACAATGATAAAGGTCTTGGTAGGAAGTTCTGTTAATGTTTGTTCTATTTCTTGTAGTTTCAGATGACCTTTTTCCCCCCAAGAAAAATGGTAATCTCAACCGTTTATCGTCTTTTCTTCCATGATGGTAAGATGGCTTTCGGTCATACTTTATTCCAATTACTATATTTAAACTTTAATTATTCAAAAAGGTGACATTTTGAATTTTAATTTATTTATGAATTATATTTTTTAATTTGAAATGATCGTTTTCTAAATTTCAAAGAAAGTTGATTATTTTCACTGATCCTTCATTTGAGTTCTGAGAATTTAAAAAAACTACAAATTGGAATGAAATCAAAACCTCTTTATTAAGGGACTGAAGTTCGGTTAGGTTTATCCCACTTCTAAGGTATTGGTTGCAAAGAATGAATACACTGACGAGATTTCACTAAGGTGTTTTATTAGATTTTTCTTTTCATCTCTTGCAGATAAGATTTCCCATGAAAAGGGGGAGGAAAATGCAGAAGTATGTGTGGAAAGGAACAAAGGGAGCGAATATGGCACTGCAGAGTAAAAAGAAGAATGAAGCGAGTCAGTAAGTAGAGAGAAAGGACAATTGAATGTTGGAGACAAGCCAGATGTTCCCATTTACAGTGAAGAATCCCGATACACCACATTCTGGATCTGCTGGCAGAGAAAGATGGAGAATTAGCCTTGTGCAGCCATCTTCTTCTATCCAACATGTCTAGTAAAGCGTACAAATAAAGAACTGTGGAAGTAAAATACCTTAAAAGGCTGTATACGAGCTTCTTTTGCCTGGGATCTTACCTTCGTTAAAGGTTACGCTCGAAACAAAGGAAATAGCGTTGATGTGCGAGACGCGAACCAAACATTTTCATGTGCCCGTCTTTTCCACGTCTTCAGATTATGTAGCCTCTGTTGGCTAGTATAGCTCTGGAAAGTTAAGTTCACTGAATGCCCTTAAACTCTCGCCGTGGAGGGGATGGTCATCTTAGTGCTATTACAATACTCTCATTTCATTTCAATGTATTTTTAAGAAGAAGTGATCAAATAAGAAATAGTTACAATATACAATTAATTGTGTGAAGATTATTGAAGAAAAACTACTTAAAGCTTACCACCACATAAATCATACCTGAACAAAAACTAAATCTTAATTAACAAGAATTATACACTGCAATTCTTTTAGCTTATAGAGTAGATTTACGAAGATTTAATTTTATCTTGAATATTATGCAATTTTATTTCACTGAAGTAATACAGTACTCAAAAAATTAGAGGAACACATGCTTAAATCAAAGTTCCAAATGATACAATTTTATTTATGAAGCTTATAATTATAGAAGAAGGATTGTGTAAAACTAAAATGGACATTTTAATAAACTTTTGTTGCACAGAATTAGAAATACGACAAATTATTGATTGATACAGAAAATAAATTGGAAATACAAGATTACATTGTTTTGAAAGCAATGTGTCCATGGTTATTTAAACACTCAGTACCTAGCGTAGAGTTGAGTAGTGTAGAGCTGCGATGACTTCATAACACCAACGTGGCATGCTTCACACCTCCTCCTAATAGATATTTGTGCGATTCTCTTCCATTCTTCTGTGAGTGCATTTGGGAGTTCTTCCAGGTTCTGTGGCACAGCAGGATGCTTGCGAACAAGTTTTACCAGCTTATACCACAGATGCTCAATGGGCTTGAGATCAGAACTACATGTATGCCACTCCAACGCCCGAATTTGGCATTCTTGCAGGACATCTTTGGTATTCTGTGCTGCATGAGATTTACCATTATCATTCATTAGAAGAAAACTAGGTCCATACCATAAGTAAAGGTAACTACGTGTTGAAGGATAATATCTTTAATGTAAACATCAGCTGTGGGACAAACTCTGTCCGAGACTCAATAGCAATGCCAGCCCAAACCATAATCGAACCGCCTCCAAATCTGTCATGTTCAATAATGACTGGAGAGAGATGTTCATCAAGATGTCCCCATACACGTGTACAACCATCACAACCCGCCAAACGAAATCTTCACTCGTCTGCGAAGAGAACAGCCTTCCATTGGCGGAGCTACTATCAGTCGAGATTATTCTGAGTAAATCTCAGCAGGACTTTCTTGTGTTGACGTGTCAAACAAGGGGCTTGAAAGGGGATTCTAGATCTCAACCCTGCATTTCTCTGTTTGTTTATTACAGTCTGATCAGATATCACCACTCAAGTTGTTGTTCATACATTATTTTGTAGATCTCTGGTTATAGATTTGCGTCTGCGCAAAGCTGATAGAACAAGGTATTAACCTGTACCGCTGTTATCTTCTTCTTAAGCTCTTGTCCACATCCCCTCTACATTATCACCTCCAAACCCTATGGATGATAGAAGGGCTGACATGAAAAATGCTGGAGACAAAGCGAATGGAATTGCCATCTTCAATCCACGCACGACAATTTCCTACCACAGAGTGCTGTTAAAACCTGTTTAAAAAAAGAACAACAAGTCAAAGAGAGCTCACTTTAGTTTCCACAGTTCTTGATGAACAGATTGAGTAGTGTTTAACGCCCGTTTTTACTACTGAGGCACCACAGGCGTAGGCACTGATGATACACGAGGTGAAATTATACATTGGGAAAGCAGTATTTTTTTTTATAACGACTTCGGTCACCCATGGCAGTAACAGTTCCGAAAACTTCACTAACTTAACTTAAAACTAACAAACCCTAAAAATATTTATTCTAACTTTAAACAATACTTTAAAACATAACAACTTACCTTTAAAACTTACATTGTATCAATATTTATTTTGGGGCTTTGATTTTAAACATGTATTCCTCTAATTCTTTTAAGCAGTGTAGCTGTTACTGCTACTTAACCTATACATATATCAGAGTCATTTATATAGACAATGACTCCGGGTTCTTTTGTTTCTCATTAGCTTATCATAAATGCCCGTAAAGCAATGAAATTATTGTTGGTCAGATTTAAGTAAAATCGTTCAACAATTGACATTTGCGGTTAGACAATTTTCAAAAAATGATATGAGTACAATATAAGCACAACCAATCTCGATGAGCCCAGTTAGGGGCATACTCAGTTCCGAGACTTGGAGTGAATGGAAAAATAACTCTTACTAGAATGATCAAGAGTTTTATAAAAGAAAGTGTTTTAATCTGCTGTTACAACTATTTATTGACATATTTGATACTTCAGGGGACCCGATTTGTAATAAAAATGATAGTACCGGCTTTTCCTCTACCATAGAGAACTTCAATGCAGAGGCCAAAAAACTGATGACAGCTCGACTGGGTCCCAAGTCAAAGTCGACCAAGTCCCTGGCCTTGGACCCTTCTCTCTCTCGGCCCGGTGCGGTAAGTGGCTTCTCTAGGTCCTTTCTAGCGTCGGTCTCTCTCTAGAGTCGCGTTATAGTTCGCTTTAAAAAGAGGGCACCCCTTTCCGTGAGAGGTTCCTCTGTTTGTTCTTATTCCTGCCCTAGAGGCCCATATCAAAGATGAGTCATTCATACATTTAGAAATACTTCTGCTCTAGGATGCAAATGTTCAAAAATAGCTTTGTTTGGCTAAATTTTACCGGAATAAGATTAACAAACATATTTGCAGAAACTGCACCCATCCCGTTGTCAGTATGTGACAAACAGGACGCAGTTAGTGGCTTCATTGAGTTAAGTGGTTCGTTATTTAACATTGAGATTGTACATTCTTCCTGATTAATTTCCATTGCTATTTGAAATAATTCGAAAGAATATTAAATAATTCATCCACGTACTATATTTAACTATTTTCTTTAATTTTGTGACGCTTTGGCCTAAGTACGTGACAATATTACTCTTTGTGTGTGCGTACGCGCGCGTGAATGTAGACTATCAAAATCATTGTAGAAGTAAAGTATTAAATTTCCTGAAATTGTATGGAGTTCCCACCTTACCGGGTCTTTCTTCTTTTCTTTTCTTTTTTCTTTTTCCATTAATGAATAAACTTTGACCTTGTTTCCACATCAAGAAAGAATATATAGCCTGTGACGGCTGTTTCTCTTTCCTTCTGGTTTGTAATTCAATAATAGTTTGAGATGTTTGCCATCTATCATTATTCTTAAATGTGTAAACGTATTTTCGTTCAAATTATTAAGTTTATCATATCTCTGATATTAACACTGCGTTGTTTATCTGGGCAATCTAGTTACTGAATGTAGAAACCTCGTCTCTACCACTTCCATTTTCTATTTTCGGATCTTCTTATTGGTCGTTTTCATGGCCTAAGTGGGCATGGGGGGGGGGGGGGACAGACATCATCTTGAAAAGCTTCATTTGCGTGCATCTTGTTTTACCTGTCAGAGTACGTCGAAGAGCACACATTCTATTAGATTTGTTAGTTTTGATAGTAATGTTTTCATTCCTGCAATAAGCCACACTATATCCTAAACAAATACAGTCAACTTGTCATTTAACTGTCCATTTATAATAATTTTGCATCTTAGTAGCGAATTTACAAAAAAATCCACTGATTTTGTTGCGTTAACTTTTTATTATTTATTTTGGGCAATGGTTTCATTTAATTTGTTGACATTTCAGTTGATATTTGGTCTCCCTAAATAAGACTCGATTAGCCGCAAGTAAAGTAATCTTTAAAATGACATTTCCTACTTGAAAAAATAAACAATCTTGGAATTGCATCGTCAATGAAAATATTAAGTCTTAAAGTAAAGGCTTTTAATGGCTATTTTTGGCATAATGCTCCACAACTTGCTTTCCCAACGCCCAATCGAAGGACTTTTCGAAATCAATAAATAAAATACATATAAATAGATTATATTCTTGTCGTTTGTGCATTAATTTTTTTCATAACAAGGGTTTCATTCAAGCACGAGTTTTTCGAAATGTATACTGTTATTTGCTTAATAGGGATTAACTAAATTGTATTTAGTCAGTTCGTAATAATCTTTGAATATATTTAATAGGTTGCGTATAATAGAATACCTCTATAACTGTTATAATCTTGTCTTTTTTCCCCTCCTTAAAACTAGGACATATAAGTGCTTTCTTCCATTCCTCAGCGATGGTACACTTTTTCTAACATATATTAATTAGTTGCAACGTTCTTTTAATTCTTCTGGTGCATACTTCAAAAACTCCATAATTAGACAGTTAATTTTCTGGTGATTTCTTATTCTTTGGGTATTTAAGTGCATTTTGTAATTCTTGCGTTTCAATATCAAGGATTGCTACTTTGCTTAGATTTGAATTAACATCTTTATCTTCAAAATTTGTCCATATATTTTCTTAATGCCTTAGTCATTCCTTTTCTCCTATACAGTTAATGCCTTTTCGCCCTCTTTACGATAACTTCCTCGTTGCATTGTATGCTTGTGTTATGCAATGGTATTCCTGGATCATACAGTTAAATTACCTTCATTAATCTTTAAGCTATTTATAGGCAGAAAACACGAGTCCCCAGGATTATGTGCTTCTTGTCCTAATATTTCGATAATTGTTATCAAGCTTTGTTATTTGGAAAATAGCAATTAGGATGTCATAGCTCCTAATAAGCATTGTATAACACAGCCAAAAATCATCTATTAGAACCAAACACTTGGCTTTAGGTACTTAAGTAACTTTTACATTCAACAAAACGATACAAATAGGGTCAGTACCAGCTAGCATAAGTTTATACCATCCCATAATTAACAAGACGTAAACTTTCATAAGTACAATAATAAATTACCATAAAAAGTAATTGTCAGAGAAACAGGATTATTGAAATAAAAACACAATTAGAAAATTAATAAACTGTAAACCTTGATCGCTTTAGCATGCTGGAGAAATTTAAGTCGAAAACCTTTTGTAATACAAGTCAACTGACGATTCTTACTACATACTAAAGTAAATCTACTGCCCCGAATGCTTTCTGCTCTACCAGGGCAAGGCAGCGAACATTGCCAATCAAATGTCACGTGACCGGAGAGAAGAGCCAACCAAGCAGGCATGCGCTGGCTTATCCTTACAATAGATAAGAAATACATTTAAAGTAAATAATGCCTTGAGTGTAGTTGAAACTGAAGTTAAACAACCCCATCATCTGCAGCTTTGTTCGTCATAGTAAAGGGCTCTTGAGTAAATTACATATATCTCAACTCGTCTAAAGCAACGCATAAAATATGCAGAAGTCATCCATATAACAGCAATTTCAGGAAGAACCCTCAGAGCTTGGTCTATTAATAAACATGGTAAATATAAATAATCTGAAATGTTTTAAAAAATAAAATAAATAGAAGATTTAATTATAAATTGCACACGATGAAGGACTTCACCGCCAAATCAGTTTCGTCCAAATTTGCACATTTTCCTTCATTAGAGCAAAAAGTATAAACTTTTAAGATATAGCGGTAATTGAAATTACTATTGGTTTTATGAATAAAAACAAATGTAAAGCAATAATTTGCTACTTCTAATCCCGTTCAAAAATATATGTTTATCTATGATGGTTAATTAAACCCCCTTAAAATAACAATTCTGTTTCTATGATAATAGTTGCTGAAGTGCATTTATTCCAGTAGAACCGTTAGTAAAAAACTTCGTCCAACGGACTATAGGTGCTTTTATAATAAACTAGATATGTTTGCTTTAATACAAGAGGTATACGTTTGTTTTGTAAAAATAATAAAATATAAAAAATAATAAAAATAAAGCTTTAAGAAAAGAAATAACACTACGAATATCACACACATACACAGAGTTGGGTTCACTCCATTTGTTTTCCATATCCCTATCCCCTGTTATCCACTTTATAGACCTGAGCTGTCTAACTTAAAGAAAAAATTTACCTATTCTCTCCTCTTACTTGTCTGTGAGCAGAGCCCACCATTTCCATTTCCCTCTGCTCGATCCAGTAAAAGGCCATGTTAGGGACTTTTATTTTGCTTATTTAAGCAACTATAATTCCTTGTCTAGATTAGTACTCTTTTCATTTTGAAGAGAGGGCCTACGATTCTACTTCGGAGAAGAAATTGTGGGGAGATGTACTATCAATTTAACGAATGGAAACATCATATGGGACACAAGATTAGCCTGGCACTGTACCTTACCTACAAACATTTCAAAAACCATCAATTCTACACAATTTCTGAACATTAAAGCGCAACATTGCTACATTAATGCACCTACTGTTAAGAATAACTTAACACTTGAGATTTTGGGAATGTTGAAAAACAAATAATATCCTTTAGATCGAACATTTAGGGCTCAGGTATAATTAGTTCTAAATACGTCCATTACAATTACACTAATAAAAAGTTTTCCCTTCTGAAGACTAGAGCTCGAATTTTATATAATTAATTTTAATGTTTTTACACATAATATAAGTTAAAAAATTGACGGCATTATAGAATGAGGAATATTTTCCGTAACTTTTATTTCATACTTATAAATAATTTCACATTTTGCCCAGATCACATATTTTAATATCATTTATTATAGTAATACATACACATTTTCATGTTTTAACATTATTAATTCTCAAAGCGAAATTACAGGAGTTTGCTGTTCTAACAATGATTAGTGTAAAATACTTTTCTTTCTTGTATCAAAAATGCATCAGATTGTGTAACGTCGGCTGTTAACTACGTCCTTCAAACTGAAATCATGGATCGTATCGACAATGCTTTCACAGCAAATTGATATCGGCAATGAAAAAGGTTTATACAAATTTAGTAAATTTTACTTTCTTGGTTCATGCATTGCAACAGACAGAAAGCAATTACCGGAAATAAATAAACTGATATTGGTAAAAAAAAAAAAAAAACTTTTTTTTTTAAATTCATGCACAGTGGTACAACCAGCTGCTTGACACACATGTTTCCACTTTCGAATATTTCTAAAATGTGAAATCGTTTGGAAATTTGTTTTTTAACAGAGATTTTGAGTTGTGATGCTGAAAAAAGAACCACATAACTTTACTACGTTGTGTCACGTATTTAATAGCGGAACAGTACAACCCCCTCCCCCTCCGAGAAAGCTATTGCTAGTAGAGTTCCACTATATAAACACCCTCGGTGAGGTGACAATTTGCAATGTACTATTTTCCTCTGTTTATAAGCATGTAATGTGCATCACATCCCAACATTGTAAAAGGGTTTCGATAATTATTTGTGCATTTCTTCCAATGTAAATACAATCCGCTTTTCTCACAGCATTTTGCAGAAATAATTACTTTATTGCCGATTATTATAAAACTACATTTAGATACAAATTTCTCAGTTTCACCCCCGTAATTTGAAGAAAATTAAACACGAAACATTTTTATAAAGTGTAGAATTATAATAAACAATATAAAACAATGAAATATTTGATTTTATGTAAAACTTATTCATACATATTTCAAAAGTTTAACATACTTATGTACATATTTATCATTTTGATACTACAAAAACTACGAGGTTTGCTGATAAAGAATATTCAAATCCGCACTTTTAGCTATGCCTGGTATTTAGCAGTATCCCTCTGTGGTTTTAACATTGGGTATCGTTATTGTAATTCATACACATTGCTGGCTAATGTATTTTACAACGTAAACATATGCTGTGAGCCTTGTGCATTGCACTGGGTTATTTATGTTGACATCTTTGTTACTATGGTTAAAATTTTCATTTGAAACTGCTATACAAGATACGATTTCATTTAGATGCGTTCAATGTAAAGCGAAGATTACACTATATAAACATAAAACTTCTTCATCCATGGAAGCAAAGTTGCCTAAGCTTCAACCATAGTATGGGTAACAAAGTTGCACAGCTGTCAAGGCAGTAGGTGCATCTTTAATGCTATAAAATTCTATAGCCACATTACAAATATATTTTATGCGTGGGTCGTGGACCGTACATACTTAAGTCCAATACACAATTAGAAAGAGGAACTAATTATAATAACAATAATAAATAAGACAATATTAATAATAACAATAATAATAAATAAAGACAAGATTATTATTAATAATAATAATAATAAATTTTTCAAATATGAAGAACGGTAATTAAAGATATATGAATTGAAACCTATTACATGCTGTTTATAATTGTAGTTACTGCGTTATAACTAACAAATAAATAGCTTCTAACTTCGCACACTTTGGTTAGAAAAATTTCCATATTGAAACAATTAGTGTGGTTCGCAAACAGATTGCAGTATGCCAATGAACCTCTAATTGCCTTAAAAAGTTTTCTAGGAGCCGTGTTTTTCTCAAGCGTTCTCAGTAGGTACATTCTGACAGAATATGTACCCATTCCCCATCCCCTTCACAAAATGAGTAGATTCTGCTGCTAGAACTATCCGGTTCTTTTTTTTCTAAGCCGCCCAACCTTCCACACCCTCAAACAGACCATTCCTGATCTCGGTTTCCTCCCTAGTACAAGTATATGCATTTCTTTACCCACGGTTAATTTAATTTCACTTGATAGGCCCAAGGAGACATTCGTATTGCATTCTGCCTCGATTTCCGGCCTGCTGGTAACTTCTAGCCTTGTTCTAACCTTCTCGCCACATTTTTATTATTGTCATTGCCTCGTTACCATATTGGACCCAAGCCAACTCTTTCTACAGCCTCTGCAGCCCAAAACGTTGTGTTATATTTTGCATATGGTGTCTATAGCATTTAGCGCGAAGTGTAGATTTGTCTGCCTGCACTGTCCTTGTTTTACTATTAACTGTATCTTCATAGCAACCCACCTCCCTTATGACCCCACAAATTGTCAATCCTTTGGAGAGTTCGAGAACCCTTTTTCAAAAAATTACTTGAAATTTATGTGTTCCCTCTCGCCCATCTCCAAGTTTCTTTTCCATACAGCAAAATAGACTTAAATCATAACATAAGTCCTCTGTAGCATATCTACTGCTATGACTGGAACGTGAGTCGGAACAGGTAATAAGTAATTTAATTAGCCTTGTGCTTTAAATACCAATTATCAACCGTCTTTTAATACCTTTGCTGCGGCCATAATGCAATAATGCACGGAAACCAATTCTAACCCCCCTCCTTCTGCCGTCATGTGCATTGCTCGAGACAACCATACGCTGATATGTTGCTCACGAAGGAATTGTTTTATCTCTTGTTATATATATATATATATATATATATATATAATCTGAAGAGCAAAGAAAGCATTTTAACCTCTATTTTCTGTATCAGTGACTCGGAATTTGCTGCTTTAAAAGGCAAGTGCGATTAAATTACAAACTGGAAGTTTTTTATTTTATTTTTATTTTATATGGGTTTTTTTTTCCAAAATCTTATATAGAATAACGAAATATATTACGGATGTCGGATGTCTTCTTCGAGGAAAACAAAAAGTAAACTCTTTAATGAGAATTCTCATTTGAAAGCGGGGTTTGGCAATTAGAATGACCGTATCTCCGTAGGCCCACAGATATACAAGCGTACCTTTCTCGTTCTTCGCCTCATAAATAGGATTTAGTTAGACGGTTCCTATCTAAACAATTATGTAGATAGCTTCTCTCGCAATAACCTGTATTTCTGCTAGCGCTAATCCCATTAAGCGATCTATAATGGCAAGAGGCGAGTTCCCAAACTACCGCTCTTCCGCGTTACTTCCCTCTGCTTTCGCATTTACGAAAGTGGCTGATCCCGGATATGCTTTCAGATAGACTTGCACCGTTTCCGAAAAGCGCTGTTTTTAAAGATAGTCTATGGATTTAGTTATCTCACAGTTTACATACTGTTTTCAAACAAGTAACACAGCTTAGGAGACGGTACATTTTCGCTTTTGAATTATGAACCTCTAAAATATTTTACAAATGATAGTTGCAGGGAAACAAATAAATGTCACTTTTTAAAAAAGACTCTTTGGTGTAAGTCTTAGAGGTTATCCAATGCCATATTTGTAATAACAGTTTGCAATATGAATAAAAGTCGCAACAAGTGGAAGTAAAATTTCAAATAAAATTGGAAACAAAGTTTTCTTTTTCGTTTTTTATCGTTTTGAAGTTATTACTAAACTTCCTTGACTGTAGCTATATATGATTTTTAACTGTGATTACAACAAATTCATAAAGTTAACTCAAAGGCATATCTTCTGTAACTCTGAGAATGTACAGTATATGATAGTGAGTCATGATGGAAACTGCAGCTAGAGGTATTAGCAGCAGAAACCAACAACAGTACGAAAGGAATATCGAGGTATCCAGTGAAGTTCTACGATGAGTAACAAAAAATGTAAAATGTTTTAAAACAATTGTACAGAGCAAAATGAACATTCTTCCATCTAAAAACGAAGAAGAAAATCAATTTTGACAATTAATAAAATATTTTCCAGTTGCAAGACGAAGGCCACAGATCTATAGAAATGTTTAAGTGACAAACAGTGGTCATTTAATAAAACAACATTCATGTTAAAAATACATTCTGTGGTAAAACAATAAAATAAGCAGTACGAAAATTTCATTAAATGTTCACTGTTTGTGAATGTTCAAAAACGCTTATTTTATTACACACGTTGCGTTAGCCGTTCTTCCATCACAGAAACTGTAACGAATAGAATGTGACAAGTAGACTTAGGAACAAGTATTGCTAATGTCACTAATGAGGCGATATTTTATATTGCAACGGGACGTCAAGACTTGATCCCGTACAATTAATCAACCAAGATAAAGATTTGGTTCTGTTTAATTAATTAATTTGCGTAGATTCATATTTTATGATACAATAGTGTAAAATGATGTAGATTGTTCGAGAATCGGAAATCTTGGCTGGAAAGATGAAAACTTTCATGTAACAAAAGCGACTTACTGGTGCCATAAGCAAGGTTATATACTCATTAGCTAGGAGACCTTTCTTTTCATCAATGTAAAAAGTAGTTCTTGAAAAATACTGGTGAATGACGTTCATCCTTGGGTGAAAAAATAAAAAAAAAATCTCGCCCCCTTAAAAACGTCTCTAGCTAACATACAATGAATCAAGACTAGCCAATGAGTTCTCGGATTTCAAAATGTATTTTCGAGAAACTTCCAGCGGCAAGAGATTAAACCAATAGGCAGGAAATTTTGTGACGCTTCTGCTATGTTTATAAATTTGAATTTCCGTAGAGGACGCGTAGAAAGTCTTGTAAAAGCATTTTTGAAGGCTTTTTCGTACAGCCCAACTTGAGAAAAGTTCGTTTCGGGAAGTGAGATAGGGCTGTTCAATTTAGACAAAGAGACTAATAACTCATGAAATGGAACGGTAAAACTCTATTTGTTTCGAAGATATTGATACTTTTTTAATTTTGAGTATGCGATGCGAACGACTATAGAATTTGTAAGCACAGAGTCACTAAATATTTAACTCTCCGTCCCTCACAATGGTAAGAAAGTGTCGTCTAAGGAAAAGGAGCAATAAAGTGAACAGGAGTGTGAACAGTTTAATCAATTGTGAAATGTTAATCCGCAACTTCCACAGTGTCTGCTCAGTTATCCTCCTATCCCTTCCTCCGCTGGTAATTTTCCAGAAAAGCCTTACAGTAATTTCTGCATACCTGAGACGATCGCGGCAGCAAGAGGGTTCAACGCAGACTTCTTTCTTGGCAGTGAGATACTGCGTCAACAGTAAGCATCACCATCCTTCAACAATCAGCCGCAAACTTGGACCTCTTAATAAACCACTGCAAATTTGGCTTCCCAAAGTAGGGCTGACATTTAAATAAAAACTCCTGTTCTTAGACCCCCTCAATAATTACAAATAGCAGCAGATTATGTCACAGCACATTACCCAATTAATAAAATGTGTAATACTATGCTTTATGTTAAAATTGTACAAATCGGAAATATCAAACTACAGCTAATTATCATCTATATTGTTATATAATGAGTTACAATAAATAAAAATCTTTGTTTCAAATTTTCAAAAGAAAATGCTGTCTTTTATATGTCAACAAAGCTTTATACACAAAAAATATCATTCCACGTCTCCTGAAATAGCCCAACACCGCCAGAAATTACTTTTGTCACACCTAATATTTACAATTTCACATAGATATTTATTTAACAAAAAGTTAGCGCTCTTGCTAAAATATTGAAATCATTTTTTTAACGACTATAAGGCTTCAATGGCACCAGGAAATATGTCTGTAATTTTCCTCAGTGATCCTATGACACAAAACAAGTTATGCATACCATATTATGAAACTATTCTATATGAATGAGAAAAAGGATTGATAAAGAAAATAGAAATCTAACTGGAAATATTTAACTTCAACGTTAATGACCAAATCAACAGGAGAAGAAAAATATCCTACTTAAAGAATAGGAACCTCAAAAATTAGCATATATATGGAGTGCTCATTAAATTTATAATTCTATAAATAATATATAAGTATATCTTTAGTTAGATAAAAGTAATATATAGTTAGTCTGAATATATGCTTCTTCTCATTTTTCTAAATGTTTTTAAATGTTTTAAAAGACTCCAGACTCCATTTTAATTACGAAAAAATGAATTTAGGAATATATTTTCTTGTTTAAACGCGTTCTGTACAATATAAGTCAGAAAAATATCTATCTTGCCATCTTGCATCATCCTACACTAAGATCGTCTTCATTTGCCTTTCTAAGCTACGAGCAATTACAATCATATGGTAAAACCACATTTATTATTTTAACCCCGTGTTCTATGTGGGAAAAGTTTAAATACATCATCTGTTTGTTTTGGAACCAGAAGAAACTTTACTTCATCTTTTGCAGCTTCTTATTTGCGAACATTACTCCATTTATGAACATTGCTTTTTCGTAACTATGATCAGCAGTTAATTTTCGTCTTTACACTTCATTTGATTTATACTATATCGCAAAAAGAAACACTACTTAGAGATGTCAATGGTTGTATTAAACGCATACTAAAATTTCCCTCTGTAAATTAATATTATTCTGATCTTGAGCTTGACTTGAAATTACGTTTGTATATTCATCCCTTAGTTTTCACTTTACACAAGATAAGACAATAGCTTAATACCAGGAGAAAAGACCCATAAGGAACAGAGCTGAACAAGAAAATTAACAGAACAATTTCAGTCTTGATCAACCCAAGCAACTTAATCCACGAGAATGAGAATGGTGAACAGGCAAGATGAGCACTGCCAGTAAGGATGTACTTGCACGTATTTTTTCAAGTGGAAGACAGAAATAGGAGTAAAGTGAACGGTGACACTAATAAGAAGCTAGAAAGTAACGTACCAGGCCGCATAAATGAAGCAAACTTCTTGAATTACAGACAGTAGCTTTTTATATAGGGTAAGCTGAGAAATGAGACGTCCTAATTAATGGAAAATATTTAAACATACCACGAAAATTATGTCATTGAAACTCTCAATAATGTATGTGATAATTAAATATTTTATGTAATATTATATTTCTGATTCACCGTTAGATATATTTGTGTAACAGTTCAATATTCGGATCCCATTTCTGTGCTTATACATCGAACACTCTTGAAATAATTTATTGGTGTATCATGGAACTTTGTGCCGTCATTGTCTGTATAATGGATACCGCGCCGTTCCGCTGCGGGTGACCGTTATATGGTAATAGAGTGAAACGGTTATATATAACTATCTTCAAGAGTTACTAACCTACACAAAGTTTAAGAATAATTTAAAAAGTCATAGTAAGTGGTGTTTAATGTTAAAATAAAATAACTATATCATTTCATATTGCCACAATGACGAAATATATTTTAAATTGATATCGTCAGCATCTTGTTTTTCTTTTGGGCTTCAAGTTCTAAAAAAATCCCAGGAAAGGGGGCAAACATAATCAAATTGATTGAGACCAAGGGTAGCCTACAAATTAGCGAAAACCTTATGAAGGACCCCTTTCAATTGATTAGAAAAATCACTACGCTTGCGCGAGACAGGCTGAGCCTTCTGTGATCAGTTATCTGAGTCGCGGATAGTGTGCTAGTTCAAATAAGGAAACGTTTCAATTCGTCAATAAAATACGTTAACACACTAATTTTGAATAGGCTCAACCTTATAGTCCTAATGGACGCTTTGCTCCTACTTACAGACAATGTAACAGCTCATTTCTACCTGCTTAAGTTCTCTATCGATGTACATGAACATTTGCTGATGAAATGCATTGAAGAACTGTAATTCAAACAATAAATACATAGCAAATCTTCAACTTGAGTCCAATACATTGCACCGAGAGAGAGGAGCACACAATCACACGATTTTTTCCGGGTTTTTCATCATTTCTTTGTCATATTCTATTTGAAGGAGGGAGTCAAAAATACCGTTTAATTCCCTTGTATTTTCATTAGATTCGAAGCAATTATCTTTTCCACTTCATTCTCTTTGAACCCACTTCCCCCATACACACACACACAATTTTCTTTTATCATCCCTTTTAGAGCTTTGTGACATTTTTCACTCCCACAAACCTTCCCGACCGAAATTCTCCTCCCTACATCTTATCTGTTTCCGAAGTTTCTAACGACGTCTCTTTTTGTCTCATAAGGCGATTTCTTTCATGCTCCCTTTCCCTGCTTTTTTGTCCTAAACAAGACGTTTTTGTAGTGGGAACATTTTATGGCCCGAGGGTAATAAGCAGTATTGCTTTGTGAAAGAGAACATTTATTACATAGAGCAAGTGTCACTCCACTTCTATTCGCTTCTTTTGAACGTCAACAAGAACTTGTTAACATGCGATCATGGAGCGGAAGGCAAGAAATAAGCTGGATCGATGAGGAAGAGAGTGAAGAAAGCGGAACACTTCATAATTTTCGGTCCCTGTTGTCAGGAAGTGAAGACAGATGATTATGATTAACGTCACATTTTGTTATTCTTTTAAAGGAGAGGGAAAGGTTTCCTTGAAAACTTTGTCGACCAATTATTTAAATCTTCAGTTCGAAAAGATCAAACACTAAAACATATAAGGAGCAGATTCATTCTTTTCAGTTGCTACCAGTTCAGGCAAAATCTTTTTCTGTCACTGAATTTAAAGTACATTCATTTATTTATTTATATATTTTTTCTACAACACAATAATTATCCGTAAAAGTTTTTGTTTAATCTTAATCTCTTCGACTCCATTAATGATTCTCATAGCTTCATAAACTTCCTCATTGTCTTAATCCACTGTTTTTAGGATAATCTTTTTTCCTTCCTAATCTCCCTCTATCTCACCTTTAGTGTTCTTCTGTATGTCATTCTCATATTCTCAATGTTCTCTTTTTTCTTCAATCATTTTAAGTAACCTCAAAAATCCTCTTTGAAGCATAACCATATTTCTAATAGCATATAATACATGTAACGCTAATTCTCCTAAAATATATTTCTGTCTAATGTTTTGAGTTTCTGTTCAATACGAAAACTAGCATAAAAAACATTTTAAATTTATAGTTGTCATTCAACCATCATTTTGTTTCAGAGGCAGATTTATTATTTTACTATAATACTCCCCGAAATATTTGTATATTTGCACACTTTAAATATTTCTTGCTCTCAAAATTAATTTTCAACCCCCTCTCGTATTCTATAAATTTTCTACTTATAAGTATACGATTTTTTCAATGTCTTATAACTATATCATTTAATAACGTAAACAACTAAACAACATAGTTAATTAGTAGAAATTATCAAATGTACTAATTTTCTTGCACTGTAATAAAGATTTACCACCTAATCAGTGTTACTCAAGCGGTGAATCATGATTTCTTACAGTCGCGGGCAACAATTGGGGAGTAGATCTTTGTGATTTATTACTGTTTAAAAGAAGTTGCTTAAAACATTTTTCGTATCTTAAATACTCTGTCCTCTGTAGCTAGAACTTGGCAAGTTCTTTACTTGCTGAATTGCAATTGGGGCGGTCTCCGGAAAAGGGTTCATAAATATAAAGCAAGCTTGGAGATGTAGAAGCAATAATGTTTTATTTTAATTTCCGTTAATGAAAAACAAACTATTAGACAAGCAATATATTTTTATTTTTACTTTTTTATTTGGTTTATTTATGGGCCCTCTTTAACATTTCGGGCCATCAGCGTCCTATTCAAATCAGGGCGTGAAACTGCCAACAAATTTTGCTCAGAGGTCTCAACTTGAATAAATTAAGTTCAGAAATTTATTATTTTGATAACAGGATTTCTTATACAATTCAAAACATCTTAAGCTTATTATGTACCTCTTTTCAGGATGATAATATAGTTAAAATAAGAATGTATAATTACTTAACCCAGGAAATAATAATACATACTATTATTGTTTCGTAAATTATTAAATAGCATTAATAGTACGTTATTTTATATTTCCAAAAAACAGAAATCTTTCCAAAGATTATAAATTAAATGTAAACATAAAATTAAATTAAAACAAAAAAATACTTTTCCATACTGCTGTAAAGTTATTTTTTATCCATTTAAATGTAAATTTATTTTCCAAATCTTCTTGCTTATCCTTTTTCGCAGAAATTCCTACTTTCTTCTATAATTCCCTCTAAATATCCGCAAAAAAATCGGTTACATGTTTCCTATTTTGCAGCTTTATTTGTGCTTAAGGGACAGGTTCAGCAGCAACACTTTTTACTATAACCATATCAATATTAACCATCCACAGTTTAAAAGAAGTGTACATTCTATGTATGTAGGTGAGTAATGGAGAAAACTTTGCGATTTGTATCACATCTGGACCTACTGTAGCAGGAACTAATGGCTAAGAAACATTTTTCATTAACCAAGTTCCCTTTAGTTGACATATAACTTTTACATTGTCTCTTCTTGGTTTTTAATTTAAATCAACTTTTCTACTTTCACTCCTCCTTTTATTTGTGTTATTTTCAGACTGAATGAAACACGAAATGTCTCTTTGCTGCGTAACAACTGCTTGCGACAATCACGCATATGGTTAGTGACTGAATTACAGGTCTTTCAGCAGAGCTCGACTCGCAAGCTCCTTAACACCATATTCACACACGGTTAGATAACAAACTAATGCAGCAACTAATGGACTACTCCCTGCTAAAAGATCCCCTGGACCTAAGAAATTGTTTACCGGCTGCCGCCTCAATTGAAATAATTCAGCACAGTCTTTTCTCGACTTATTCACAAACACGAACCTACAGTTTCTACATGAGGAATACGATCAATCATTTACACAAGGTGACATAAAAGAGGTCGAATATAAACTCAGATCTGACAAAATATCAATCTTCAATAGTGAAAACGAAATCTAGAAAACTTCAGCGGGAAGTTTTCAAAGTTTTCAGTTCTTGATACTTTGAAAACCATGAATATTTTTCTTGAGTCAAATTTGAAGTTATATCAAGTTGTTGCAGCTTAATATTTAATAGATTCAGACGAGCAAAAGTATCATAAATACATATAAGCTACAACCACCATTTTTTAAATCAGTAAGTACTTTGGCAATCTGTGAAATAACCGCATTTCCAAACTCTATTCAAGCAATCTGCCTAAAACAGTATTGTGATAAATCCAATTGAATGTGTAGTTAGAACTTTTGTGTACAGCATCCGTATCTCAAGCATTTGGTAACATAATGTAACTATGAACCATTTACTATATGTCATTCTTTCATTCCAGCTTTACTTTATAATTTGTACACACAGAATTGACGAGAAACCCTTTTCATGTTAACATTAAAAAAATTTACCTACAAAAGTATTTCTCAAGCTAATAAATAACATTGCTAGTTTTGAAATTAAATTTTCATTTTGGAGCATTTTGAGTCATAATACGCAAGAGTTAATGTCGATTTAATTTACGTCCCTTACAAAATTTTGCCAAAAGACATACTTAGGATTTATACGCCCAAAAAAATCCATCGATTGAAACCGCGATCTTGGGTTTACGAGGGAAGTATGGTTATCGCTAGACCACGGACCTATCGGCGTAAGTAATGAAATTTACATTAAACAGCCAACAATTTTCCATAATGCCGCCTTTCTAAACACAATTGCCAGTTGCACAAATAGTAAAAGACCTTTAAATACATTATTCACAATTGTTTGTCAATAATGAAAGGGACCTCACGGGACCGTCCTCCCTGATTGAGGTTTTTTCCAGGTTTTCCTCAGTCTTCATAAATGGCAAATACCGGGGAGGTACCCTAAACTTAGCCTGAAACGTTTTCTTCCTTAAAAAACCCTTTCCCAATTTATCATTTCATCTCATGTAACACCAGTGTTCACCGCCTGTGGTGCCTCAATAGTAAAAACAGGCGCTAAACATCATTAAAAAAAATAATGACAGGTTGTATACATTTGCTTTTTACAATTCCCAGTATTCGGCTATGTCCGGCGCTTCTTCTTGCCTAATTTCTCCCATTACGTAAGCGCACATTTAAGAAGCTTTTTATAAATAATATTCCCACTGGGCACTGCTGTTATTAATATATTAATTCAATATTTAGGTCTGTATAGGTGGGCGAAAAGTCGCTTTCACCAATAGTATTGGAGAATGAAAGCGATTTTTCGCCCACCCTGTATATCAGTGCCATTTTTCTTAAGTTTTCTAGTCACGGCTGCTACTTGTAGTTATTTTTATTAGTTAAGAAAATGACCGTTTGCAGTCTAATGGGAACTTGAATTGCGTAATATAATGCAATGCACCGGATGCATTTACGTGACTGAACTGTTTGCTCAGTGAATGTGTTTTTGCAATGTGGGAATTAAACAATGACGGCAGCCAGAAACTAAAACATAAATCATTTAGAATGTTGTTCTTAGCTTATACTGTTGTAACTCACGTACTCGCCGAAGTAGCTTCAAAAAGTAAGGTATAATTGTTGTAGATAATTGACAAAAGGTAAACACTATTACTCCTTGTAGCCTTCAACTATTTATGTTTGGAGCATGAGTAACTTTCCTTTCTCGTGGGCTGAAGCGGGGGCATTATACGGAAGTGTTAATTCTAAGGCAACTCTAGGAATGCAGTCATTCCCTGTGTCCGCTTCCAAGCTAAAGCTACTGAACGATTAATTACTTCATTACCCCCCATTCATTTGTTTGCGCACGTATGCAAACAGCCACGGAAAAAAACTCGTTCAATGAAGTGATGACTATTCTGTGACATTGTGATTTTAGTGTCCAATAAACTTACTATACAAATAGTAACTTTATATAAAATGATTTACTCACTATCATATAAATTTTAAATTCTAAATGTAAACAGTTATTGGTGCTCCCTATATGCGATGGTAATGTGAATATATAACAATTTTTACCTACAGTTACATTATACAGTTTGCCACTCAAATAACTAGCGGCAATATGAGGGAAAGGAGAGTTTAAGCATAATAGAGAATTTACATAAGGTTTATTCTAATGGTCTTTAATTTGTACGCTATGAAACAATAATATTATAATTGCTACTACGCTTTATTTATAAATCTTGTCCGCTTACTCGGTGTTCAGCGTCTCGGTTAATAAGCATGCGGCAGCCAGTGGTGGCCGTACTTCAATTCCACTTCCTAAGATATAATAGTATTATTTAAAAGAACTGAATTGTGCCGCATAGATAGTTTCTAGAAAACCCATAGATTCGTTTGGGATTCTGCTAAGTAAATTCTATTGCTTTCACTTCTATTTTATGCTTTGTCATTTTTTTACCCTTCGCCCAATTTCCATTCATCGTAAAAGAAACGCCCAAATACTCAAACTTCTCGGTCTATACCACATACGCCCATGTCCTCAATGTACTATTAACAGGTCTATTCTTGAAAGTCGTTGTTTTCGGCTTATTCACATAAACGGCGAGTAAACACACTTTCCAGTAGGTTCAACATATATCTAGTCTTCTATTAATGCTCTTAGTTGTGGTATTATTCACTTATAAAAGTGCTTGCACCTGCAGGCATATTACAACAAATATCTCCACACAGTACTTCATGTCATCTGTAATATACCAAAAGTTAGGTTATATTGGTAAACCATACACCCATAGTGTGTTTTCACGAGCGTTCTGAATGAACAAGGGAACTTTCTCAATATCGGTTACCCGCCGCTTCATGCCATCATTGTTGTCAAGGTGCTTTTAAATGGCCATCACTAATATTATTTGACAATTTTCTGTGGGGGAGGGTACTTAGCAAAGATTAACAAATGGACTACTTCAAAAAAGGGCCACCGAATCGATCTCACAAATCACATCTACCACTCTAACAGGTCGGTCCTGGTGGTGTAGTGGTTACCATACTTGGCTCCTAAACTCAAGATCGCGGGTTCGAGCCCGGCCAGGACCGATGAATTTTTTCGGGCGTAAAAATCCTAGGTATGGCTTCCTTCGAAAGGGAAGTAAAGCCGTGAAGAAGTAGAAGGATTGCTTTGTTACTTATGCATCTGGAAAGACATTACACCGTCCTCTTTGCTTAGCTTGTATGTCGTTTTCTTCTAAGGACATGTTCACAATATTAATTCCATTCTAATAATATTTCTGCAGTTGTACTTTAAATATTTTTCGATTATAAAATAGAAATGCCTATCTCTACATAAGTTTTACTTGACTGAATGATTAAGTATCCGTCAGACCATCGAAGGGTTCACTGCCATCAGGTGACTTCTGGATATGTAGTGTCAGAATATTTCGAGAAGCGAAATGGACACATTTAGACAAGTCTATATCGAAAGTAGAACAAAATTTAACTGTTACTTAAATGTAGATGTATCAGAACGAACAAACTGCTCTACTAAAGTATTCTATGTGCAGTATGCAAACAAACTTGGTTTTTAAGTTCATGCAGCACTTACGCTAACGTTAAACAAGACACGCATCGACCGTTTCTCTTTTTCTAAATGCCTTCTCTTGCTTTTGCTTTGTTGTTTCCTTAAAGTTGTCCTAAAGTTTTTGCGCTGGGGAGTGAGAGCGGACTTTAAATGCAAGCACGCGGCGTTGCAAACTAAATCCGTTCCAGACGATGACGAAGAACACGGTTTCTTACTTAGCTGGGCGGAGACCGGAGAAACCTAATTCGAATCTCGCACACACATCCTTCTCTGTATTCAGACGGGATGAGACATTACACATTCTGCACGAGAACCGGAATCTTGGAATATGTGAATGGATGGCTGGCTATTGACTGTGTGATAGAGAGAGAGAGAGAACAATGAGCTTGTGCTCTGGCAACTGAATCGAGAACAAACAAGGTCAGGATCATGCCCTGTGTACCAGAGTGCCCTACCTCCTCGCCACTCCTGCCCACAGGAAGGATATGTTGCGAAATGCATCCGTTTGCATTGCAAGTAATCCCTTGGGAGGGCGGAAGTCTACTGTGTTCAGGACCACGCTCCTCTGCGTGTGGATTTACATGCTGAGCCCTTGCACTAAAGGGTGCAAGTATAAAATGCGAGGTCTGCCGAGAGCTTGAAATTCTTACTGAGAGAAAAACCCTTTAAACGGGAAGCTTTTAGGACAACAAAGCTCTTAGGTCCCACAGTACATTACAGCACCTGCTGTATCTCTCATATGGGTATAAAAACTACTAATACACAAATTTTGTACTTTGGACTAAGATGTAGTCTTTCAACAACATTTAGGTTTCTATGTGCTTATTGCAATTAATTATGTAGTTAATTATGTAACGTTTATGTTTATAGCTATAGTTAATTTTTCATATGGCTTTCATTTCAAAATCTACCAGTCATTATTGCTAGCAATGAGTGCTATTCTATGCTTTCCTTCTTGCCCCTATGGCCTATAGGGTCAACCATTAGTATTTCTTAGACCTATAAAATTAACTGGAAAGTGACAATGTTGTATCTTTATTGTTTCTATTTAATTTATTATTTTGTAACATTTTGAAAATGAATGAGTAAAGAAGCTTCTGAGTAAACCTAAAACTACTCGGTTGTAGATCTAAGAAAGTGAGTAAGAAGAACGTATTAAGAACACAAGAAGGCGTCAAATGCGGAAGATACATAGGTTTCCTTAATGATACAAAAGCTACATAAAATCTGTATGGAAGTTACATAATATTTACAATAAATAACTAACCTAAAACTATATTGGATACACTACAATTGAGGACATTAAGAAAAATAACAAAACCGTAAAAACAACAACCTGCTGCATAACGAACAATTGTCAATTAAAACAAAGCTAGATATTAAAACGGCAATGCTGGGACAAGTAAGCAACTTAGAAATGAATAATTCCATATTCCTGGCAGCACACAATAATTAAAAAATAACAAGCTTTCAAAAATTACATACAGAAAAAAGATTTAGGCAACATTTAAAAAATAAGCACTAAACCTGTCATTATACGAATTGAGCCTTTACAATATATAAATATATCAGCATGAAACTAAATCTGCATATAATGGCCTTCAAGAAGAACGACCTACTTTAAGCATTAATTATGACAGCACTTGTACGTTGGTTCTGGTGGTGTAGTGGTAACCATACTTCCTCCTAAACCCAATTTTGGATTTGTATCCCAGGATCGATGGAATTTTTCGGTCGTAAAAATCCTAAGAATGGTTTCCTCCGGAAGGGAAGTAAAGCCACGAGTCCCGTGTACATCACGAAAAAGAGGTCTCTGAGCTAAGTTTGTCGGCCGTTTCACGCCCTGAATTGAATGGGACGCCGATGACCTGAGATGTATAAATAAACCAAATCGGCACTAGTGCACTAAGCAACTTATGTAACTGATACTTTGTGTATATTTATACCGATGGATCACTTAAAACTGAGAAGTAGGCTGTGGAACATACTGTGAAGAATCATATCAAAGTGAACTGCTGGAACAGTATGCTAACAATTTTGATGGTGAAATAATGGCCATTAAATCAGTTTTAAAAAATCTACTGTATAAACCTAACATAAATAAAAGAACTGTTATCCTTAGTGACGTTAAAGCAGCACTACAAAGTATAATGAATTACAGTTACCCACCAACATACACTATAAATGAAATAAGAAAATTATATCATAGATCAGAAACACAGAAATAGTTTTACAATAGATGCCGAGTCACCAGAGATTTAATGGGATCGAGATTGCTGATACTTTAGCACAAAAGGGGCCACAATAAGATGAAAACTCTCTTTTGAACTAGAAATCCCTTCTAAATTGAAACTTATAAGCTATTAATATCTGAAATAAAATATCCAACAAAAACTTAAAGGAAAACCATTTGAAGATCTTAAACGTTCAAACGCATTTTATTGAAACCAAGAAAAAGTAAGATTGCCTAATTCTGCTTAATTGTTGGGCATGTTTCCCTGTCAGAACATCTCTTCAGGATGAAATTAGTCACTGCCCATCATGTAAGGAAGTGCATACTATCTAGACAAAGAACATCTACTGAAATACAGCCTCCTTGATAGCAACAAACAAAGTAAAAATAATTTGGAAGCTATTTATTGGGAAGCTAGGATAAATATCAGCATCCCGAAAGGACACTAACCACCAACCAGCCTTCTTCAGGGATTTGTCGTACTAGGTAGTTTCCTTAATTAATAATTGTTACGTGTACATTGCACAGTTATATAGAAAATAAAATCGTAAATTACTCCTTGTAATCTGTTGGAACATCTATCCAAATTATAGTACTCAAAAGGTAATGGTATAGAGCTCGGTTGTGAATATTACATAAACACTTTTAAAAGGACAGTGGAGTCTAATGAATGAATCCTGCAATGTAGTTTTGTTATTATTTTTCTTTTATAGCTTTCATATTTTAGACAGTTTTGCATGTTTTCCCAGTTTTGTTTAATATTACATCTCTCACTTCTTTCATTAGCCATTGTATGTAACATATTAGCTACGCATTATATTATATACTTTTAATTTATTTGTTATTTTAACACATTAATTTCTTCGTCTATAGTTTAACAACTTTCTTAAAATCCCTCGATTAATTTCATTCTTTCGTTAATGCACAACAATAATGCTAGTTACATTTTATTTTATTTTATTTTAACCTGTAATATAACATTCTCTGCAATATTAAGCCTTCAAATTACGTCTTGTTGAGCTACAAACTTTTTAAGACCATTTATCTGTTCAATGATAATTTTTTTCTGGAATGTTTTTTGATCAAACTATATTATTTCTTCAAACGCCATTACTTTTATTTTATATCACTGGAGCTGATAAAAATGTCAGGTGTTCTGCCGTCAAAGTGCAAAAATTTATGGCACTAGGGACAAAACCAGGCTCCAAAATATCTACCGAAAAATTTCATCACCATCAAACATTTAATATCAGATAGTTCTGTTGCGAAGGTATAATGAAATGACATCACAAAGAATATTTAATAATTCCGTTGAGAGAACCATATTCTTGCTACCGCATGCTGTTCTTTGGGAGGAAGGTTATGCTTGGGACGGGAATTAGCAAACGCTTTACGATCTAAACTCACAAGGAGAAAGTCAGTAAAAAGGCGGGCACTGTAACAGGAGCAAACTACACGTGAAAATTGAAAGCACATTTCCCACAGGAGTAGGGTAATAACATTGTCAGGTGAATGTGGGAAGTAGAATGTGTGCTATGAAACCATTTCATTTTTCTGCATATCTACATGGGGTTTAAAAAAGCAGGCAGTTTGGGGCGTAACAAAGATGGTTTAAGTAGTTCACAGCCGTTGTAAGTTAATTAGCTAAAGTAAAATTTATTATTTATGTATTTATTTATTCGGATTTAGCTAAGGTTATTGGGTCGTCTCTTCAGCTATACCATTCTAAGAATAATAAAAGTGAATTTACAATAATAATACAAGGTACAATAACACAACACAAAGTAGCAGGCACAGTGCTTATAGATATATATTTAAAAAACTTAAATCACGAAACAATGCGGAAATAATTGCACTAGTGAAACATAAGGAAAAATAAAATAGTGGTAAAGAAAACAATAAATATACAAGGAAATCTAGTGTTTAATCATATTAATGTATTACGAAGTGATCTTAAATTTGGCAGACTGTTGATATTGTTTTTTTATAATGATGTTTAATGCCCGTTTTTACTATGGGGCACTACAGACGGTGGACACTGGTGATATACGAGATGAAATGATATATTGGGAAAGGTTTTTTTTTCTTTCTTTTTTTTAAGGAAGGAAACATTCCTTGCCTATTAGGGTACCCTTCTGGCATTTGCCATTTATGAGGACTGAGGAAAACCTGGCAAAACCTCAGCCAAGAAGGATGGTCCTGGCGAAATTCGAACCCCAGACCTCCCGCTCACGAGTCCGTGCCTTAATGACCTCTGTCTGTCACCCGTGGCGGTTTGACATTCTGTGGCAATGCACTCCAGAGGAGGGAAATGATTAAAGTGCAAGATGGTAGCAGATGCTCAAATCATAAATATACACGTTGTTTTACCTTGTATCCATCATCAATTCTAATATTTCACCAGTGTCTTTTGGCAGTAAATGCACCGCTTTTTACTTTACTTGAGCTACTAACAGATCTCTATTAAACAATTTTCTGTTTCCTCAGACAAAGGCAACAGAGTAACGCTCTATACCGGAAGAAGTTTTGTAAAGGAAAAACTATTTGCGGGGGGATTCCAATATCAGTACAGTGTTTCATTGACGTCGCCCCTTATCATGGCGGTGTTGTAGCGGATTTCTGAGGCCGAAACGTCCATAGTGCGCCTTACCTTGTTACAAGAGATAATAGTAAAGATGATACGGTTACAGTGCGCCAAGGGGGTCCTGTAGCATATATTAATTGAGTTAATAACGGCGAAAATGAGCTGGTGACGCCTTAAAACTCTCCGACATTCAGTTTATCAGAGTAAACAAAAATCCAAATAAATCTTACTCACATCTTGACCTGAACGGGAGTCTAACCAGGATCTCTGGATTAGCAACCGCAAACGCTATCACTAGAACACGGAGACGGTCACACTGCCAACGTTGGTGCAGGTATGAAAACACTTGGCTTAGGAAGTAGTTTTACTGCATTCGTAATTCTGTTACATTATACGGGTTCAGAAAGTCAATTGTGATACCAGTTTATAATGTTATACTTTATTGCATGATGCAATGTTTAATAAACGAGCAAAATAATTTTCCTAATGACTATAAAATGTTATAAAAGAATTCCCTAAGCTATTTTTGGTATGCCACAATTATAAAAGGAGGTCAATAAAATTAATTTAATATGAATATAACTTTTCTAATGAATTATTCTTGCCAGCGTCTTATTTTATGACATTGTGTATCGATGGAGATTTAGTTCTTTTTTGTTATTGTAGTCATTTTATATAATTAGTGTCACCATGTAGCATTTTGTAATGATTTGACCAACAATAAGACTTGTTTACACGCTGGTATATAAAAACATTTTTATACTGTATTTCAGTGTTAACTTTTCCTGTTTTCTTTATTTTAGATGCTCAAAGAACATCAAATTGTGTTTTATGGTACATAAAAATGCTACGTCAGCGCATCTCTCTTTTTGTCATATCCTCTATGCTCTTGAAATAGTCAAGTTTTTCCTATTCTTTTTTATTCCATATTTCTACTCCTTACATCTAACGAATCAGGCTTAAGACTTACAACATGTAAGTCAAGGTTTGATTCATGGTACTAGTTTCCGGTTTTCTTTACAAAAATTCCGGTTGATTTCTACATCCAAATTGCGAAAGGGACTATTTAGGATAAAACGAGAAATTTATAGAAATCCTCCTAAGTCATCTGTATTGCAATAAGTGTACTAAATGCTAGAAGTGTCCAAACTATTGGACTAAAATATATACATGCAACAAAACGATTAAAAAACATAATTATCAAACTTATGATCTGAAAATGTCTTAATATTTGGTGAAAATTCCTTTGTTATAAATAAATCTGTTGATTCTCTGAGGTACTCGTTAGTGAAATTCAGTTTAAATCAATCATTTTGCCATGTTCTAATTGGAAAGCGCCTCTATCAGTCCACATTAATCTTTAACATATTAAGAGCGTGATGAAGATGAAAATGCATTTATTTTCCGCAAACCATTCTTCTATTTGGGCAGTAGGTGTATCTGTGGTACTGTTAGGTATTGCTCTTGCCTCTGTTTGTATATTGGACAGTGCCTTGCACACACAGAACCTCCATACCCTTATTACTTTGGTAGGGCTCTTCATCTTCTGTAAAACACACATAGGTTGAAATTCCTCCTTAGGTCTTCTATTTACACATACTTGCTGCTTCCCGGTGAAACTTCAACTGCAGATTCATTGCTGAAACATGCTTGCAAATAATTGTGTATGTTAAAATGAAAAACGTTTTGTTCTATTTTGAATTATAAAGCAGGTCTTGCCACATTAAATATAGTTTAAATGGTTAATAATTTATCTACATGTCCTACTGCAGTCTTCTGCAGACCAGTTCCAATTTTTAACAAATTTCAGCCTTCTCTTTGAGATTTTTGTCTTTCAGCGATATTTTTATGATTTTACTTTAACTTTACACAATTTCTAACTGTCTTAGGAGAATCACCGACGCCTTCAACTTATTTCTTGGTTTAATACTTGTTTATGCCCTCTGCTTCAAGTTATCATTCGCCTGGGACTCTTTATTTTCTTTTTTCCACTTTGCTGACCGTGCAATTGAAAAAAGTACATGTGCAACATCAAACAACTTCTACACAGGAGAGTTCTTTGCATAGTTCATGGTGTAACACAAGTAAATAACAATAAAATATCAAATATGTTTATCGCGCTGTAAAGTAACATTTATCTCAAACTACAGAAACTCGGATTATTTCTTTTCATAGTCTTTAAACAGAACTAATTGGGTAAATAAAAAGAAATAAACATTAATATTGTAATTTCAAATCTTTATTTTTTAGAAAGGCAATACCATGAAAATGTTAAAAGTGAAAAAAGAGGACAAATGCGCCTTCGTGTGCAACATTAAAGAAGTAGGTCATCATACACAAAATTGTTATAAAAGCTAAGCGAATATCATAGCAGTGTAGCAGGTCCTCCGATACAACCCAAATGAAATATAATCCTAATATATATTTTTCCAAGCCCAATAATATTTTGACATTTTAATTATTAATATAAATATTATGCATATATTTATGTCATAAGCTTGAAATCAATTTAAGAATTGTACAAAGGAGAAAGTATCTGGTGATTTTCCGTTGCGATAGCATAGAAAGGCAAGAGGTTCATAAAACTATACAATGAACCCGAGGATTGAGTGCTATATTACTTTTTAAAAATATTGCCGTTAAATGGTTAATAATCTGAAGGCAGCTCATGCATTGCACCGTTATCCTTTAAACTAGCCAAATATAACATGAACCAGCCAATAGAAAATGTGTGTTTGAACTTTTAAAGAGTGGCGCGAAACTTGCGCATGCCTTTGTGACCCCGTGCATTCGTTAAGCCAACAATTACTCGATTTGAATTTAATCTGTAAGGAAGCGTTTGTTCTGCCGAGCAAGCGGTTATAAATTCGGCGTTGCAGATGCAAACAGTACTCAGTTTGAAGTTTGTGTTTTAGACACAAGAAGTCTAGTTCCACATGCGATAAAAGCAACTCTTTTCACATTCCTCAGTTACAAGATCTACATACGGCTAGGTTTAAGCAGTTCGCAGTATTCATTATTAAGTTCGCAGTTCACAGAATCAGCTCAGTTTCACTTGCCGCAGCTAAGTTTGTATCGACGTAGCTAAGTCTATCGTACGCAAAACACCAGATGACGAAAAAGATTTAGAACATAATAAAGCCCCAATATATAATATGTTACATCCCGTGCTTATTTCTACTGCTGAAATCCTCTCCCAGTCCTTCAACCAAATAGTAGAATTCAACTTGAGAAATTAGCATTAAAGCGCGGACAACAATACCGAGGCGATCATTAATCAATCTAACAAACCTCTTCAAAATTGGCATCACAACAGTATCATAATTAGGTTCTAATTCTTGGGGCCGACTAAACCGCTTCAGCCGGTAGAAGACTTCAGCATGAAAAGAATTTCCAGCAAGATGGGTGCCACAGCGTTCATCATAAAATCATACGAGTAGTGTCATTTTCGGAGTAACGCGACTGATGTTGTATGGATATTTGGAACACAAATATCCATACAAGACTATGCACTAAAGTAAAACAGTCAAAGCAAGGAAGCATTGTAATTTACCGCCATTAAATAATGCAAAAGAAACGTGCCATTAACAATTAATGATTGTTAATTAGGAATAAAAAAAATACTGCTTTGCAATCCTCCTAAGAATCTGGTAAGAGAAAGCAGAAATATTGTGGCCAAAAAAAGAAAGAAAAGAAAAAAAGTTTTCAAGCACATTTTTCATAGAACAATATACCGTTATTTCTAAGGCATATTTTTCATAAGTTAATGTACAGTGAGGTTACTTCAGTTACGCTGCCTGAGCGCGGTTGATTACTGGGGAAGTGCAGACGCCGCCACAGGAAAAAGGGGAATAAAGTCGTCAAACATTATTCTATGTTTTAATTTTAGTATTTATATTTTTACTGAAAAAACAAAATTATATTGTATTTAAAAATGATAATAAAGAGAACTAATCTGAGTTATAAGCAGAGGCAGGATGTATGACAAAATTTCGGTTTTTATTGGTGACCATCAGAAAGGATCTAAATGTATACAAATGATATTAGATAACTATAAATTGTTTTAGAAAGTTTTTATTTTGCCTTTTTCGTACTTTGCTGCCTTTTTTGCATTATTTTCTTATGTTTGCAAATTTTTGCTATTATACTTCATTGGCAAATATGAATAATTTTTTCTTATAATTCAGCTATTTGGCTTCGGATTTCATTTTGTAAAAGGAATGCACTAACAATGTGTTCAAGTTTATCGTAAATTTTCGGTGAAATGCCACTTTAAAGCATTATTAAGGAATTTCTGATGCAATTCTTCAAAGAGATAGGCTCTTATTTCACAATATGCTCATTGTTGTTAAAGCAAGGTAAGTTTTTTAGTAAATGCCTTCAAGTATATTTCTGTTCACAATTCCACACTATGCAGAAGATAAGTGAGCGTGTTATTAGTTAAGTGAACATTTTTATCAAAGTGTTTGGAAGTCGTAGTTTTTCAACAGATGACAAGATTTTCTGAGTATGAAAATGTAGATTCTGTGAATATGCATCCGGCGTCAATTGCGTTTCTTTTTTTTTTTCTTTTCTCTCTCTCTCTCTCTCTCTCTCTCTCTCTCTCTTTTTGATAGTCTTAACGCCCGTTTTTACTACATAGGCACCACAGGCGGTGACACTGATGATACATGAAACTAAATGAAATATTGGGAAAAGATTTTTTTAAGGAAGGAAATGTTCCAAACCTAAGTTTAGGGTACCTCCCTGGCATTTGCCATTTATGAAGACTGAGGAAAACCTGGACAAACTCAGTCTGGGGGGCCCTGGCGGGATTCCAACTCCAGACCTCCCACTCAGGAGTCCGTGCCTAAACAACTTCGGCCATCCGTGGCGGTGCTTGTTTCAAGTATGATATAATTACTACAATAAACCTCGAATGTTTTTTTTTCTTCTTCTTCTGACACTATCTGATAAACAGCAAATTTTCATTATTGATAATATGAAGAAGACCTTGTGCAACAATTATAAATAGCATTAAATGGGCGAGTCAAGTATGTTATTTTTTGTAATAATGTTACTGTAATAATGTTGCTGTTGCTAATTAACTTTTTACTCTTTTATTACATATTATAAGATATTTTGCTTGTCTTTTTCTACCCTTTTTAATGCCTAAACGTCCCTGCTATAGTTATAAGAGATGTTGAAAATGATGCCTCTTGGCGACAATACATTGCCGGTATCTGCATAGGAAATTCCCTTATTTAATTTAACTTTTCTTCTTCACAAGAGTACGAAGTTCTAAAAATTTTTCTGTCGTCGAGAGATCCTATATATAGTGACATTTTAAATAGTTAGTAAACAGTTTTCTTAGCTGGAACACATTGTCAGGATATTTTCTTGCCAATCGCATTACCACTTCTCTGAAAAATCATTTTTCACATATGTATCGTACATAAAAGCCCGTTCTTCAAGACTATTTATGTACTGGCATAATTATTAAAGAGCAATAGCACATAATTTGTAAACAGTAAAAGGAATGAGTATAACATCAACCATTGTCACAAAGCATTTCACAAAGTAACTATAAGCTGCTATTTCTACATGCTTTACGACGATTGGCTTCTCCCAAAATGCAGTCATGCTCTATAGGCCCGTAACTCAAATAACTTCACTGTAAAAGTTACTGCACACGCTTTATATGAATCATAGCATAGAAGAACATAGTAACAAAAATTGAAACGGATTTTAGGGCTAGTATAAAAAAGCACTTGAGCAACACTAGGAAAGGCCCATCTCCATCCCATTTTTACCAAAACTGTGAATTATTTTTTTTTCATTTAATAATCTATAATTTATTTCCTTGTTCCTTAAACTGTTCCCAAAAATTGAAACGCGCCGAATTTCTTTCTTTCGTGTATTCTTTTCTTAAAATTGTTGTTTTAGCCATGCAATTGTATCTATTTAGCATTTATATACATTTCATATAATTCAATTAACATTTATATCAAAGTGTCTCAGGGTACAGTATTATAATCTTGCCTCAGCAATTTTCTCATCACCTCACTCCTATCGCTTTTTCTACCTTTAGGTGCATCGAGATAAATATTCTTTTATATTATGACACTTCATTTTTCCAATTCGAAGTTATATTCATGTGTAACTTTGAAGTATAATTTAACTATTATTTAGACTTCCATGTATGATTTCTGTAAGTTTTGTTCATTGCCCTTATCGATTTTAGTCGATTTTTTAAATACTTCATGTTATTTATTTTATCCTAGATTTTGAAAAAGAAAAATGAGGCATAAGTCTGCAAGCTTCACAATAGGAAAAGCTCCCGACAAACTTCACCCAGAGAGGTAGTTCTAACAAAATTGAACAAGGGATGTAGAAAGCAGGTCTCTACCCCTTGGGGCATACCGCTGATCATTCCATTTCCATTACATTTTAGCTCGAAGGAGGGTTGGGCTGTTATGCTATCCAAAATGTTTTTACTTTCCTTTCTTTTTCACGCCTTAAAAACGTGCCTGAGAAAATATAACACCAAGACCACGTGCTATTTTTCTTAGCTCCTTTGTTCAAAATATTTGCCTGCCTCTTTGAGTTTGCAATTCGATAGGTGCTTTGAAGTTTTTCAGGACGAAAAGCGTAATATTGTTAGTATAGCATAAGTGGGTCTTTTGATTGGAGACGTTCTTGCGAAATTCAGAGACGGAGAAGAAAATACCATATAGAAATGTGTGGGATGTGGTGGAGTACGAATGTTTTCTTTACTTAAATATAATCTTTCAGAGTCTCTGTAAAGGAAAGTTATATACAGCCTTTTTCACAAACGATGTCATGATTAATAGTACTAACAAAAATAATTTAATACTTTATAGTATTAATAGAACATAAATTCCATGATATCGTAGTCAATTTTTAACACTTATGTTCCATAGCAATAGTGTCGAAATCGCATTAAAATAGTAGTAGTAGTAGTAGTAGTAGTAGTAGTAGTAGTAGTAGTAGTAGTAGTAGTAGTAGTAGTAGTAGTAGTAGTAATGAAGTATTTATTTATAAAATATATTTGTTACAAATATAACTCATTCATATCGTACAGGTCCTAGGACAGTACTTACTTTTCCAATACACTAGGAAGTACATGAAATTGCGCAAACTAATATTTGAATCTTCCGAAACAATCAATATATGATAATGAAATAAATAAATGGAAAAGGGAAAAAAATATATAACATAAAAATTAATATAGCATAAGCTAAACCGAAAAGTGCACAGTATAAAAGTAAATAACTTACACTCCTTCACATATATGTACAAATAATATCAAAAAAAAATATTGCGACCCATTTTCCTCTACCTCCCTTCCCGGTTGTCAGCCTCTTTCAATCTGAACTATTTCACTTATTTAAAAATTTACCTACTAATTCCTCCTCTCGCTTTGTTTAAAAATTAACTTACTCCCTCTTCCTTTTTCCTATCTGCCAGCAACTCCAGCACTGCCATTGACCTCTCTCCCAGTTAACAAACGGGGGATAATTTATTATATAAATGTAGCAACTAAAAAAATGCATAAAATTGAAATTCGATTGATATCAACATTAATCTCCATTCTCATCGCTTGCCTATACACAGTTTGTGGTTTCTACATCCAAATATAGAATTGAATGAAACATTATATGATTCTCAAGATTATAATATGAAACATGTAAGTTTTAATTTACTTAGGAGGGCGTGAGTTTAGAGACTGCACATGCTGTTGTTGTTTTTTTGTTTGTTTGTTTGTTTTTTTACTTTGCTTATAATTTAGAATCGCATTTTATAAACTTTTGCCTCTGCAGATAGGAGAAAATTATTGGTAACTTAGAAGGAAGACATGCATACTCTCAAGTTATTTCAGTTTGGCCCGGTACCTATTCTCTAATTAAGTCACCTCCCCGCCGAAAGTAGTTATTATTCTCGTTCAAAGCATCACATGTCATATGTTAACACGCTTATATGTAAAGGGAGGAAACTTATGGGTCGCAGTTTTATTTGAAAACTTTTGTATGGTTATGTTTTTAAACGTCTAAAATAATTGGAACTAAAATATGATTTCTATAACATTACTTAGAAAACTGACTTAATAATAAAATATGGAAGACGAGAAATCTTAGAAATAACCAATACAGCAGTCGGGAGGGATAATACACTGGGTAAGGGTAAGTTTTTAGCTATTAAATACAGTCGCACCTATCCGGGCAATCATGGCAAGCTTAAAAGGCATTTTTAAAACTTCAAAGACAAATACATCAAGAGAATGTCCTTCCAGCTGCCAAAGAACTTTTAACAATTTATATCGTACTGTTATATATTACAACCCTTATTTCCGCTGAAGTTTTCGTAATGGGGAGTGTCTTGAGGATATATATTTTTAACCGTAGATTACAAGGCTTTTTTATCATGCGAATGGAAGGGAGACCGATGGTTCGATTCTCACAATTTTTAAATCATGGGGGTAGTCTAAGAACGAAACAAAAGACAAGAAAGTGAACAGCTGCTGGTTCCCATCAGCACAAAGAGATGGAGAGAGAAATTGTTTGAGCTTTGCTGCTTTTTATTGTATTCTTGCCACCCCTATCCCCTTGGCTTTTCCTCCAGTTGCATGACTCGATCTGTAAGGTCGTTATTGCAGCAAGAGAAGCATCCTTTGTTTCTGTAGGTGCGCGTGCGTGACATTCGGCTAAGGGTTTCCCAACCTTATTATTACTACAGGAGAAACACATTCTCCGTCTTAAAGCGTGTCTTATGCATTATTAATCTCTCGACTTGTAATGTTACTCGTCTTGTTTCCAAGTTTCCGCAAAACGTGAGCCTTCCCAAAATCGTTGCATTCCGTAGCTAGAGAAGTGATATGGAGAGTCACTTGTATAACACATTTCTCCTAATTTAATAATAACCTACTTTATTGTGTCGTCTAGATCTTCTGTATATGGTTTCAGATTTTTTAAAAATATTTCACACAATGATATTTGATCATCAAACATGCACTTATTTTATTAAATAAAGCAATTTCACCCTTGAAAAGTCTAAATATTATTTTTGTATGTTGATTGTATTTGAACATTTAACTGATGTCTTCGACTCTTTCAGTCGCCAAGCGTTTATACATGGTGTTCTTATATTAACCACCTAATTGTGGAAAGTAATACCCTCACTTTAAACGGACCAAAATGATTTACCACAATGAATTCATTACCTCAAAATTGCTTGTAAAGAATAGGCTAAAAATGCTGTAATACCATTGGTAATTACTTCAGCAAGTATTACTTTCCATATACTGAGTGATTTTATTACAGCATTGTTGAACTGAAATGGTCATCATGATCTATTATGATGAAACATTCCCGGAGTTGCAGAAGTCACATAGCCTTAAGAACTACCTGTGAATGCCTCAATAATGTAAAAAGGACATTGAAAACTATTTTAAAAAGTAACTAGAAAAATAATTAATGGACACATTGTTTATGGGCTTACCAGTTTCGTGCTTATACAGTGAGGTTATTTGAGTTACGGGCTGTCTAAATGAGATTGTAGGTGACACAAGTATATAAAAATTTGTGTTCAAAACTGATGATAACCACTAACCTGCGTTGCAAGAGATACTAAAAATAGTGCCCCTCAGCGGCAACACATTGCCGGAATCTGCGTAGGATATTCCCATATATATAATCTAAATTTGCTTCCGAAATAAAACTGCAACTGTGTTATCTAGTGGCATACTAACGAGGAACAACTAGCACATAATTTACACACAGTAAAAGTACCGAGTAATACACAAACATACAACCGCTGAGAAAGCATCCATTAAATTAAATATAAGCTGCTACGTACACATGTATTATACGGCCTTGATGATTGGCTCCTTCCAGTAACCAATTGACTCTGCTGGCCCATAATTTAAATAATTTCACAGTATATACGAGGGATAAGTCCATGTCATGGCAATTATTTCTTGCCTCGCGAACAAAGGACAGCACGAAAAATCCGAGATATACGATTGAAAGCAGGTATATGTCATTTAAAGCCGAGTGCTGACACCAATGGAAGGCTGTATATAGGCGGCACTCGTAGGAAGTAGTAGTAGTAATAGTAGTAGTAGCAGTAGTAGTAATGGACGTTTTATTGTACGATTTTAGGATACACTCAAATAAATACATCTGTCTCATGGGCCTTACGGCCGTACATGCTGATGTCGTCCTTAGAGCAATCAAAAAGGCCATACTCATATATACGTACATTCATATATACATATATATACATATATAAACATACATTCATACATATACATATACACATATCCATGTACACACAAATCTACATGCATATATACAAATATACAGATACTTCGATACATTTTTTAGTTTTCTATTATAATTTAAATACAAATACATAGACGTGAATGAAACCCTTACTCTTGAGCCCCCTTCCCTTTACTCACACCCCTTCTCCATCCCCCTCTACATTTTGGCTATTAATCTCCGTTGTCGGGTCTTCTCTAGAAATATTCCCAAATTGTGTGAGTATCTCGCATGCGTAAACACTTCCCGGCATATGTTCAAATTTCTATTGGAATTCAGAAATTGCGGTGATAAATGCTCATTTTTTGAAATCTCCGTTTCTCTGCATTCTGCCATAATATGCCTCCAGGTATCGATATCTCCACACAATGGGCAAATTCTTTCCCCGAAAGCATTAACTGTTTTGCTTCCTTTCCAAGCCCCTAATCTGAACCAAGCGAGACCACTTCTTTCTTCCCTGCCACGCAGGATGTATTTGAGCCTGCAGGTTCAGCGATACTTTTTCAGCGCATTGAGACAAAATATTTTTCTATCTATATCTCGCAAACGGGAAGAAGTAAAACACAAGCATTCCGACACACTGGTATGACATAAGCAAATTTACACGCACTACTTATGTAGAGTAGCAAATGTCACAGGCCTGTTCTCTCAGATATTCCACGTGTTTGGCAGCCTTTGAAGTAGTCTCCAAGTACGACGGTTCTTTGCGAGTGATTGAGAAGGAACTGAACATCATCTGCTGCATGTGAGTTGGTAATGTGAGGCACCTCACGTAAATATTGTCAAAATGTCAGTTTTGTTAGCAAAACGTTACCCCAGGCAATGGCAGCTTCATTTTGAGGATGAGATCATAATCGCACGGACTGAGATAGGGCAAAAATGACGAGTGTAGAAGAACTTTCCATCCCCATCGCTATAAAAACACTCGACACTGTCGGCTGTGTAAGTTATCGTATGATTGTGGGGAATAATGGCGTTGTTTAAAAGTTCTGACTGTTTGCTGCGTAAGATATTGTGACACCAGAAAGGACTAACACTGAGCATTCATTGGATTCCCTCAAATACTGGATACACACAAGCACACTTTGACTGTCATACGCCAGAAGGACTTATGTTGATGAAGGGTTTTAACGAAACTTGTGTTTGTATAACCAGGATGACACCATTAACTGGACTGTTGCTAGAGTTATGGTTCTTACGCCCTTGCCCAATTTCAGCAATTGCAATAGTGAGTTTCAACATGGCAACAACTTCTTCCTGAAATCTCGCTACTTTGATGCGACATGCTTCATAGCGAGTTCGCTTATCACCTCACTTAATTGGCACACACTTTACACTTTCCGCTTGTTCAAACCCTCCCGTAGAATTCGGTGCATTGCTTTTGCCGGGTTTCTCCTAATTCTGCAAGTATCCAGCGCCTATCATCACGTACGCACCGTTCCATCACATCCATCACCTCTACACAGGAGATGCCCACTGCGCAGTAGATTGGCAGTCGACATTCTGTCCCGTTTAAAGCCCTCTGTTCATCTCGCCACTGTTCGTTAAGGCAGAGCACCCAATGCTTTCTGTAGCTATGCGTGGCATTCTTGTGCATTCCTTTCGTGGAGAAATGCTATTTTCACATAAGTACGTTGATCATTCTCTGTGATCTCCATTCCTGACCACTTTTGATGACCAACTGAACTTCGGAACATGCTGAGACACGCAACTCTGCTCACATACATCATCTGATGGCTTCATTTGAAAGTACATTCCATGCACTTTTAATTGTATATTAGATTTTTCGTGTTGTCTCTTGTTCACAGAGAAAGAAATAATTGCAATGACTTATAAGTTATCTCTCGTATGTCTTCTAAGGTAGAAGATAAAATAGGAAAAGAAGCATTCCAGGTCTAGAGTACCTCCCCGGCGTTTGCCATTTATAAAGCCAGAGGAAAACTGAAAAAAAAACCTCAGCCAGGGAGGACGGACCTGGTGGGAATCGAATCCCAGATCTCCCACTTAAAAGTCCGTGCCTTAACGTACTTGGACAACTTTATTGGCTTTATTAGTGTCAACTGCTATTTTCCATACATTCTTTCAATAAATATGTCTAAAACAAAACAATTTTCAGCAAAATTATTTAAATCCAGAACATGCTTTTCCAAAACTCACCGAATCGCAATGCTTGTTCAAAAATACTCCAACTATTTTTTATCCTTGTTTTTTTCTGTTATAATAAATATTTATTTAAATTTCCTATAGAAATGCAATGTTAAGCTTAGATGGGGGAAAAAAAACTTATTGAAGCAGAACAGTTTTTTTTTTCTTTCTCTTTCTGAAAAATGTATGCTTTGTGGGCTGAGAGTTTTAGAATAGGGTAACTTATGTGTCATAGAGTCGCCTAGTGTCAGTAATTGTTAGTAATGATGTCACAATTTCAATGAAACAAACACGATCTGTGGAAATTCAATTACTATTTATCTCCTATTGGCGGCGCCGTGGTCAAGCGGTCAGACATTGTTTCCTGTTTCTCTCCTACCGAGGTAGCCGGGTTCGATTCCATCGGACGAAGCGGCGCCTGTACAGGTTTTCCCTGCCACGTATTCCGCCATGCTCCAGCACCAACTCATCTTCATCATTGCGGAGAGAAATGGGAAATCACCGTAGTATTGTTGCGAGCTGGAGAGATGGCCAGTCAGTTGATAACGTCCAAGTGTTTACTGTTGATGTACTTTTGTTAACGCAAAGAGATGGGCCGACTCTTAAGTACTTTAATAGATGATACCGCAGTGTGTAATGTTTTACATGGCACATATAAGCCCTCTCCCCGCATATATCGCTAGCCATCTCTCTAGCTCCCAGCAGTGTTTATCCCTAGAAAAGTTGTGAGATTAGTGTGTAGTGAAGGACCTGTCCTCGAACAAAATATTAGAAACAAGTAAATAAATTAATAAATATTGATGGATGAATATCAGTTATTTACTATTAGGTTCCTTTCTTTAAATTAATATTGGATTATGGATTGCTGCATCCCAAGCTCTAATGCCTTGTAATTTTTTGCAGTTTTATTTATGAAAATCACTGCCAAATATACCAGAAGAAATGGCATAGTTACAACTTAATAAAAAATTATTAATGCTATAATGTCTCGCGGCAGACGGCAAATATTTTCAATTTGTTCTTTGAGAAGATGAGGTAGGTTGTTAGCCACATTCACAGCCCTTAATTTACCAAATTACTCTATAAATGTAGGACTAATGCTTACTCACCGTTGTTATTATTATACATGTTCTTGATTTATAAGAATTTGTGTGGGTTTGTATACTACATTTTATTGTTTCGCATATTCAGCGAGAGCAGTTAAAAAGTACCGCAACTTAGATCGGCCGATCAGTGAACCTATCCCCTTCCAATCCCTGAGATTCCCCACGCGCCACACTTGGAGCCACCCTCTCTTTTTCTAGTTAGTTATTTTTTTAACAGTGTTTAACGACCGTTTTAACTACTGAGGCATCAGGACGGGGGGCATTGATGATACATGAGATGAGATGAAATGAAATATTGGGAAGGGAATTTTTTTAAGGAAGGAAACGTTTCAGGCCTAAGTTTAGGGTACCTCCCCGGCATTTGTCATTTATGAGGACTGAGAAAAACCTGGAAAAAAAACCTCAATCGGGGAGGACGGTCCTGGCGGGATTTGAACCCCAGACTTCCCGCTCACGAGTCCGCGCCTTAACGACCTCGGCCCCCCGTGGCGGATTCTAGTCAGTTGTCAGTGGGATTTCGGTAGAGTGGAGCAATTGATAACTGCAGTCATGAGCGAGACTTCATTAAATAGTGCAACAGTGCTGTGCAATGATAAGAAAATCACTGCGTCGTCGTATATTCATCTTCGAGGCCTACATCAGGTACAGAAAGTCGTGTGTAATATCAAGACAAGATTTAGACGTAAATTGAATGAAAGTGTTTATTCAAATTAACATCCATACCAACAACTTTACAACCTTCCCACGGGTCCACCGGACTGTACATGCCTTTCATAGTACAAAAAAGTAAACAAGTAAATACGTCATACCTCCATTGTTTAACGCAGTTAAAATAATAATGATAGCCGTGTCAGTCTGGTTCTAACACGAAAAACAATATTAAACTTAGCACAGTAGTTTAATGAAAAATTTTCTGTGACTGACAGGAAAAAATCGAAGAGTAATCGCCAATTAATGATGTAAATGGACCCTATATTTCGTCGCTGAATTTTTGGCCAGATTTATAGCCTTCTCGTTCTCCAGATTATACATTTTATGATTTTTATATACTACCAACCCTCACACTATAAATATTTAAAAAAAAAACATTCAAAACGAAGTTAGGTACATTAATGATAGAAAACCGATTTTTGTAAATGATACTTCTCTAACATGTGGTGTACGCAACATTCCCAGCAGCTAATGTAAGGAGGGCGAGTACCAAATTGTCTTATTTAATGTGTTACATCTAAGTTTCAAAAATGGTGAATTGTGAGAGCACCTCCAGTCTGCGCAGGAAAATACCGGCGGCATCGCGAGGTTTAACCGCCAAATGACTGAACTATGTATCGGGACATTTAAACTGTTCTCATTGCGATTACGGGCTGAGTGACCGATTTTGCATGCGCTCGGCTCCCTTGCTATAATCACTTTCCTGCATAAAACGATGTCCAAACAAAGAATGACTTGATATATCAATACGTTTCTGCACTTATGAACAATTCTCACACCTATGAACTTTCAACCAAGAAGTATAATAATTGTCAAAGCTTTGCCATTAACATTATAATTATTCATTGCATGCAACTTATTAGTTAAAAGCTGTCTTGATGAGAACTACTAATCATAAACTTTTTTCCTAATGAGCTAGGAGAGTGTAGCACACTGCTAGCTGCAAAGAGGGTAAGAATAAATAAGAAATGGGGAAATTTCTCTTTGCAGCATTAAACTGAGCAGAGTATTGATAATTAATATCAACAGAAAGTGGTCAGAACCTAAAGATATACTGGGATTCCAAAATTTTGCTTAAAAAATTTTAGTAAATTGAGGCACTATCTCATACTTCAAAAAATTGTGTTATGTCCTTCCCTGTTTAGGATTAAAGGCATTACTTCAAAATTTCACATCCTCTTGCGCAGCCTTCCCTGGTTGATCATCAAGCTACTGAAACAGAAGTGGCGCTCTTAGCTTTAATCTTCTGCAGGATTAATTGCTGTATACACTTTCTGGTCACGTTTCGAGCTGGCCGGCGGACCTCTCAGCTCCGACAGTTGTGAATGTGACTGCAACCTACAACATATTACTGTACCCTGCCAGATCTTGCTTTACATCGTCATGTGCACATAAGACATAATGGGCGGACTTGCAAAACTACACCTATTAACGTCACATATCTGCTGAATATAATTTATTTCGTTATATTTTTAACGCTTTTAAGTTTTTTTTTAACACGAAGCTGATTAAGTCAAGTATCAAAATCTTAAGTTTATCTAAGATTAAAAATAAATGAATTTTTGAAACAAAGTAATATAGTTAAACTTAAACAAAACATGGTGAACATTAAGTTAACACAATCATTTCTTCAAAATATTACAATCCTTCAGAAAGTTGCATGAAAGACAACGTTATCAAAAGCCACAATACTTTTAGCATTTGAAATACACATTCTTATAAACTAAATTTATCTGCATATGGTCTCTTGAAAAGTGTATCATAGATTTTTGCTGTTCTTCAATGTGCAGGGGCACTTGCGAATTTCTTCACTATGCAGGGGCACTTGCGAATTTCTTCACTACATTTTATCCAAACATTCTTTTTTTTTATTTGGTATATTTACACCAAATAAACAGGTCATCAGCGCCGCATTCCAATCAGGGCGTGAAACGGCCGACAAAGTTTGCTCGGAGGCCTCTTTTTTTCAGGCTTGAGGTTCTTTTTCGTGCCGTAAATGTACGACCCGGAACCCACGGCTTTAGCTCCCTTCCGAAGGAAGCCATACATAGGATTTTTACGACCGAAAAAATCCACCAATCCTGACCGGGATCGAACCCGTGAAGTTGGGTTAAGGAGGCAAGATTGTTATCACTACACCACCAGGACCGACTCCAAGCATTCTAAGTGTATCTTTATTCAGTAACGGGACATTTTACAGTAAACAGAAGCCTATGCCTTGGAAAGCTCATAATTCTCAGAAAGAAAGTATTGCAGTAATCCATTACCTCTATAAAATTTTTGAGGGCTTTTAAAAATGCACCTACAAACACAGGCAAATGAGAGAAGTTGAATTCAACCCTAAACTTTCGATTATCCTATAAGGCCTTTCCCCTGTATTTTTAAGCACATTTTTGTTACATTAACAGATCCAACTGATCTAACCTAATTGATGACTACCCTATTATGAGCAATGATCACTTTGACGTTATGTCAAGTTACATAATCCCTCTTTCCTTCTCCTCCCTGGTATGACGTCCAAATACAATGCAATTTCCTTTAAAATGGTGAGTAAAATGATGTAGCCATCCTTCCTTTCTTATTACCTTCCAAGCCCGACAATGAAATATCAAGTGCCTTGGGTTGACTTTCAATACGCTGCTTGTGGATAGCGTCTCATTCTTACCTCTACGGCGGGGGGAGAAGGAGAGCAGTAGTCAACTCCTATATTTAACATCAATTACCAGATATTTGTTTAAAATTCTTTTGCCAAATGGGATAAAAACTAAATTCATTTGATTAAATTGTTTTAATCGCGATCTCGTTTAAGAAAAACAATTATTTTCATTACGCTTGACTTGACCCCTTCCATCCATTAACATGGGCACCTCCTATGTGGAAGATTTCTGTTAACAAGAATATTTAGCTACTCTTATTTTCCTCCAAACTGATACATCGCCCTCTGGAAGTAAATAAGATATTACTTGGACGTGAAACTCAAGTTTAACTTTCCTTAACGTCCCGGAAACCTATGGCACTCTTTCGCATTGGACACACGGATTAAAGTCCCTCCGGGAGAATTTTCACTGAGGCCGGGTTTGAACCAGCAAGTTTTAAGGCCATACGAGAACGTACTATACCTAGACCATCGAGATTGACAATTATGGTTGAGCCAATGGAAAATTTCTTTGTCTTACTCCCATTTCAGATACTGTTTTGGTGAACAAACAGTTTTTGTAAGTATTTCTGTCGACGCCTTACCTAATACCCACACATGTATTTGTTATTTTATTTTATGCATTTATTCAATGAATTCTGTTACAATTTCACCCTTACTTTGTCTCGCCAATCACCTAATATATCACGTACTTATTCAATGATTTCTGCTGCTGTTGCAATATTTGGATGCCCTTCACGTGAGTCATCTTCAAGGCTGGTGCGACCATGTATAGCTCATGTTTAATCGTTGGAGAAAATTGTTGGTAAATTTTATAACTTTGGCGTGCATTTTTTTTTTTTTTTTTTTTTTTTTGCGTAAAACCATCTTTAACAAATAAATGTTTCGGTACACAATGCTGAATGTTATTGTTTTTATGTAATACCCACTATACTGTAAAAACTATTTGAAACAATTACTTGATCTTTCAATTTAATCTAAGACGAATGCACCAACATAAAAACGATTGGTTTGCCAATTGCATGGCTAACTACGGTCGAGGTAGAAAACAATAGAAAAGTTAGGCTGCAAATTTTTGAGTGGGTTTACGTTCTAGCAGGCGCAATTACTATGCTTGTAACAGACCTTAACACCTCTTTCTTTGATCCTTGATCTTCTTTCTTAATAAGCTATCTCGAGTAAAACCTGCACTAATTCCTGCTACGCTTTGAACAGTCATTCTTGTTAAATGTTTACTTTGTCATGCTATTAGTAGATGTAACTAATAATTATGTAAGCTTGTAAACTGCGCTTTAAATCCTTGAACAGCCGATGTTTACACTGCTCTCAACGCATTTGGAAGAGGCTATAATTGCTTATTCATCTTTCTGAGCCATCTATTTCGTTTTTATTGCTTTTTAACGGTAGGAATTCTTTAGTAATGAAATATCCCACCCGGATTTTCTTAGTTACTAAGAAAAGTCAAGAAGAAATTCTTAAGTCAGGTTGGCTGGTAAAGGCGATTGAGCCTGAAATCTATTTAATATAACCCAGAGTCTACAAATTTAGTTTTTCATTGTTAAATAATAACATTATAAATTCGTTGTCTGTTATACAGAAGTAATATGATATAAGACTTTTAAATAAGATGTATCTTTATATTTGGTTTTTAGATGAGATTATTTTCCTATATAAGGCTTTTAAATACCTTATTTTCCTAAACCTTTGCAACACTCTTAATAGTATATTAAATCGAAATTTTATCTCAAATTATACCAAAAAAATCACTGTATATATATTTATTTATTATTCATACCAATCACAAGAACCTAACATATAGCGCTCAAGGGACCTGTTGAATAGAGAGTTAATGTGAGCTTATGGCATAAAATCGGTTATATTTAACTTGGAAAGTTTGATTATATAAACATTAACCTAGGATTATTTCGTTTTAACCTCAAATTATATCTAACTCGCAAAATTTCACAACTCACTAGAGCTGAGTAATTGTTAAAATATTTCCCAGAGTACATACAAACACAGCAACTTCATTTATAAATAAAATTTTAGTCTCGTTTATTTTAATTTAATATAGGTAAAGTTTTTTTTCAACGTTTCACTTTTCATTTTCGGAAAATAACAACAATAAGAGGTGCGTTCAATTATTATGTTAGACTAACCCTACAATCTGTACCTTTATATTGTACAGATTTCTGATTATTCCGAAATCTCACCCGATGATGAATTTCACAATGCTCCTTTCATGAGAGATAATTCTTTCGTAGAACTGAACGACAAACAATTCAAATGCGATTTCGCTTAGCAAAAGATGTTGAAAAAGTAGAACAGATGTTATGTTTCCGATTAAAACCACAAACTAGGTGGCATCATGTTTTGAACTTGATGTTCATGATACTGCTAGCTTTAACGTTCTATAAATTGAATGTACTTTAATATTTTATGGTGAAATTGTTTAAATATTGATAGTATATTCTTGATTGGTATGAATGATTAAGGTTGGTTTGGATAAAGTGTTTATTATTATTCCTAAAAGAATGATTGATAAATTAATAGCGAGACATTTGAATGTAAACGGGTTTTTTTTTTGTTAGGTTTTTTTGTTTGTTTTTTGTTATTCAAATGATTACAGAGTGGAGAAAGGAATGATCATTAGAATCATCTATAAACGTACTAGAGCATTTGTAGCTCTGAAACGTCAATTAGTTCATTAAAATGCCAACCGATGTAAAGAAATTGATGCTAGGCCTCTATATTATTCACAATTTTCCTGGAGTTTTAGTTGTGCTAGATTGGGCATTCATGAGGATCATAATGCAGAAGTCTTAATAATAGGATTAGACTCTTTGACAATTTCCCCCCACGTACGTTCTTTATTCTTATTAGAGATCGAATGTTTTTTTTTTTTTTTTAATTCAGTTATTCCCTTATAATTTAACACCGCATCAATAACAATTTCCTTCTCATGATTGTTAAGTTTTGGTACTTGCTTTCGCTTTGACTTTTCCTATACATGTTTTAAGACATATTTAAGTAGAAAAAAAAATCATGTCTAAGTGGTTGGAAAACTAAATAACTATGGATTTTCTGAGGTTAAACAGTTTAACATCAACTCACTCTAAACACGAATTTCTCTATTGTTTTGCGATGTTGCCACATGTTTTACGGATATTGTAAACTCAGGTTGACGGAGGTTAATTTTAGCAACAGAAATTATGACTAGCCTCTAATTACTTTTTAAATTGCAATTAAAAGTAAACTCCAGTTAGCAACTTTTATACAATAGGGCCAAGGTCTATTTTGTCTTCCGTAAAAAAACTATCGATTGCTTTGAAAATTCCAATAGGAGCAAAGTGTCAATCGGCCTTTAATAAAATATATGATACAACATGCCAAAATTCTTGAAGAAGTGGGTCTTACACAAGCTTACTTTCTCGATACTTAGCTTACTGTCATCGCAGTGTGTCTATAAATCATTAGCGCAGAAAATATGCAATTAGGGATCAATCTGAACAACCACAATTCTCTTTGATCTTTGTCAGCTATAAAACAGTTCGTTTTTCGTTATTTAATTTACCCTTATTTTTTGCTTTGCATTCTCTTTGGATAGTATTTTAACTGTTACTGCGGCTGTTTATTTAAGGAATAGGAATAACTGAACGGGAAATGTTTTTCACTTCACAATACATTAGGCTCATTTCTAACATTTTAGAAGCTTTCTGATGTTCAACATAATTAATTTTTCCTATATTAATTGTTTAATATATTTTCTATCCCCGTACTAAAATGTAATTATTTACGTGTGCCGTGTATGTTTAAATATGAGGTTCGTTTCCACACAGATTTTCTTGTCGTTTAAAATTTATTTGTTTTTCTGTGCTTGGATAAAGCAGTTCAATGTTTGGCTTCAATGTATACTTCAGTATCGAACGGTTCTTCCATTATGTTAATGATTTTATTCCCTTTGACAATTTCTCAGTAAATAATCTGAAAATGGAGTTATAGGTTTTGTTCTTTTCTATTCCATGGTATGTTTAGTTTTTCATAATTTTTTTTTATTTTTGAAATAAAAACATGCATAGCTTCCTCCAGTATTTCAGCACTTATTGTTCCATATTGTCTATCATACATTGATTGAAAAACCACAAACTCATAAAAACAAAAATGTGTTTTCATTTTTCCCCCATAGTTATGGCGATTAGGCACAAATCATTGCTTACAGTGTTTTGTTTCCCACCTGAAACGGTGGTACCCATAGATCCGTATTGCCAATATAACCAACATTCAATCATATGGTTTTGTTTTATGTACTATTTATGCAGTTGAAGAAAAAAACAGAGTGTAACAATAATATAATCGCTATGAATACACTTTCACGGCTTGAATCGTGTCGTAATTTAATCTATATACTTTCATGTTGGTTGCACAATACTCTATTACAATGCAATAATATTATATAAATAGTTTCAGTGATTTATAGTCATTATTGTTCTACCAAATGCTAAAAACTATTGTTTAACAAAGTTTAGATTACAAAAAATCAGACTTTTGCTAATGTACAGTTTAGTATCAAATCAATCAAAATGCTAGGTAGGGAAAACATACATGTTATTTTATTTCATTTTTTCAAATTCCTTTATAAAAAGAGCCTTTTTAGTGAAGCTTTTTTTTATTCTTTTCGCTCTTTTAAACTCTCATTATCATTATTTAGGTAAGTTCTACAAATTTTCTTATATTATTATTGTTATTATTATTTAATATATTTTTATTTTATCTATTTATTTGTTACATCTTATTTTATGTAGAACACACATGTTTTATAGTTCAGTGTTAAATATCTAAATCTTTTGTACTAAATTAAACAGGACTAGTGTATTATAAAATTAAGTACTCTCGGTTGGACCCATGTATTGTTGAAGTTTATTATATTAGTGGCACTGTAATAAATGTTCTACTACTGCCACTACTACAATTTCTACAACTGGTTCTTATTCAATTTTCCATTATTTAAAGCGATTTAGAACACATGGCACAATATTTTTAAACACCGAGAGCTGTATGCTGCACAAACTCAGTTATAAGTTCAATTCATTTAGATCAAATTAAAACTTAGGGACTATATTAATTCTATGTTGTGATTTATAAAAAAGTTGCTGCTTTGTTGTTCAAATTGTTTAATACGCTCACTCATGAACTTGATGCATATTTTATTATTAATTTTTTACGTTGCACAGTATTAAATCTTTTCTTGTGCCTATTTAATTTTTTGCTGATATTTTTCCAACCATCTTAGTTACTCCAATTTTCATATCCCAATTCTCGTGTTTTTCACATGCTACTTTTTTTTTTTTGGTTCAATTATGTTGATTTGGGTCTTATCCTCTTTCTTCTACCCGATGTAACCCCTAAAGTTCAAGAGGTTTAACACTATTCCTGGGTAATGTAATCAAACGAAGATTTTACAATATATACATATTTCAACAATGGTTGTAATAAGTGTCATTAAAACAAATTAAACCTGTAATCATTTTATTCTCAATCATATCTACTATTTGTAATTTTTTCCTACGAAAATTGACCAAGCACTGAATATTAGATTAGATCTATGGTTATTTAACAGGAAACCAATTATTTTGATTCCTACATTATCTCTTGAAGTTTGAGTATTGAATATGGAAACGCACGGTAATAGGAAAACCTACTGAGGAGCCAAGACAGTGTAAGATAATTAATATATTTTCTTTTTGTTCTTTGAATTGTAACGTACAACTAATTATGAATAGTTTGTAACTGTTACGTATCGATTAAAGGTATGGTGACTATCTGAACCAAAATCAGATGGAGGACTCTTATTATTTTATATTTTGCTTAGAATTTCATTAAATTGGAATTTAATGTAGGAAAACCATAAGATACGTTATGACCATTACACACACTAAGTACTTTAAATAAGAAATAAATTGTTATTAATTCTAGATTCGTGTTGTTTAACAAAATATAAGAACATTATTCGCAAAAACAGGAGACATAAATCATCTTAGCAACATTTTAGCTTTATGGTTAAAATATATGCTTGCAACATTTCCTTTCTGAATTGTTATAAATTCTCAAGCAATTTATTAATTTGTTTTGGGCTTTTGACACCTATTTTTCTTTCACAAAACGAAACAAATAGAGATAATATATCGCCCTTTCATTTTTCCATAACATAACTTCTTTCAATGCTTATCAATAATTTAAGAAATAATAATATACAACAGATAACATATCGATATTGAAAGTATGAAATCTTTTAATTCATACCTTTATAATATCTTATGTTTTATATTTTAAAGCTAGTAAGAATAAGAAGAAATTGCAGGAAAGAAAAAGAATATTGCGTGCCCCTTTTTTATCCTATCCACCTTCATAAAATAACCTTTTCCCAGACGGCCCCAGAAAAAAAAAGGGCCTGCCCATCTTTTAGGAGATCGATATTCAATATAGTTTCATCGATGGACATGCATGAGATATAGGCTAACCTTTCCCAATTTTCCCAAGCTGCATACAGTTCCTGTTCGGGATAAAATATTCTATTGTATTGTCCGAAGGTCTCCTAGGTAACCGTGGGGAGGGAAGCTTTGCAAGGAAAATGGCGAGGGAAAGGGAGCAAGAGTTGAGCTGGACTTAACTGATGCAGCATTAGCCAGCAGGTTACGCCATAGATTGTGAAAATCAAGCATTTCAACACCTGGTGCGTTCATCCACCCGTTCCATCAAATAACGCGTAAAACAAAAGCATGGGTTAGACGGTTACAGAATGTTGCGAAAACTTCACTAAATTCAACAGTATTTTTTATATAGCAAATTGCATTTCGTCAAAGCATTCCTTACTTTTAGCATTAATTGACATATTTAACAACTGTGTTTACTATTGTAGATATTCAATCGATAAAGATATTCGCTGGTATATGTGAAATGCTATGAATAAACTAAACAAATGGAAAATCTAGTTGCTAAGATCAATATGGATACAAAAAATTGCAATTAAAATACCATTTAAATTCAGCTAAACAACTTATAAATCATACTACATATTATTTTTTTTTATTTTTTTTTTGTTTATTTACTCTTTTTTTTTTATTTTTTATTTATTTTTTTTTTTTTTTTTTTTGCAGATTATGGTAAACAGGACATCTAACTCCGCAATGCATTAATTTCATTACTCAAAGTGTTAACGTAATTTTAGAAAATTCTACACCCTTGTTATTCACGTTTTTGGTATATATGTGTTTATATGTGCACACATATAAAAAGTTAAATTGTTTTATACCTATTAATTTCATCTTTAAGTAATTTATAGTCTCAATATAAACTTGGTTCAATTGTTAATGTATACATAAAACATTTTAGTTTAATAATCTCTGACCTATGATTCATTAGTTGTTCATTTTGTCTATTTAAATAGATTTTTCTTGCCCGGAAAAAAGTTGAATTAGGAAGTTTGCTAGGAGATAAAGACCCAGAATATGACCACAAAAATGTATCTTTAAGGGAGAAGCTAATTTACAAATAAGAGGGGCGTTCTAAAAACTCTCTGCCTGACCAAGAAAACACAAGATATAAGAGAAATGTTGTTTTAGTAGTAGTATTTTTCAACATAAGCTAAAAATGAATATATTAAAACGTTTTTCCAACATTTTAATACTCTCAGGAAAATAAAATTTGTGCAACTGTGAAAAAAAGTGACTGACTCGGCTCCGATCTCATCATTAATGTCCACCTTTGTCCACCCAGCAAGTTCTTCATATTTGAAAAAAAAAAAAAAAGTAATCACTTGGAACCAAATCCGGCAAATATGGTGGATGAGGAAGCTCTTGGAAGTGAAGATCGTGCAGTTCTACAACAACAATCCTAGCAGTGTGTAAAGGTGCATTATCGTGATGAGAAAGAACTGTCTTTTTACAATGTGTAGACTTTTAGCGTTAATAGTATTCTTCAGATGGTCCAGTGGTGAAACGTAATGCTCCCGGTGATGATTCTGCTCTTCTGAAAATAGTCTATGAGCACCACACCACAAGAATACCAACAAATCGTAGGTATGACTTTTCCTGCAGATAGAACCGTTTTTGCATTTTTGGTGCACTTTCACCTGTTGCCACCCACTGTTTGGACCGCTCCTTTGTCTCTGGGGTGTAGTGATGAATACTGTTTCATTTACTGTTATGAAATGCCGCAGAAATTCACTGTAAATGAGTTTAATCAAATATATACACTCTTGCGAAATGTTCATTCAAATGCTTTTTAGTCAATTGTTAACATACACGGCCCCCATCGAGTGGAAAGCGTTCTCATACCCAATAATTTTGTAAAATCTAGTGGACTGACCTATCGAGGTCTTTGTAATGTTAACTAAATCGTTTACTTTCAATCGGCGAATATTGAATTTTGAATTTTTGGGACGCCCTGAACTATCATTTTAAATGGATGTAAGATCAGGTTTAAATTCAGCAGCTCACTTTTCAACCTTCGGAAACGAAGGAGGAGGGACCTTATTATGTAAGAACTACGTAGACAGGAGCTCATACAAGACTGTACTGGTGACAGAGGTCGCTAAGGAACGGACACGTGGGCGGAAGGTCTGACCGAGGTATTTTACAGATTTGCCTCTATCTTAATAATGGCAAATGCAGGAGAAGTGCCCTAAACTTCACCCTGGGACGCTTTCTTCCTTAAAAAATCTTTTCCCAATTTATCATCTCATCTCGTGTATCATCAGTGTCCACCGTCTGTGATACCACAGTAGTAAAAACGGATACCACTTAAAAGACGTGCAAGAACGGCAAAAAAGTATATTGTAAATTATATGATTTGTCAATTCTGTTAAATTAAGGCTTATTCCTAGATACTCAGTACGCCCCAAATACGAGCATTAAAAGATGTAATAACATGCAACTAAAATGTAATAATAAATAATCGGTAGTGTTAAATTTGCCTGGAATTGATAAACTTAAATGAGAATCAATATTACAATAATAATTACATTGTTGCGAAAAATAAAGTGAATTTAATATAACATTTCGAAATTTTTAATCAACATATCACTCCAATAAAGTTGGCCTCCAGAAATTATATGTATTTGCGCATTCAACATTTTAAATACTTCTAAGAGATGAAAGTATATAACGGGAAAGACGTTTTAAGAGTTATATTATTGATTTTCTGTAACGGCTTAGCGTATCATACCCATTGCTAAGGTTGTATATTATTTATAAGGTTAATTATTTATTATGCAAATGAGTATTGTCACTATCGACATTGAACAGTGTGTTAATGAATTAATAATTAAAATAACATGAGATATACTTACAGTATTTCTAAAAAAGAACAGACCGTATTCAGACCTGTAAATAGTTTTTTTTTTTTTTTTTATTTGAAGAGAATGATGTTGAAATTAAACGGTGTTTGGCAAAAGAAGTTGCAAGAGAAGAAAAGAAAGATTGAAAAGTAGCAACTGAGGTAAACAAATACCAAAAATAGACCGAAAAATAGTTTTTTCTATAAATAATTACCTATGACCCGAATTCATAGCGATATTAGGCTAATAGTTTATCTATAAATATATTTGAAGTCTTGTGCGTAATTGTTCTCTGCTAAACTTAAACTTTGAGTCTTAAAATCTTAAAACGTCTTAAACATCTTAAACATTGCATAAAGAAATCGGACAATTAATAAACAATAATAAATCATTCATTGTAATCCTCAAATTCGCGAGATCAATTAACTTATCTGTACTTGAGTTAGGGCCGCCTTACTGGGGATGTGTACTCATTGCAACCACAAAAATGGATATATAGTCGGCGCGGTTAAAGTTATCATTTTGAATTTAATATTTATATTTTCACCGGAAGCATGAAATGTTACTGCATTTAGAACTGATAATATTAAGCACTAACCCATACTATTAGATATATTGAAAACGATGCTCCTCAGCGGCAATACATTGCCAACATCTGTGCAAAAACTTCTTACATACATTTAATCTTTTTTCCGCAGTTCGGAGCACGTTTCTTGTAGTTGAGAGTTCCTGTCTCTTGCAACCTTTTAACAATTTCGTGGACAGTTTCTCGACCTGGAACACAATTGCCAAAATATCCTTTGCACTTTTCTGTAAGTACCGATTTTCACATATGTATTGTACATAAAATCGCTCTCTTCAAGTCTAACGCAGTGAAATAACTAACGAAGAACAATTAGCCCACAATTTGCACACATGAAAGCGCTGAGTAACACACGAACACAAAACCACTCGCTGACAAAGTCTCCCTTTAAATAAATACAAGATGTTATCTGCACATGCATTACTGACCTTACCTACTGGCTCCCACCAGTACGCAGTCACTCTCTGCCGGCCTTTAACTCAAATAACCTTGTTGTATATTTTCATCACTGGTCATTCAAATATCGTATACATTTTGGGAAAAGACACAGTAAGAATTAAAAGTGAAAATATTTGAAAAACTTTGTATTAATGTGGAAAAAAAAATGTAAGACCTCTGGAGAATTATTTTGACCTTGTCGGTGCTTACTAAAAATGATAATTGCTAGGTATAACAAACTATAAAGTTAAAGAAAAAGAGTAGATAATATACATAGATTTCATGTAATTCCAGCGAGGATTTTCAAACAAAAATTATCTCGCAAGAGAACGAATTAAAAGTAAATGGACAGAATTAGCACCGACGTCATTGCACAACTCACAGCTAAAGGGAGAGACGAAGAACCTCTACAATGCTCTGGCATGAATGTTGGGATCAGCACTTTAATACTGCAAGTTGGGTTCTGTAAGCTTGTGCAGAAAGTGACAAATGCATCACATGCATGTGTGTTGGAACAATATGATTTCACAATGCTGAATGAACTCCATTGTTGTAACATAACCCAATAGTCGCGGGCAGGAGCAGGAAGGCTAAATGCGTTATTCGTGTCAATTACCAACGCTGTGATTAACGAGACCATCGTTCTGGAACATGCAGCGAACTCGGAAACACGGAAAGGGAACCTGTCTGCGACAAACTGCGTTGTACACCACGGCGGAAGTGCAAAAATCCACGTTTATCTTCTTTACTTTTAAGTATTAATCAACAGAAACATATACAATCAATTTTTTATTGCAAGTTACATTTTACAGTTTATTAAACAACAACATTCTTTCGTAATCTTATTTAAAATACAAGGAAATAATTATTTACAAACATTCTAACTGTGAAACATAAAATATCGCAAAGAAGTACATAGTTAATTAACAAGATGTTCAATTGCAAAAAAATATTGCACGAAAAATGATGAATATTTCGGCTTACTAGATGCATGTAGGCGAGCAAAGTAACTTTTAAAACTTTTGTGGAAATCTCAAGAGTTAACGATTTTCCTAATTGGCAATAAAGTTGGATTCGTAGCTATCCCAAATACCCAACATTTGGCGTAGAAAATTTCAGCTTTTTTTAAACATTTTAAAAAGTGGTATTGTTTATAGTTCTATATACAATTAAATAATTTAAAACAAATGTTATATTTAAAAAAATAATACCTTCTGAAGAAAATCTTACCTATATTCTCATAAACATACATTTTGTAAAGTATTTAATTTGAAATAAAATATGCACACGATAAACCGAGAATATATATAAATGAAAAATAAAAATAAAATAACCCTATTAACAATGTAACAAATTAACCGTAATAATAAAAGTAGATAAGGATAAAACACTTAGTCACACTTGAAATTGCTATATTTCGAACTCCAGTAGTTCGAACTACTGGATTTCGAAATATAGCAATTTCAAGTGTGACTTTATATAAGTGTTTTATCCTTATATACTTTTATATATGTATATATACATATATATATATATATATATATACTTTCACAGTAGATATCTATTTAATATACTTTAAAGTTGGACTGAAAAACTACAGTAATGTATAGTTTGAATTTCTGTAAACAGATGTGACTCTCATATATTTTGATAGCGTTGCTACGTGACAGGTAAATCAACAATGAACAAATGCAGACACGATTATAGTATGATGTATTATTAAAACAGCGAAGTTGAAAGTTTTCATCCCATTACTTTTGCATGCATTAAATGAAGATGAACCTGATAGGAAAATGCAGTACTGTGAGTGCTTTCGAAACATGGTGCAAGAGGATAAGGCCTTCGTAGGGAAAGCTATTAGGTCAGATGAGGCACAATTTAAGACTGAACGGAACTGTTAACCGGCATAACTGTGTCTACTGATGTGCAAACAATCGGGAAGAAATTGGAACAGCATGTGCTGCAATCACTGAGGACACTTTCGCAAACGTTGCTCAGTCAGTAGTTCAACGTACTCAGAAGTGTGTCGACGGTGGATATTTTTAGCAACTATTGTTAGCTGTTGTAACTGTAATAGTGTAAGATGATTAGTGCCCATCACTTTCTGTATGTGTGAATTCAGTTTTTTTTATGTGAAGTTTTTTTTTCTTTACTTGAAGTGTGTGTACATTTTTGGCACCCTCTGTATATATGCTACAACATATGACAATTAGATATTTAGAACTGAGAGGAGAAATATGTTGGGAACAGTTCGTTTCATCTATTATTAGTCTATCCAGGCATAATATATTTTGTAAATATATTTAATGTTATGTTTACTTTTATAATGCTTTAATAATTCAGTATACGGATTAGCAATACAAGCATCGGCCATTTGCTCAGACAATCGACATAGAATTGCCTAATTACAAATATGGCCAAGTATATTTGTCAAAAGTTTACAGTAGAAATCAAAAACTATTTTCGTTAGTATTAAGCCTACTTAGGAAGTTGAATTGTTTTACAATACATTGACAGATTGAAATAAACAATGTCCTTGTTTTGTACACATATCTTAAATAATAAAGTGATTAAAAACTAAAAATGAACTTGACCCGGTTTGTAACAAAGCATGAGAGGTGGCTGTTTTTGTAACAGAAATGACAGCGCCCATGTATTTACACAAGGAAACAGAGTGATTGAAAAAATCGGTTTATTAATTTTAATCTATTGAAGATTAAATTAAATTTTAGGAGTTTTAAATGTATTATAATGAAAAATTTAAGAAATTTGTGTTTTATTATTGCAATCACAAAACATTTTTTTTTTTTTTTTTTTTTTTTAGAATCTCAAGAATTATAAATAAAAATCAACATGGTAGAAGTGTACCGTCTCTGTGCATATAAAATTAAGGTTTATCAATATTTTTCAATTGCTCCTCATCTCGTTCCCTCGATTGTTTTTTTCTGTCATTTCCAGACAAAGCGAAAAAATAGGTGTTGTAGATGCCTTGAAGCTAACATTAAAATTACTGTTGAATATTTACTGTATAAGTTTTCAGGAAATAAATTTAGGTGTATTTTCCACATTTTACTGATGTTCTGATCAGAATTCCGTTACATGTATATGTAATTTTAGTCCTAGAATAATGTGATTTAATCCGTTTGAAATGCTTAATTAGGTTTTTCATTTATAACATATAACCATCATAATACTAGCTTTTCTGTGTCCTCTGTGAGTTATGATTGGAAAGAAAGTTACGTTTTTTTTTGAAGGTTTGTAAAATCTTGCACTCAATATTTTATTATACCTAGAATTTCTAGAGCACATTTCTACATGCTTTGATTCTGTTTTCTCCCAGATTTTTAAACAGCGTACTCAAAAGCCATCTTAAGGTCTATGCCTATCTGATGAATTTTCAGGACAATACTTCAAAATGAAAATGTCTTGCCTTGTTTTTCTTAGCATAAAATGCAGATTAAATATGTTTCATTATTGCTCTTTTCAGTTAGTTACAATTGTTCCCTTTCACTCTATGACATGATAAACAGGAAAGCTCTTCATTCCATACCGGCGTTTTATATTTAAAAGGACAATATTTGATAGTACACTTTCTTAATAATTAAACGATTAACATCATTCTGAAACAAAGGGAAATAACCAATAATGTAACACTAACCTAACAACTTCTTTTCTTTTACACGATTTCATTCATAAGGATTGGTGACCCTTCCAGTCATTAGTTGTACAATACATTTAAGATTAAAACACTATAAACACGTTCAGACTTAAAAGTAGCACCATCTAAGACTGTAGTTCAATGAAAGACCATTCAGGAAAATGCACCTGTCATAACAAACTCCTCAGTCACATGACCTGATTCCAGTCTCTGATTTTTTCTGTGAGGAATTGGCCACTACTGTCACACACGAGCTTAGGAAGTGACTTTTTTGTTTTAAAGGGAAGTTTAAACACATTTCTGTCCACCTTTGACACAAAATAACACCAAACTCGTAGCCCATATACAATTTTCAACAACAGTAACTCATAATCGTTCTTTTGTAAAAATAGACTTAGCATTCTGAGTAACTAGCCTACTCTAGAATATAGAGAAAAATGTCTATTAAGAAAAATTGAAAACATTGCGTTTACATTATTGTAAACTAGAATCTAAAATTAAAAGCTGACATCTACAAAGTTGCTGGAGGTTTATATAACTGATTGAGAATTGTGGACAAATATAGGTAATTCATTTTAATAAACACAACTTTTCGATATCAGCATTAAAATAGATCAACAGAAATAACAAAAAATATTTAATACAATAGTAAAATATATAGAACTTCAAAGGAAGAAATTGTACAAAAGCGTAGAGTTAGAAAAAAACACAGATAAGGATATAACCTTTCTTTTAAGTTCAGTTCTATTGACAGACGTTAAAAACAAATCGTTAAGCTCTCATTTCTACAAGCACAATACTGTCTGTGTATTTTGTTACCAAGACCGTATGGATTTCGCGCAATGGTACTTTCCTCCCCAGGCTTTCACAGCATGTTGCTTGGAAAACTCGGATAGCTGTCATCAGGGATAGAAAAGCCGGTAGGAGGAAAGAGAAGAGAAAAATACTACGTTTAAAGAGACTGGGAGAAGGGGATGAAGTGACGCAAAAACATTTTAAAATGTAACTTCTGCAGATGACATCTGCGATTCTCTGGTATTTCTACCCACCTCCACCGAAGTTTCAATGACATATTGTCTGTCTTTTCCATTCTCCTTTTTCTTTCGCACCTTAATTAAGATAGATTGAAACATAAACTCGAGACGTCGAAGTTTCGCTTCGGGTGGCGTGCTAGGAAGTAATTCCATCTATTCCAGTTGCTGCACAACTGGTAACTGTTCAAGAAACTAAAGTCTTCAACCAGGTTCAAGCCTCTAAGGTTTACAATCGTCCAGGAAACGTTAGAGAGGTTAAAGGAACTACCTAAGCTGGTAAACATATTTTATGTGAAGAAAAAGTAGCCATATTGAAAGTTTAACAAACATTAAAATTATATTATTGTCAGGTTAAAGTACAGTATTTATATTTTAACGCACTGCTCTGCATTATCTTTCTCAACTGGTATATTCATACACTGACTCCTTCAGTGCTCCATTGCAAATAATCTGGCAAAAGTGTTACCGGAGCTTTGTTTACCATATCGCTGCTTATAAATTCTTAATTTCTGCAGTCTTTTCTTCCTAATTTTCCAGGGAAAAAATGTGTACAAAGAATTTACTAATACTTGGCAATACGTATTTTGTGATTGCGAACGAATGATCTCAGACGCGATTTGAGGTACATTTATATCCAATGAAACGTAAACAAATTTTATTAGAGGAGGCGTGGCGAGCACACCAGATATTTCTTATCATCCCTTCCTACAAGAGAGGCTCCAGCATAGAGGCAAGATGCAGTTTTTTTCTTAATTCAAAATTTTCAGGTATGGAATCTTCTTCACCGTGAATACCTAGTGACCCAGGTATAATGTGTTAATACATCACTTTATTGTAAAATAGTTTAGTATACTATGATAGATTTTATGATGTATTTAGCCAAGTTATGTGCATTGCTAAACCAAGGCATTACGGCATGATATAATATGGACATTACATCAAAGAATTTTACCTCTTTTAAAACCGAAGATTTTGCCTTAATGCTTGAACCTCACTAAATATTGTTGTAGTTATTTAATATACAACTGTATTAAATATTTTTGGCTACATTTTTGTCCATTGTGATTAAAATATTATTTAACGTCAATAATTAGCATAAGTATGTATGTGGTTTTTTTTTTTTTTTTTCCCCATAGTTGTGTTCCGAAACCTTTAAATGTATAGCTATCATATTTTTCAAAATATTTTGATTATTATTATGTACCAAAACATTCAAAGCGATCTAGAAACGAAATCGAAAATGTAGGTCAGAAAGTAAGGTTCTATAATAAATCTAATTTTATATCCCATATCTACTTCTGGATGATTCGAAATAATTTAACTGTTAGATGCCAGCAATTTCCAATTTCAGTTCCACATGAATAACGTATTCAAAATACCACTTAATAAATACACACAAGACGTTATACGAGGTATTTGGTTTCTGTGGACATAAGGAACATTATAAGCATAAATGCTTTAAAGGTAAGGTCGGCTACACGAGTGAAAATGGGGTCCGAAATTTAATGAAAGATGAATAAAGGAAGCGGCAACCTTTCCCTTCAGACCAGCTTGTCTCTGCAGTTCTCAGATTGTGAGCTAATAGTCAAGATAGCTTGCAGCATTAAAAATCGTTTAATTTTTCGCAGAGCACAATCTGGGACACTATGACGAACGCTTAGATTCTTTACATTTCGGTGTAAGATGCACAAAATTTTTTGATATTTTAGGATTGTAGTTTGATTATAAAAATCTATTATATCATACCCATTAAATTTCAATCAAGTAAATATTTCAATTGGGTTCTTATTATATTATTAAGTTAATAGAATATATTACTTAGAATATTACTTAAGCTAATTATAAACTAATATCCTTCAGTACAGAAATCAGGACCCCAGCTCTTATACACAGAGTTTGGACCAATGAATTTTCCGCCTAATCAAGCATCTCAAACGAGGAAGTGAGTTTATGGAAATGTATAAGATATGGGATGGATGAAAACAAGTATCGGATCGTTGAATTTACTAAATGTATAATTTTTATTAATTTTAGATCAATAGCACAGAAAGTAAAAATGTATCTTAGTTAAGTTTTGTATTTTTCCCCTCCCACTCTAAGCCTGCCATTTCCATATCAGTTGTGTTTGTTGTTCCTTCTTCGTTGTGAGTGAAAGTTTTCTTTCGTTCGAAGTTTAAGAAACCAAGAATACAGATTAAAAGGTTAAAGACTCTTTATGACAACGTTGACTAACATAGCATTGAATCATCCCTCATAAGAAAGAAATGCTGAAGGATTTTAGGCAGAATGGCACATTGAGTAGTTAGAGAGTCGATAAAAGTAGTGAACAGTGAGACATACATTATATAATACTCCTCTGCAAGGTCTCACATTAAAGTATAAATTCAACCAAAAGTCTTCAGCAATAAAAGTGAAGATCTAAAACAAAAAGAAATTTGCTATTAAAATATTTATAAATTTGCCTTGATATTTTGATATTTTAATTACAAACATATAAAATAAGATGCAGCTCTTATAATAATTTAGAATTCTTTATCTGAACTACAAAATAAACTCTTTCGGAAGGTTCCCGCACATTATCCAGAGTGATTCAGGGCGTTCTTTGTTACTTACACATAGCCAATAGAAAACAAACACCGAGACCCCTTTGATTTTCCATACAGTAATGCTGACTTTTTCTCGATTCACATGTCGATATCCAGCATTTAGTTCATTTTCAGTATATCAAATTAATTTCTTCTCATCCCATCAAGAAGTTAAATTACTATAAAATCAATGAATTAAAATTCTGTTGATATAAAACATATCGAATAGATTTCATGACTTCGTTTCCTCATAATGTATTTTTAGAAAAGGAAAAAGTTTATTATTACATATAAGAGCAACTAAATGGAAACGCAGGACAAGTAGCATATACGAGAGGTGGGATTGTAATCGATTAGCCTAATAATGAAAAACTGATTTTATGTTTTTAAAACATTTTTAATTTTTCAGTCTCTCGACATTGCAACACATCTTGTCTTACGATTTTTCCAATGGTCTAATTCCATTACGAAAGGTACTTTCCCTGAGATCTGGAAAACAATCATTCACTGCAGCTTTGACTTCCTTCTGAATTGAAAATCTCCTTCTTCCCAAAATGTTTTCAGCTTAGGAAACACATGAAAGTCGGAGGGAGGCAAACCGGCAAGTGGATGCAAGGCAAGTAGTGGCAGCAGCAATTCTAGCATGCGGGCGTGCACCAACTCGGCGAAAAATGCTCTTACGTGCTGGTTTCTAGATATTTTGGTGTATCTGTTCCAGTAGATAATATTCGTCCCTTTGCACCCCAGAAAATGGATGCCATTGCTTTCTTTGGAGCTGGGCAGCCGGTTTCCACCCGCTGTTTCGATTTCAGTTTTATCCCTGGAGATGTACCAATGAAATTTCATCAGTGATGACCAATCGACGAAGAAAACTGGTTGAATTTTAAAATAATACTCTCTCTTTAGGAAAGCAGCCGCGGCATCCTTCTTGCTGATACCATTTGCATACCTGGTTCTTCAGTTAAAATATTGTGCACCCGTTCCTTTGAGACGTTTACCACAGTGAATTTGAGTTCCCTCTCTGCCAGGACTATCATTGATTTTTGTGATCATTTTTTCATTAGCGTAGCTTCTTTGTCATCCAGAGCGGAATTGGCGATGTGCTGATGTGCTCAAACATCCAGTTTTTAACAGTTGCTAATTATGGAACATCTCCAAATACACATGTCAACTCTTCAGAAAATTTTACATTCAAGCCTTCTAAATAAATAATAACAGCGCGATGATTAGCATATAGAGTTTCTTTCAACAAATGACAAAAATTGGTTAAAAGATGACATATTTTCAATGCTGCCAACTAAAGGATCGGAGGAAAAAAATATTACACCGCCACGGGTGCACGAAGTAGTTAAGGCGCAGACTCGTGAGCGGAAGATATGAGGCTCAATTCCCACTAGGACTGCCCTCCATGACTGAGGGTTTTCCAGGTTTTCCTCAGTCCTCATAAATGTAAATGCCGGGGAGGTATTCTCAACTTAGGTCTGGAGCGTTTCCTTCCTTTAAAAAAATCCTTTCCCAGTTTATCATTTCATGTATCAGCAGTATCCAACACCTGCGATGCCTCAAAAGTTAATTGATTACCTAAATATCAGCCCATTCAATGGTAGAACTTTTCTAAAATAATTTTATAACTATGTAAACCTGAAATTGCAATAATAAAAGTAAAAGTACATATTCCCTTAGGTATACTTGCCAAAATAATTCATAACTCAAATTTTCTATAGGAAATTTATAATATATAATGTGAAACATATTATACTGATATTATTATATTATAATGATATAATTCATAACATTATTAAGTAATACAAGATGAGCAGTAACATCACATTTTCTCATTTTTATTTCAGGTGATTAATATAACCTAACCTTAAGAAAATTATTTTTAAAAATATATATAATTCAACCTGCTTAAACCTTTCTCCCTCTTTTTCATTAGCACTTTAATACATTTAAAACATTTATTATGTATTTTTTCTTTCTTTTGTCTTTCACTTGAATTTTATCCTTATTAATGCATTTAAAAATAATTATTAAAATGAGAATTTAGACACTTATAAAGACAATTGTTTCTGCCCTAATGGATGTCTAAAACGATTGTCATGCTGGGTTTCGCTGTGTTGCTATAGAGCTACATGTAACAGAATTAAATATATAATCGTACATTTTATAAGAAATATTTTTACCAGTTTTTATTTTTCTTCTTTTTTTCCTTGAGGTGAATATTATTATCGGTGTCTTATAAACTAGAGATGGCAATATTGAAGTAGTAATCATAAACAGCGGACAGAATGTGAGGTCAAGAAGATGCTGGTAAATTCTTAGAAGTTAAGTTTCAGAAAAAATCAATTTTCTTTAAGTTACAGATGACAGAAGTAGATGTGCACACTCATAGTGTGTGTTTAATCACACACCCTTGTTCTCCACTGCTTGTCATCAAGCTGTGTTTGTAATAACGTTATGAAGAAGCTGAGGGTGTGGTATATTCGTTAAATCAAGGGATTATCCTATGGTTTCTAGCCTAGGGTTGTTACTGGGAGGGGCTGCTGGAGCAAAAGATGAGCTGTAGGATTTGTGTATGGCGGGGGAGAGTGTAAGATAGATGGAGACAAGGATATAAATTAAGATGCAAGGGATGGAGGAACGCTTTTGGTTCTAATAATTGAGATGATTGCCCTGTGGCATCTTTCTCATCATCTTTTCAGAAAATGAGAGACGTTAGTCGAGTGGGTAGTTAATTCTTTGGTATAATGAAGCAGATTTTATCCTTCCCTTTTCTCACCCCTTCTTGAGGAAGGAAAGAAAAGGGTGTATAGTTATTGACAGTAATTCTTGGTCATGCCCTTCAAAATGGACCATTCAGGCACATGTCCAATTCGTCTGTTGCTTTTGAATTATACAAATATCAAAAAACAATTCTCTCATTTTCTTATATTCCCACATAGTAGATGCAAGTATCAACAATGGGCTGAACAGATATAAGATATTTCTGCCAGATCATAAATATATAAAATAAATAACGTTTTCATTTTACAGATTAACCATATATTCGTTATGCTGTTGGAAAATTACTACAAAAGGGCCTTGCCACTTGCCCAGGAAAATGATACTATGCAGTCGAAACTGTTAGCTTGCGATCTTTATTTCTTAATTGTTATAATGAATATTACACACGCCATCACAGAAGATATCGATACGAAGGGCTGAGCTCGTTAAGGCATGAACTGGTAAGCGAAAGGTCTGGTGTTCGATTCCTGCTAGACTCACCTCCCCTACAGTTTTTTTTCTTCCCCAAGATCTCCTTCAGCCCTCATAAATAGCAAATGCAGGGAAGGTACCCTACTGGAATGCTTCGTTCTTTAAAAAAATAATTTTCAAATTTATCAGTTCATATTTATCACCGGTGTCCAATACCTGTTATATCTCGGCAAAAAACTGGAGTCAACGAACGCTATTAAAAATCATAGCAGATGCTCAAAGTGTTAAAAAGACGATAAAATCAATACCTGACTTACCAGATGACAACTACTAGAGATATTTCTCTCTTAGTTCAAGCTTACAAAGATTAGTTTACTAACAATACATTTGCATTAAAACAAAATTTAAAAGTAAGAAAGAGAGAATATAACAGGGAAATCTAATTAGGGCTCCTACATTTTACAAAGGCAGATTATAATATCACGCGTTAACACCTATACATCTTAGAAAGTTACGTAATCACCCGGAAATGTACTTAGTGATCCAGCAATAATCGGATAGCAGAAATGGACTCCATTTCCTTTTATTCCCAGAAAGCTGAAGATGAAAACAATCGCTGCGCTCATCACTAACGGGTCCAATCTTTTCTGGGAAATAATATCCGGGGAAATTCAAGGAATTTTACATCTCACAGCTTTAATATCACTCACAACATTGCCATAGTTTTCCGATTTATTATTTTCAACAAAACGGATATTTTTCATGATTGCAAAGCTGCTTTTATAAATTAATTTAACATTTACTCAAAATGTTCATTACCCATTATTACTGATCCTATCTCTGTCAATATTCCTTCGTTCTGTTTTCTATCACTCATTTTGGAATTTTTAGATTTCAGATAATCAGCATAATTTTTATCAATCGTTTTTACAGAAATCTCCACAAGTCCCAATATATATAGTGGAGGTAAATATAATTTTGTATAATTTACTAAAGAAGTGTTTTACACGTTTACCTTCCTGCAATAAGAGACTCCCGGTTAAATCATTGATTTGTAATTTAGTGAGACTTCTCCATTCACATAAGAAACAGTATAATTTTATGTTTCCAAGTTCAAAATCAATATATTTATCACCTTCAAATTTCCACAGATATTCCAGATATAGTTGCTCGTATGCTGGATTTTTTTAAAAGCAATTTCATATTTTCGTATTCTCTTTTATATCAGCGGTGTGCGCTACAAATATTGATAGGAATTCATGGCCATTATACAGAAGCACACAGCCTTCGAGCCCACTTTTGACTGTCTATGAGCAATCTAAGTTACAAAAACTACACCTTTAACTTCAGAGGAGTATTCTAAGAAAACACTATGGTGGCTATGATTAATGTATTCTTGCAGCTTTTAATAGTATGTTTCATTTTTAAAGTCTGGAATTTGTAAGTTTAGTGTATTATTTAGACAAGTTTAAAATTCCGATTTAAGATCTTAAGTTAATTTTATGAACCATTTATTTCAAATGTAGGATAATTTCTCTTGCCTGTTTCTCTTTAAGTATGAGTAGGGAACAGTTGGAGTTGTCACGAATTCTAAACACCATGGTATAAAACCCTCTTTACTATATAACAGAGACGGCTTTTCAGGTGCAACAAAGCCGAGTTGCGCCAATCTTTTATCCAGCATATGTATAAGTAATTATTAATGTCATGGTTTTCCAGAAATAAATAATTTAAACGTGCTTCGTGTGCTGACGTGAATTTACTGGTGACGGTGTGCTTCTTTGGTATAATTCGTGCACCCGCATTGTCTGGTACAGTGCAATTTCGTCAAAAGTAATTGAGCTGCACTTACGACCTATTTCATAGCGGCTGCCATCATAATGATAGACGCAAGTATAGCTAAAACTGAGAATCGGACAGTAGGCAACACCTAAGGTGGTGAGAAATGTGCTCCGTTGATTGACTGCTCCTCTACCATAGCAACCCAGAAGGATGCGCGAGACGGCGAGTATTGCAAGTTTGCTAAATTTAATATTTTCAGACTTCGTTTAGCTACACCAATTTCTAAATTTTACTGTGTAGTGATTTATCTGCTTTTATGGTTTTATGGTTTGTAGTTACTAAAATGAAAAAAAAATGGTCAGTTAATGTATTACTTTAATTGTTATTGCATTTAGCTCTGGCTATATTGAAGCGATTATATGGTACTACTGTTTCTAGCTTCGGTTTTGTATGAAGACATTCCGGTGTTTAAGATGCATTATTGCATTTACATAAAATGCGTACAGTGAATCATATATAAGTGCATTAATATACTTTTTTTTTTTATTTTCATTTTCCAATTATACACTTGCTAGTATCTTTGATGCGTTGTATTTTATGATTAAATATAGTAGTACCTCAGTCTTTTACAATGCAAAAGTAGTCTAAAACATGAGTAGATATAATTATGTATGTCAGCATACCTTTATACTCAAACTGTGTAGTAGATACTGAACATTATTGGAGGTAAGGCTACATCAACTTTATATAATATACGTCTTAATACAAATCGGTGTATTTTTAAACTGGTGTGGTTTCTCTATGTTAGTTAATGAGAAATAGCAATTATTTTTATATTTCTTTCGTTTCCTCCAAATCATAAGAAATGTTATTGACACGTGATAGTATTATTGTTCCATCCAGTGAGAAGCCTAACACGCGATGTCCAGTTAATAACATTCGTCTAGCGTGAATGTAGCCTCTAAAAAGTGAAAAATAGTTTCTCCACAGACATAGCGGACTTTTTCTGGATGAATTAAGTACTTCCTTGGCATGTGAACAGAAAATGATAGGTTTAAAGAGAATTAAATAATTGCACCAAAAACTAAATATAATATCTCATGACAGGTGACAAAACAATTTTAAAAAAATGGAAGTGACTGTCACGAACACTTATGCTTGTTGGAAAAAGTCTATTTACAATTTGAATTCAGGGTAACAAACTGCACTTTTAATTTTTTGGTTTTCTTATGACAAAATAATGTTGATCAGTGTTATAGATTTGCGTATATTGCAATTTATGACCAGGTGTATTCTCCACTAATTTGCTTCAAGGGAGGCGTTAGTTTCTGACAGTCTTTTGAAGAGGGCCTATATAAGACATAATGAAAGTAATTAATTTATCAATGTTATTTAAGCAGTGGCATGATAGACAGCACTTTTGAAATAACGTTTGTTTATATGTTCATGCTTATGAAGATATACAGCAATGGAAAGCGAACTTAGCAACAATATATTATTATTAATAATAATAATAATAATAATAATAATAATAATAATAATAATAATAATAATAATAAATTGTTCGCAAATAACAAAATATTTCCAGCAAAAACCAAAAATTATTTACAGCAGTAAAAATAATTTTAATAATAACCTTGGAAATAGTAAATATATTACAACGACAAGAAAATAACGTAACAGCATCGAGCTAAAATTGTTAATAAGATGATAGAGCAAATGCCGGTGTTCAAAAATACCATTAACAGATTCAACTTTTAATTTTAAGGGAATACTTTAAAAAAAAACAAATTGAACACGTTTAATGAATGACATTAATAAAAACAAAAGCAATTGGTTGCGTACAATATTAAGACCAAATGAACATTAAATTCTGAGAGAACCTTTGACTCTGGAATAGCAGACGGGAGAAAATTGAGAATGTTCAGATCCTTTTAGGAGTTACAAAAAAGATTAAATTAGAAACACGGATACAAAACAACGGAAATTAGTACAGAAGATGAAATAGCAATTTACCACAAATACTGGAAATATTACATTTTCAGAATGATTTAGTGATATAACTGGCATTTTATTCATTTTAAATAATAAACTAAAAATACCCAGAGGTATTGAACGATCTCTTCGAAAGTGTAATAATCTTGAAAGGGGCCAATAAATCCTAATTACTGGCTAGGAAAAAGAAAAAAAAAAATCTCACAAATATGAAATAACGATCCTTTCCTATCGAATAACGGTTTTTCGTAAATGAAATTTATATGACATATATGTGTAAACATATATGTACACTTATCTTATTTCAACATGAGGCAATCCATTTATAAATATTCTGTCAAATTCCTGAAAACACTAATATTTTTATTTTTCACTATCACTACAAAAATAGAGCAACCAGCGGATGATGTTAGTGCTCGGTTGCGTGATTTGACTTGCACAGAGGTGCAACAAGAGATTACTCAGCAATTTGGACAGTTTTTTGCAAAATGATGCCGCACTTCCTCGTTTTGAGTTTGATATGCAAGAATAACTCAACCGACGATTTTCCAACAGATGAATAGGTAAAGATTTATTTTGAAATTTATCATGTTCGTTTGCTGGGGAGATTTATCAATCACGCACGAAGGACAAAACCAAAGTAAGAGCTTTTCAGGACGTGAAGAATCCTCTTCAAGAAGAACGTACAGGAATTTAAGACGAAATGCTTACAAAGCCTTTATGAGATATACTTTTAATTTACGACAAACATTTATTTCATGAAAATGGATTCAAAAGTTTTGCCCAAGCTATATTAAGCATATATAAAGATGCCTTTTATGCAGAGTTTAACTCCCATTTTTACTACTATAGCATCATAGGTGATAGACACTGATAAATACATGAAATGCAATGATAAATTAAGAAAGAAATTAAGGGGAAAAAAGGTTTCAGAGCCAATTTTAGGCGTTGGCCAGTCATTGGGACTCAGGGAAAAAAACTTCAGTCAAAGAAGAGGTCCTGGTGGGATCCAAACCGCAAACTTATATTTACAAGTTCGAGCCTTAGTGACTTCGGCAACTTATGTATTGACTATTATCACGAACCTGTCTGATTGATATTTTAGTGTACCAGCCTCACATTTTAGTAATAATGTTTATTTGCCCCAAAACACTGCAAATTTCCTTTTAAGTTAACATTAAAGCTTTTTAATAGTTTACCATTTCTTCTTTTTCCATATTGCCTGATGGATAAAATTTCAAGTTCATTTTGCATTCGAATTTAGTGTTGTAGCAATAGGCAGAATGAAAATATTTGGAGAAGTATTTGAGCGCGGTGAAATTTCATATAAATGTTAGTGATTTAGAATTTGTCTGCCGGCAGTTCATGGAAACATCTATAGATGTACTGACAGACTCTGTTACTTGGAATGTCTAATTACCTTCATACACTTATATAAAGTGTGTATTAAAGATATTAAAATTAACTTAGCAGTACTTATATTTCTTCTTTTTTGGAGGGTTGGGAGGAAGGGATAACCATACCACTTTAATGATATATAACTTAATTTTATTATTTCTGTTTCAGAGTATGCTGTTTTTCAATCTGATTTTTTGCAGGAATCACTGAATTATTTTTATTTATCATAATTCAGTTATGCATAAGTTTATGTATAGTCCTTAAGACAGTTGCACGCAATAGCGAAATACAAGACATTTAGAGCATTTGCCCCAAATCGAGATACTGCAGAGTTTCACTACTATTGAGTTTCGCAACAGAATCAGCGATTCGCTACGGTGTTCAGTTTGCTGGAAAATCCTTTGACACATCAGAATGATACTTGGATCTAATCGAGAATCACTGTAGAGTTAACTGCTAATCTCCTGACGGTCGGCTGGGCATTGAACGGGGCATGTTACTGTACGGCGAGAGAAAGCCTTAACCAGTATATCGACTCTAATGGCAATTTCACGTGCAGCAAACAAAACCATCACAATGCTTTGGGGTTCACAAAAAGAGAACTTTTTACCCAAGACCTACATGTTATCTGCTGAGAGCCGTATGTTTTTGCAAATACACATTTCATAAGGAGCAGAAATGATTTCATAATAACAAAGTATTTAAAACATGCTTATAATAATAATAATAATAATAATAATAATAATAATAATTAAGTTGCAAACAATATACTATCTTGACTTACCAATAATAAAAATGAACACTAATAAATTAAGTTTAATATATACAATTTTCAAAATTCATACTGTATATCGATTCATATATGTGCTAACTTAATTTTCTTTGTGCATTTTCCAGACATTTTTCATTGAAAAATTCCTTTTGTTTAATTGGAAATGGTTCTCCGAACATGTATTTATTTAATATCTTGCATATTATTACAAAACAGTAATTTATTTGTTTTTTTATTAATTTTTTATGGACGCTCTTTAACAGCTCAGGTCATCAGCGTCCCATTCAACTCAGGGCGTGAAACGGCCGACAAATTTTGCTCAGAGGCCTCTCTTTCAGGCTTGAGGTTCTTTTTCGTGCCGTAAATGTACGACACGGGACCCACGGCTTTACTTCCCTTCCGAAGGAAGCCATACTTAGGATTTTTACGCCCGAAAAAATCAATCGGTCCTGGCCGGGTTCGAACCCTCGATCTTGGGTTTAGGAGGCAAGTATGGTAACCACTACACCACCAGGACCGACGTAATTTATTTGCATTTTGCTATAGGTATAGAAAGAAGTAATTGTTCAAGTATATAAAACGTGCGTGATAAATTAAATCTAGCTTCGTCATAGTTGAGAGTTATAGGAATATACCGTTCACTCTGTCTGTAATACCAAAAGTAACGTGTTATTTCTTGTCTTTTATTTTTCTGTATTTCTAATATGTCACTCGCCGTACCTTCCTGTATGCAATGTGTTTAATTACATTCTGAAGAACTTTTATGATTAGACTTTTCTTTACCTATTGCCATCTTTTTTCCTCGTCTTCATTTGCACATATTCCTGAATAAACTTGAATCATTCTTTACTAGTGCTCATAGTTGTAATATTACCGTTTAACTGTACTTCTGGAATTTTAATATATACACAATATATTAAATCCATGTATATTACTGCTGTTCTCTTTTATATAGTCATTAAAAAGCAAACTATTTTAATCAGATATTAATTTTACAACTCATAAATGTATATTATTAAAGAACCTAGTATTTACACTTTTAGTCTGGGGGGAAACTCAGTATATTAATTTTATGGGGGGGACTTCATGTAATAAATCGAAAAGAAAAGTATAATACCACTTTGACATTCAAATATTTTGGATGAAAAAATGTAATATTTGCGCTATCTTTCATATAAATTTAATTCTTTCATTTAAAATTATAATAATGGATAGACAAAAAAGAAACGGAACGAGTTATATTAGAATATTTACTACTTTTCATAACTAAGAGTTTTATGTAAATCAATCTGAAAATATTTATATAAATCAAATTATTCACATAAAGTTTTCAAGTGGATTTATCTCAAAACTCGTATTGTTATCTTAAAACAGTAAAGGGGATAATTTTCGACGCATTAACATATTACAGCACATAAAGGTAGCACAGAAAAAAATTATTCAGTCAAAACGATATTAGAAAATATCTCATTGTAGCATGGAACCACCTCATATAATTACTGAACTGGTTTCATTCTCCTTCATTATATGTAACTATTAACTATTACTTTTATCTTTATTTGTAACAAATGCTTTTAATTTTTACTGGTTTATACTACTCCTAGTAGCGATATGTTTCTATAAATATTTTCTATCACTTAAATTATTTCCTCTCTAGGTTAATTCATAAGAACATTTGCTATATTAATATAATATTTAATGTTAAAACAATCTCTGTTGTCAGCCTTTGCAGTCGCATCACATGGTGAGAGAAATTTTGCTCAGGGACCTCAAGTATAGTTCTAGCTACCAGAGATTGTCATGTGGAAAAAACGCCGGCAGTTTTCTGGCCTTTCTGCCAATATTACCATGACACATCAGAGCCACAGAATAAGTAAGAAGGAATACGAATCCACACAGCCTATTGACGTCTTGTATGAGCTACATTAAAATTCTATGTACAAATGCTGCAATCAGAATCAGACTAAGGGCCCTTGTCCGTAATACTAAGAAAAACATAAACAGAGGGGAGGAGCACAAGTGACAGTCGTTGGATATTTTACTAAGCTTAGCGTTCTAATTATAATGCTGTTTATGTGTTGATGTAATATACCTACTGTTTATTTGTCTCTGTGTGTTTGTCATCATTTACTGAATGTAGTTACTCTGCGAGAATGTGTTCACACATTAACAACAAAACACAAGCATTTTAATGCAGACTTCTAGTTCGGCATTACTCAACCTAAACCACGCAGTGTTTCATGACCTGTCTAGTAGGCGATTACTATGGAACTGATCATGCAACAATAAAGTGAGATCACTGCAAGCAATGTCAATCAAGAAATTTTTTTCTGGGATAGGTCAGTTTTGCCGCAAATTTCTGTAAAATGTCTAATGTTGTACAAAATATGAAATCGTGAGGAATTTTATTGCAGAATTGAGTGAGCTCCATTAAAGTTCACTATCATCTGGAAGTGCTTAAACATCAATAACCTCAAGAAAATGTTTTACGTATATGTTTCATTTTAAATAGGGCGAAAAGGGCTTACTTTCGACATTATTTTATTAATTACAAAATACGATGTAAATACATTTTTTCCACATATTTCAGTTGAAAGAAAATCTTAGGTACAAAACTTCCATGTTATGTTAAGAGTCAGAATTAAAAACCCACTCTTTTTTGTTTTGGGAAAAAATAAATCATGAACTAATGTTTAATTATGTTCACGACAAAAATATAAAATTACCAAAATGTCTGATCATGTGACATGTGATTTATACTGAATATAACACTACAAGTACAGACTATCTGTGAAGACTGTGGTTTGGAGATGTAACACGTTAGTATATCTGATGTGATAATTCCAAGATATGAACTACTCTTACACAAATGCAATTTTAAATTGTAAAATGTGCATATGTATTAGAACTAATTATATACATTTGCAGAGGCAGAAATGATTGTCACTTCCAAAACAGCATTTCACATTTAATAATCTAATTAATTTTACAATAATACATAGTAATAGTTTAAACATTTACTTTAATCATTAGCCTTAATATAAATAAGAAGATGTCCTATAATCTGAAAATAGTATTCTCTGCAAACAATTATTTGCAAAATTTCTTTGTCACCATTTTGCTTAGTGTGGAAAGTAGCTCTAATATGAACATAAATTATTCTCACCCAACTAGAGAGATGTATGACTGCTAATAAAGAATGAACTAGACACAAAGTTCGAAATGAAAACCAAAAAAGAATTATCTGACCAAATGAAAGGACAGGTGTCCTTTTCCAAATGGAACTAAAAGCGTGACACTTTTGTTAGGAGTGGACTAATTTAAAAGTCTGATTATTTTGTATGTAGTTGTCGTTAGTTTTGAAAATACTAATGTGTTATAAATTTATTCAACGGAGATCCCTGGACGAAACTACCATCCATTTCACGTCAAAGTAATACTTTAACATCACATTAGACAACACTTTAAGAGATAGCCTGATTATACATTCTTTTGATAGGTGCTAAGTGTAGCAAAAAATGCAAATGTAAACAAATTTAACTGCTCTGGTCTGGTCTGAATAAATGTAACCTATTTATAATGACATGCTTTTTTATTTAATATTAATATAAATTACGCAATTTTTCCTTAACTATTTATGTACTTTAGTCGTGGGGATAGTATTTTAGTGTCAAAATAAATAAAAAATACACTCAAATAAATACAACTGCCGCATGGGCCTTACGGCCGTACATGCTAATATCGTCCTTATAACCATCAAAAGAGCAATATCATACATACGCACACACACATATACATATATATATACCCACACACACATCACATACCTACATACACGCAAATCTACATGCATACATACAAATATACAATACTTCCATATATTTAAGTTTTCTATTAATAATTTAAATACAAATGCATAGACATGAATGAAGCCCTTGCTCTTGAGTCCCCCCTTCCCTTTACTCAAGCCCCCTCTCCATTTCCACCAGCTTCATTATGGCCATTGACAAAAAATATCTTAAAAGTCCTCAACAAAATAAAGTTCAGGTTATATATTTTTACATATTTACATGAAAGTCTGTGCATTATGGGATGAATAATGTGGGTTTTTGCGTACTGTAAACTGTATTTTAAGAGAGTCTAAAGATCACTCTCATATATGTAAAATTTCAAATTTACATACTACAGTATAATGAAATGACAATAAATAATTTTGATTATACTGTATAAATATATAAACCTCATAAAAATATTCATTAAGAAAAGATGAGCATAAAAACGTCAACATAATTTCAGTACAGATCTGTCTTAAATTAAACATAGCAGTAAGGGTAAGTAAACATAGGTTTTTCTATTTTTTGCAAATCTGACTGCAGCTTTGAAATATAATAAAGAAAGAATGCTATAATAATATCAACTCTGCAATTATATTACACACGTGTTTCTTGATATGAAAGAGATGTTCATCGAGAGAGATGCTTAAGTATGTACAGCTTTTCTATTTGGACCAGGACATTCTGACGTGATCCGAATGAAAAATAATCATAGACTCTCGGAAGAACTACAATCAGTTTTAATTGAGCTCTATGTCGAATGGAGATGGCGACATAATGACAGACACAAGGCGGCGATGTCGAACGCTAAAACATATAATCACAAAGAAATAACACGATCTGAACGTGTGATTAGATGGACACTTATTTCCCGTCGTCTTCATGAGTCCTTCGCATCGTCAATTTTCCTCGCGTTCCTCTCCCAATCTCCAATACGGTCTCGACCTTATATCCTTCCATTCGACTAATCGCTGGTTTGAACCGTGATTCTCCACCCTTTTATTGCCTGAGAGAAAATGAAAGAAAAAAACTGCTCTTAGCTCCATGAATGATTATATTAGGGGGTAAAATCTGTGGTCTCAAATTGCCTTTCAGGATGACAGACGGCTGGAGAGTTCAAAACCGTCCTGGCACCTCCCAGACGGTCATAAAGAGTTGGAGACGTTAGTCAAACAGCTGTAAATCTAGCTAAGAGGATTCGTGTTCGGATAACTTTAAGAACTAAAACTGCAGAAGTAGATAACAGTAAAACAAATTGCAAATATAACACAAATACCTTAAACACGATCGTGCTCAACTGGCATTTATCTTCTTGGGATTATCTTAGTAATTAGAATGCAGAAAAAAATCAATTTTAAGAATATAATAATGTACAATTTTCATAAATTTATATCATGTGAATTTATGTAATAAATATTTATGAGAAATACATTTTCGGTTTGAAAAGAATAGAAAACGCTTTATCAAGTTAATAGTGAAAAAAATTATAAGACAATACCATTGTTTTAATATTCTTCAATTCAGTTTTATATCAGCAAAGACCTTTCGTTTGGCTCAAGAGCAATAACCTCATTTTTTTTAAATTGGCGTGAAAAATAGAACATTGAAACGGCCGGGTAAGATGAAATAGTAATTATATTATTAAATATTAAGTGGAATAATTCAGATATATTTTCAATATAACAAGATGAAACATTTTCCTGTCTTTAAAAATATACGTAATAAAATATATTACTGTAGTCTAATTTCGTAGTATTTATAATGTTAAATATAATTTTCTTTGATGCCCTATAATATTGTAATCTCTTTCTATACACCAATTTTGCTATTCTGTGTTACAGAATATGTGTTACAGGCATAATAATGATTCAACATCCAAATAATACAGAATACTAATGACAAAGCAAGATATTATACAAAATTTTCCAATATCAAAGGCGAAATTTAGTATATTATTTGTGGATAGCGAGACAATGTTTAGCAATTCGGAAAATTATCTACATTCTTTTGTTTATAGCTTACAATAAAAAGCATGAAAATCCAGTATGTAATTTTGGACACAAAGTAGATCATAACGTATGCGTGCTTCACATTAAAAATTGCATTTTTAAATAAATCCAAAACTATAAGATGCTTTTCTTGAAAAATTATACAACAGGAACACTAATGTTTGGGTATTATATTAGATTTTGTCATGAGATACAGGTTCTTTTATAAATAAAAAGCGCTATAATTAGTAAATCACTGATTTTTAAGTTTGTATTCAAGATATTTTATTAGGAATAAACATTATTATAAAATACATTTAATAAGCAGCAGAGAAAAACATTGAATATTGTAAAAATGAGCAAATAAAATCATTTTGAATAGTTATTTTTATTCTTACTTCATAATTTTCTTCTTCCTTAATGAAAACTTTAAAATAAAATAAAAATTCAGTGATGTGTACCAAATATGGTTTCTGAAAAAAGGTTGCATAAGATATTCCCTTTCTGCTACATTATTTTTAATATTAAATATTTCCCAGAAAATATTATCTATAAATAGTATAATTATAATATTATGAACAAAATCTATTAATATAATAATGCCCACGCATTATTGCATATACCGTAAACGTTTAGGAAAATCCCTCTTATCGTCTTAAATAACTTTCAAATTTAATATTTAGCTTCAGGAATAGCTTTTATCATTAAGTTCCCGTTTGAAGAGGGAAAATACTAGAGATCGTTAATATTAAATTGTAGCAACGTTTAATAAAGTTGTGTAGATTGCCAGAAAGAGGACAAAGATAAAAGTCAATTTTACGATATAGTAGAGTAATATATATATATAGATGGTAATTATAACAGCAGAAAAGGATAAAACACTAAGAAAAAGTCACACTTGAGATCACTATATTTCGTGACTTGTGACTTGTCCTCTTGCCATAGAAGGGCTCCACGAGTCCGAAACATAGCGATCTCAAGTGTGACTGTTTCTTAGTGTTTTATCCTTTTCTGCTGTTATAATTACTGTTAATTGTTACATTGTTAACAGTGTTACTTTATTTTTATTTTTATTTTATATATTATATATATGTTGTTATATATAACAGAAGATATAAAAACCATGAAAAACAAGAGGAAATTTAAAGCTAAAGCTTTGGTAATGGAGTGCAAGATTCAGTAGGGAAAATGAGCCTTTGAGAGAAAACAGTATATCTAGGTGTTTATACGAGTATATTAGAAAGGGCTTATGTACAAATTGGCAAAGGGGACTTGGTTTTAACAGTCCCATGCTCTACATATAAGTATTTTGATGACGTATACAGTTATTGATGAGTTACCTATTTGTGTCCATGAAAATTACCTCCGAGATAGCAGCTATATTTGTGCGTAAAGCCCATACAGCACAGGGATTAAATCTTAAGTGATTATATTTCCCCTTATAAATTATTATTATTATTATTATTATTATTATTATTATTATTATTATTATTATTATTATTATTATTATCATCATCATTATTATGTTAGGCTTTCACGGCAGGTGTATAATGTATAATTAAAACATTAAAATCTTCTGGGTTGTTTGACGTGGTCCACGGCTTAATATGCTACCATAGCTTTTACCAGCTACTACGGTTGGCATCAGCAGTGAATGATGAACACCTGACTGCTAAAACTCCACAGCATTGATCGGTCTCTTTCTGGTTTTAGAATACCGATAAATAAAACCAAATGATGTCGAAGGCAGCTATGGTAGCATATTAAACCATGGAACACGGCAAATCAGTCTTGAAGAGTTTAACCGTTTTAACTGTTTGTTATTGTTTTTAATTTTGTATATTTTCAATAATTAAATTTTCTCTCCACGGTTTTTCTTCTCCAGTTGTTGCTTATTGTATCTGTTATCACGTATTACGATATCTTCAATATATATTTTTACCACCTTCACTTGTTTTTTGCCTTTGAAGAACATAGGCGGTTCGAAATATTGCGATATATGTGTTAAGTGTTCTGCTTCTTCAGTTTTTTGTTATTTTAACTATATTGTTCTTAGAGTCACTTAATTTTGCATTATATCACATATTACATATATTGTATTTTCTGGGGGATTTAATAGGAGAAGGATAAGACTGTGCCTTTTAATGTTTACGGCTGTTTTCTAAATTTATTTTCTAAAAAACTAAAGCAGGTTTCTCTTACTATAACCCTTATACCATAAAACAGTGGTCCTAATAGAGAGCTATATGGATACAAAGTCTCTGGCCAGTTTATGCATGTACAGTAGTATGAAGGAACAAAGCTTTGTAATAAGGTTATACGTTTTAAGTAATGCATCATTAATAGCACCAGTTGCTCTTCGGTAACGACACGGAAATAAGTAAATAAAAACCTCTTACAGCCCCTCGCTTCATTTAAAAGGCTATTAACTGTTATGTAAACGAAAGAGTAAGATAAGCAAAGCGTTACACCCACTTCAGCATGGCCTCAACCTAAGTACACGGAATCTACGGTCTTCATTAATATACGGTAATGAGAAACAGACTATTTGCTTTGTAGACACCGAGACGCTTCCTTGCCTTGCTCGGTTATCAAGAACTGATAGGTGAGCGTAAAAGGAAAGTTTGTGAATAAAAATTGTGCTCGTTTTTCCTCAAGCTGGATACTATGGGGTAAAAGCGACATGAAAGATAAAATGCAAATACCATTATCGATTAAGTGACATGGTCTTTTAAAAGTACGATCATGTTTGTTACAGGAGTTTGTGCAATTTTTATTAAAGATGTATTGTATTCAACATTGGCAGCATTGGCTGGTAAAGGTTTATGCAACGGAAAAATAATATGGGATTTATAGAGCTGGAATAATAAGTCACAAATATTGGGATTCTTATATAAAAGAATACTGTGCTATTAAAAATGCAGTAATTGAACAATTTACAGTCTTTAGCCTTCTTTGTGGTGAAATATCTATAATTCCGATTGTCCTATATATAACAATATTATAAATTAATGAAAAAAATGGAACCATTTAAAGAAAGTTATAAAAAAAGCTAGGAAAGAAATACAAATGACACATAAAACCATTGCACTTCCTGTTTGTTTATATGGAGCAGAAATTTAGACTCAAAGCGGAAAATGAAAGAAAATCCCAAACAAAATAAATTAAATTTCTGGGAAATGTAAGGAAAATTTTATCGTTGAAAAGATGGCATGAACAGTTTTACGACGGTACAGGTCAAAAGGTCTAATCCTAGTGGTCGATGATAAGACACTTAAAGATTGGAAACATTAATTAAGGTACTAATATACTAAAACAAAATTTTAAATATAAAGTTATTGGAAAGATAAATTTAGGTTCGCCAAAGAAGAGACAGTTGAATCAGTCCTTCTGGAGGCGTTTACGAACCTATAAAGCCCAAAAATGGAAGTGGATGATAATGCTGTTATACATAGTTATCCAATAAATTTAATTAAAATTCACAGGCGATTATGTTCATATAAGATTGATAAATAAATAAATTTTCTAAAACCACGTTGCAGTAAATCTACAATATACTTTTTAATGTATGATATATTTAGACGACATATTTAAAGATTGGAAAAGTTAATTACAAAGAAAATTAATTATACTGAGTAGAGTAATAAAGTTTTGTTATTTATAGTTGATATTTTTTAAATGTTTAACAAAGAAAAAAGGATATTTTGAAATAAAAGTTGCAAAGAATAATATATGCATTTACGAGAGAGAATAGCAAAACCAAATCATTGCATAAATTAGTGTGCTTAAAAATGATCATATTAACAACATCTGGGCTTGAATGCAACACATGAAGGTGACCAATACATTCATAATAACATTCAGACATCAAGTAATTTGTGGACTAATATAAAAATAAAATAAAATAAAAAAATACCAAGACTTTGTCAATCATATTTTATAGAAGTGTAGCTTGCTCATTGGATGTCTGTCCTGGTGGTGTAATGGTAACATACTTATCCTAGAATGGGTCGATGGAATTTTTCGGGTGTAAAAATCTTAAGTATGGCTTGCTTCTGAAGGTAACTAAGTCGTGGGTCCCATGTCGTAGATTTACGGCACGAAAAAGAATCTCAAGCCTGAAAGAAAAGGCCTCTGGGCAAAATTTGTCGGCAATTTCATGCCCTGAATTGAATGGAACGCTGATGATCTGAGATGTTAAAGCGGTCCGTAAATAAACCAAATCAACAACAAAGCACAAGGGAAAAAAAGGATAAAAGTAAAATTCAGGAGGCAGACATTCATTTACATGCACAAAAGTAGATAACATAATAAATTATGTAATTTGGGAAGAGTTATATATGGTCTGAGATAATGTGAGAGCAGACCAGTCCTTAGGCAAGAAACTGTCTAAGGCTCTGTCACACGAACGTGACAAAGAAAGTTGTTCTAAAATTAAAGAACGCTTGATTGACAAAAAAAGTCTTAATTAAACACAATACCCTATACAGATGTCGTGACGAACGAGCAGTATGCCCTTGAGTAATAGCTCATAAAACAGGCCCGCTCCATTGTCGAATTACACCATGAAAGAGCAATGAAGCATCATTCGTTTTGGTAGCCAGAGGGAGTCAAACATTCAGAAATCTCCAGCGCAATGAATGTTCAATAGTCAAGTAGTTCATCCAATCAGATTAGAGCGTATGAATCTGAAGTAATGCTTAAAAACAAAGAGAAAATGTCAATGATGAGCACTGGAAAGAATGATCCGTTAACATCCAATGAGTAGCTAATCTGCGACTACATGCAAGACATTTTTATAAAAAAAAAAAAAATAAGCTATCATAAAATTCAGCATGAATCACCGCTGAGTGCAATATTATCCATTACGACCTAGGGTGTAGAAAAATGTGGGTAGATGGGTTCCAAGGCAGCTGTCCCGTAATCACAGCTTTCGACAGCAGAGCATTTATTAAAAATACTTGAATCGTCGTATTCGTGAAAGAAACGAGTCAGGAGTGCACCATTGACAACCAGAGAGTAAGAGACAAAGGATGAACTGGAAGCAGCCGTCACATCCTCCAAAATAAAATGCAAGATTGGGTTTCCGTTCAGAAGGCATGTTGATAAATTTATGGAATATCAATATACGTAAATTGGCGCACTTCCACACTGTGATTAGAGCTCGAAATGTGAACAAGATTGCAGCCTGGGATATAATACGAGAGAAACACTGGGGAGGGCTATTGATACTTCAAGATAACGCCCGCCCTCATAGGCTGCGTGCACAAAGTCGTAGTTTGAGATTTCAAATGTTCACCATACAGGCTTTGAAAGAACGTTAATTTGCAGATTAAAATAATATATTGAAGGTGGTGCAAGTTGAAGGCTACCAAAAAAAAAAGGTTTTATCTTCAGATCTTTTGCAAATTTGTGGAAAAAACAACGAATTAGAAACTTCTATTATTCATGTAAAAAGGTCTGTATTTTACGTAATGACCTCCCCCTACAGTTCTGAAAACTTCCTTTAGTAATTTATAGTAATTTAGATAAAAAAATCCTAATGCCAGGTCAAGTGATATAACTCACAATACTGTTACTTATATGAAGGAATTGTTTAATTCAAGTGTGTTTTTATATTTATTTTCCCCTATGACTGCTCAGATCGCGAGTGTTTAAGTGAAATAAGTGTAAGTCGTATGGAAATATTGTAATCTAAGATAGTTAAACTATTAATTTAGCCACTAGGTGCGGCTCCTACAAGAGATTGTTGGATTCTCCTATCCCAAAACATTTGAATATTTAATTTCTTATAACTATTGTTTCGTGCATTTTTTGTGCGAGAGGAAGAGATAGTATATTTAATATAATGTTTCACTGTAATTAACTAATCGTTTTTAAAGCATTTTATTCAACTTGCAACAGCAATCAGTCAGTCAATTTGATATTAAAATAACTACAAGTTTCCCATATTTAATATATATGGCAGTCAATATAAAACTCAAGGTACATTTTACTGGGAACACACATGATAGGAAATGACGTTTATGGTGGTGCAAGAGGAGTTTTATACTGACTGATTGCTGTTGCAATTGAATAAAATGCTTTAAAAACGATTAGTTAATTACAGTGAAACATTATATTAAATATTGCACTGCCATATATATTAAATATGGGAAACTTGTAGTTATTTTAATATCAATTTGAAGTTCCAATGCTCGTATGCACACACTCCCCATTAGATTGTTTCGTTTGTAGTCAAGCAGTGCTTTATTTATTTTTTGTTAATTAACACTATACAAAGATTACATGCTAATTCTTTTTCTTTTAAAACATTAGAAGAGAAAGTTGAAATTAAAATACGGGTTTACAAAGTACAAATTTTAATTTCAAAACATAGGAAGTACACAATACTTTCTGTAAAGACAGACTTTACCCTATAAACTCCAGATCTTAATTGAAGGGCTGTCGACAAGTTTGGTACCATGAAACCCCGTTTTTTCTGTTTAAATAAATGTGTTAATGCGATATTTTCATTAAATTCTTTCTCTATTTGTCTTATGTATATTCAGCCACGGATATATGAGTGTTAATTTTAGGCATTAAGATTCTAAAAGCTTGCAATATACATTTATTAGCAGCAGCTGTGAATCCTGGCTGTTTAGCATATATTCATATCTTATTTTTTTAGAATATTTCAATTATTTATCAAGAAGTGGATATGGCACGAAACAAACTAGTAAATTAGCTGCATCAAAAACAATTTTTTTCCCAACAATTCAGTAAAGTATATTCTTGAGACTGACGTTTATAATCATAATAGCAGGAAGAATATTTCAATAAATTATCTGAATACAACATTTAAGCGACACAAATTAAATAATTCATTTAAAAACCTACCCACAATTGAAACTTCCAGGTATTCACAGAAATATTCAATTATGTAATATTAAGTATATATTGAATAAAGTATATTAGTCTTCTCGCAGTTACTCTTTTAGGAAAAAAAAGTTATTGCATTTTTTAAATTATCCATCAAATTCATTTTTTTTATTCGTTTTATTTAAGGACGCTCTTTAACATCTCAGGTCATCAGCGTCCCATTCAATTCTGGGCGTGAAACGGCCGACAAATTTTGCTCAGAAGCCTCTTCTTTCAGGCTTGAGGTTCTTTATCGTGCTGTAAATGTACGACATGAGACCCATGGCCGAGTTTGAACCCGCGACCTTGGATTTAGAAGGCAAGTATGGTTACCACTACAGCATCAGGACCGACATTTCTTTTTAAGATTGCCGACAGCTGAACCTTTATCTGAAGCTCGATTTGAAATCTCCTTTCTAACCACAAGAAGTAACATTCGGAGAGAGGGAGGCTCTAGGCGATGTTTCGATGTTTTAAATGAAAAAAGAAAAGTTTGTTCGATAGATGAATAATGGAAAGTACGGTCATTCGGACACAAACACTAATTCAATGATTTCATTACATGATGCTTAATCTTACATATTCATGTATAAGGAAACTGGTTTTCCAATAATTGAAAATACACTCCCTTTACTGGTGTTTCAGTCAGAGTATGCAATGGATGGAGTAGCTCAAAACATATTGACCTCACAGCAAGTACGGATGCCGGACGTTGCTTGAAGATACTAGTTCATGTTATCTAATTTAAAAGCTTACCCTGCATGACAACTAATATTATTTACATCATAAATATAGCTGAGAAACACCTACCTAATAATCTTGAAATAATTTTGTAAAGGTAAACCGAAACATTGTATTTAGATTATTAAAACCTATTTTCCACTGGAGATTTCCGCTTAAAACTGTCATAAATTATTATCTGTGTCACAATCAATTTACACAGCTTTAAATTTAACAGAAAATAAATTTATTCAGGGTCGCCATGTACAGGCGGGTTGTTTGGCAATCACAAGAAATTATGAAGCAGGAAGATTAGAGGGTATTAGAACTTGAGGATTTGGGTGTCAAAGTTAAAAATTGCTGAAGTAGTACAAATGTTTGCTCAAACATTTTCTCCCGAGAACGTACATACTACTTACTTTACCATGCACCATGGTCTGTAATTATTCGAGGGAATACTCAGATCTACTTAAATATTGCTGTGTATAGCTGCACGCCATTTACTTCCAATGAATATGAGATGTGTGTTGCGTGCTCTTCAAAAATCACGACAGGCATTTATCAGATATCCCATGGTATTATTTGTACAAGCATAAAAACTATCAGAATACTTTCTCAGCTATGTAGCGCAAATATTGTTACAATATAAAAGTTTTATGTTTTTATTCCTCTTGATCCAAGTCGGCTACTAAATTAAAATCCAGACCTCAATGTACATCGTATGATCGTACCTAAATAAAGGGAGTGGTACAAGTATCGGTCACTGGCGCGGGCGCCGCTTGTTGCGAGTTATTAACACCGTTCGCTGTCGGGGATGTATCTGATAGTTAACCATTTCAAAATGTTATGATATAAAATTACTTACATGTTTTAGAAAAGACGTTCTTACATTTTGGTACCTCTGTTAGCGTGTGCGACTTTTGCACGATTCCATTAACTTATTCCAGAGACTAACATCTCCGATATGACTATGTTCGAGCTTGTCAGGTCGACTTTGTCATTACTCATAAATAATAGACAATAGAAAATACGTTGAATGAAAGTTTTCTGACACCTTTTCAATTTGCATAATTCACGACCATTTCTATACTTATTAATTATATTTAAAAACCACGCTTTTAATTATTTTGAAATAATATACTTGGCATGTTTTCCTAAACAGTCGGAATCAATTGGGCTCAATAAGTTACACCAAGCACCGCTATCCTTTGTAGCGGTATGTAGGTATTTGCTGTTCGGTTAAGTTTGGGTACGTACTTGCTGCACTAGGAACCCTGCCTTTCTCTCGAATTTTCTAATCTTGCTATCTTCTCTTATCACTAGGAAGCGTCATTCTTTCCTATTCCATTTTTCTTATCTACTTGATGACGCATGGTAGTCTTTGGTAGAAGTAAGTACGTTTAGACCCCGGGCTTGTCTTTTCTCAACACTCTTCTCTGACTTGGTGGGAACTCGTGTTCCATCGTTCTGCGACGATATCTCCGAACAAGGCCTATCCAAAAATTCTCATTTAAAATGTGGTAAATTTGAAGCTTGACACATTTTCTTAGATAAAAGCAGTGGTATAGGTAACATACATTGTTGTATATAATGCATGTATACTTTTCTTCACATTTAACTTTTCACCATCTTACAGTAAAGTTTTGACTTTAATTGTGTGTAGGTTTTCAGTCTAGTTGCTCCATGAGAAAACTTAATACATGCATTATTAAATAAAAATAAGAAATGCAAATATTCAGTATGAAAGCAAACAAATAAATGAACCTGTCCACACAATATTTCATGGTCAGATTATTGGACGTGATATGAATTGGAAAGATGATATTTATTACATTAAGTTTAGCATATTTTGCAATCAAATCGTCAAATCATTTTATGAACGGAAACATTCTAGGTCAGTAAATTACGCATACTTTTACTCATAAATGACTTACTGCATAATGCTCTGGGGATATTCCATTTATGCTAAAAAGACATTTATTTTACAGAAAAAGTGGTTAAGAACAATGACAAGACAAAACCACACAATTAACTGTAAACCTCTTCAATTTTTTTGAAATTCTAGTATTACCATGGTAGTATATTTTAGCTGCACTGACTTGTTAATAGAAACTTACACAGACCAGTCAGTACACCAGTTAAACCAGTCAGTAATGTACAACTATTTCAAAAAGGTATTTACTACAGTGGTATTAACTATAAAAGAATTGCATCCCAATAGATTAAAATTCATGCTAGCATAAAAAAATATATTTCTACTTACACTTTTACACCGGACAAGTTCGTTTACTTAAAAAGGATTGCTCTAAGTTCTTTTAAAACACTTTTTGAGATATTTAAATATATCCGAAATTTTACATATTACTCAAACTCTTTTTTATCTTAATGTGACAATATATTAAGCAATGCATTATGCACATAGTCAACACTAGAGTCTAACTAGTTTAATAGAGTAGAATTAACTCAAATATATGATCGATAGATGGAATGGTGTGATATATTTCCTGTTATATTGAGCAAACAAAATTCCCCCTAAAACTAATTACAGCAACGAAAGGCAACAGCCTTTAAGGAAAATAAAAGAAATTTCAGCCCCATAACCAAATAGAATGAAGTTTAAGATTCATGTCACATATAACTAAAACGCTATACCTCTAAAGATTACTTAGGGCAGTTTTGCTTTAAGGAGAATTTTCTTTGTGTCCTGCGGCTCTAAAATTACCGTCATAATTCAATAAGCAATTTTGTCACACTTCCCTTCAGTCCAGACAGCAGTGGATAATCACATTATGTGAACGTGAATGGTGCAGAATGACCTTTGCCTCTGTTCATTTTGTACTTGTGCCAAATGCTATCTACGTGTTGAGGTTGCTACATTTGGAAGTTGTTAGAATGGTATTTTGGTCCATTTTGTTTATTTTTGTCTCGATCGTCATTTATTTCCAATAAAATATGTTTCTTTGAAGCCCAAGATCGTAATGATAGTCGTTTTCTGTTACAGTACTATTGAAGCATCACTTTCATTGAAATTGCAACAACCTTACTATTTTTATTCTATTTCCAATAAGTTTGTAATGGATTAAGGATTTATTCCAGACTTCTTTAAATATGTTTCAGTATCTGCATATTCTCAATATTTCTATTACATATCTCACTTATAGTGAACATTGAATAACATTTTCAAGGGCAATTCAGAAGTTCTGTACAGCAGTATATGTAGCAGCAACATTACTTTAGAGATTTTTTTCATTACTATATTCTTATTAAATATACTTCTAAATAGAAGCTAATAGATGTCATTTCTGATACAAAAACATTGAGGTGAATTGTCCGACCGTTCTCTCGCCTAAAGTGGTTATTATTGGCGTTTCGTCTTTCTGACTGAAATCTGACAACATTTGCTGCTAAAATTTCATAATTACCTTTATTGCACTTATTAAATATGAGACATTTATTATGACATGTTTTATATTTTCTCCTGTATAGTTGCGATAACAGACATCAAAATATAAATGTAAACTTTTATATATTTAATGATATTAAAAGAAAACATATACAAAATAATCCTATACCAAAGAACCAAACCCGACAGGAATATTGTACCCAAAATAAATGCCTCTAAGACATTTATATCTATTTAAAATGTAATGGACATAAATTAGTCTAAAACACTAGGACTTAGTTCTGCACTTCATTTCTCCTATATGCTAACCGTTAGTTTTTTTTTTCTTTTTTTTTTTCTTCGGTTTGTAGGTTTAATGCTAGCTAAAACTGATTTTATGAAGCACTTTTGAGCTCTTAAAAAATGTAAATGTGTCATGTAGCAACCGTCAATAAAGTTATACTAAATTATTTGGGTACTGGATTGTTCGTGATTTTGTCACCCGCTTCACGACAGCTGGCGTGTCGGCGATCAGAGTGGTAACTACCGGCGAAGCGGATGTAATATCCGCGCAACTGATTCAAATTCTTAAAATTACAATTGCAAATACAGTGAGAATAAGCAAGTACTTGGTGACAAGAGATGTTGGAAGCGATATTCTGCTACATTCACACATTTCTGGCATCTTTTTATAAAATTATAATTCACACACATCATTTCAAATTCCAGAACTGAATCAATTTATCAACTGATATTTTCTTTCAGTTCTTATATTTGGAGGTTTGTTCCATATATTTTATTTTTCAACTTTTTACATAAATAAATACCACATAGCATCAATACAAGTATGGCATTTCTGTATCTTTCTCATTTATAGTATATTCTGAAAAAAAGTTAAGCCCTGTCACTCTGTATTTACAGAGTATATTTTTGCAAATCTGAATTATCCATTTTGCATGGGTCCTGAGACCATACGTGCTTCCCCAATGCACTAGAAAATTCACGAAATTACTCTAACCAATGTTTAACCTTTAAGCCAAACAACATTGTAATGAAATAAATAAATGGGAAAAATATGTTATAGAAAAAATATCTAAATAAAATAAACAAGAAAACAGTACAAAATAAAATAACTTACACTCCCTCACATAGTTAAAATGGTTAAAAAATAGAAAAAATTAAATATACAAATAAAATAAACAAGAAAACAGTACAAAAGTTTATAACTTACATTACCTCACATAGTTAAAAATAATTAAAAAAACAGTATGCATTAACTATGTACCATGCACCGATTTTCTCGTCATGTAAGGAAGTTGTGTATAAAATCCGTATTTCTATATTCCAATACGTGTAGTTTGCGGAAATGGAAAGATAATTAGTATAGAATATTAGCGTGCACCAATTATCATTAATGTTCTGTAGCATTTCACTTACAACATCCCTATATTATCACTTTTACCCATAAGTCAGTAAACGGGAAACAGCATTTTATAAGTGAAATCCTAAACAGGCTACCCAGCATAGTTCCCAAACCTTAACTGTGAAAAAGTTAAGGTTACCATCTTTCCAAGAAAGTCGCCACAGGTTTCTTAGCCTGCATAAGAGATTCAGGCAGTGATTCATGTAATTCACTCTGAAACGCTTTAAATTCGTTGCTAAAAACTTTCTTATCTAAAGCAACGAATTTCTCTCGCAACTTGAGTTATGATCCTGGAAGCATAAACACATTTATCAAAGTCGTGTCGATTTTTTCTTCTCAAGTATGTTGTGCTTCCATTTAGCGTATCCATGATAGAGACCGCATTTAAAAGCTTTGGCAGTTGCTGCCGCTTTATCAGACTTCCCTCCCTGCTAACAAATGCCAGACAGCGGCACTCCTTCCCTGCTCTCCGCCGCAACAACCCTTAAAAATATGGAGCGCCCTTCATGGCTGCTCTGTCAGCTAAGTAACTTGGGCTGTTTCTCTTAACTTGCTTCTAATCTTATCGAGTTTCCAAGCAGCCTCAGCAAGCTAATGACCTGGTAGCTTCGGTTACCTCTGCACTACAAAAACAATCTGCTTCCTCCAGTTCGGTGAAATAGCCTGTTGCACATACTGCTATGTCGTGTGTATGACATGGGTATTTATAGAAATGTACATGTTAAACTTAAAGAGATTGCCTCAGTAGCGCGCATTAGAAACTTTGATATTCCTCCTATCTTATGGAAAACATTGCAAATTGAATGAAGACAAAACAGTCATCTCAGAATAGAGAAAAGATTTTACAATAAAAATAATTGTCTACGCGTAAGCAAAAGTTTCCCTGCCTGCTCCGATAATAAATAAATTGCCAATCGTACTTTTTGCCCTACCTCCAGCTAATGTTTCGCTGGATTTTGCTTGCTAATATAATAAAAGTATAAATGATATATTAGCATTTAATTCGTGTGCAAAAATAAATTTTATATAGAAAATAAGAATGTTCAAGTTAGTCGTTTTTCTTGAAACGTTTCACAAATCTATCCCAGTTGGTTCCCTTATGACATTGACCTCTAACTCACTTCCTTGTGACGTCAGCAGCATTGCGGTTTTGTGCCCTATGAAATAAAGAATGCATGTTTAGGGCAGTGCCTGGCGATACTATCACGAAACGCGCATCTACGGCAATACACTTCAGTCATAGGACAATATATCGCACTTTGTGTTCTATAACTCCTTTATCAAGCTCCACAAAGTCTGGAGGCAATGTTTTTATATTGTTAAAAACAAAGAGAGCACCAAGTGATATGAGTCAATGGTGGTTCGTGATGACCCATCTCTCTCTCTCTCTCTCTCTCTCTCTCTCGAGCCTTAACACTGTTTAATTTACACGTATATATTCTTATAAGGAAATAAGGGATTTAAATCTGGTTAGCTTGGAGCCCATTCAAAGGTTCATTTGCAAACAACTGAAAGTCATTTATATAGCCCGAAGATGCAGTCCTTCCACATGCTACAAGACAATACAATTTTTGCTGGTATAGTGCAGTATGTATTCTCATGTTCTGTTTGCTCATTTTACCTTTGACCTCATATTAGGTTCATGTGAAAGCACATGTTCGATAAGAGGATATTTTCCTAGTCCATCTTTTTCAGGAAACTACTGACACATTTTCGCCTCGTGGTCAGACGAAACCTCTGTCCAGTTGTACGCATGATTTGCATTTTTATGGGTAGATTTTCTCTTTCAGGAAAACACGAATGATAGACCACAGAGTATCATTCTATTCTTGTTCGCTGAACCACTTTTTGCGGATGGCAACAAACACGGCTGTCACTTCCTCCTGGATTACCTTGGATTTATTGGGCAACCTTAAAGGGGGAACTAACTAACAGAAAATCTGCGTACACTTGAACTTCTCCAGCAAATCTTGCAACAATGCTAGGAGATAGCAACTTTCCAACACATTGTAAGGTACGATATTATTTCTGTAGCCACAAGTCATTCCTCTATCCTCAATTTCATCTGATTACTTGCAACCATCTTCATATCTACATTGAAGCTTTCTTTCGGACTGAGGACGTCTGAGGGTGGTTTATTTTTAATATCTTATCTTGGGGCTTTAAAACATTTATAAATATAATATTTAAAATTATATTTATAAGTTTTGAAGATGTGCATGCCTAAATATGTTTCCAGCGGTATATCGCCTTTGTTAACCAGCGACCATAGGGGAGAGATGCAGAATGGCAATTTGAAAGATCTAAGAAGTCGAAAAAACGACAAAACCGGCACCTGCAGGGTTTCAAAATGTAGATGCGGTCATTGTTAAGGACCTCAGATTAAAAGAAAAAGAAAATTCATTTATCACTTGAAGAAGTTGCTAAAAATTTCTCCTGGGATTTTTCTTTGTTATGCTTAACTGCAGCAATTTTAAGTGCGCAGAAGTTCATACACTGGAGTTAATTATTCGGGTTGTTCTTTTTTACCGATATGAAATTAATACTTAGTTTTTTAAAAGTTTTAAAGAACTAATTTTTGGGTTCGTCAATAAAACTAATTGAAATATTTTCATTGGTGGTGCGGTTATAGATACATTTGTCTCATTTTAAGGCACAAATACAGAAGAGTGTGACAGCTCTTATCGCTGCATTGCCCAGTAGTATTCCACCAACTGCCTTTTGCGAATCTTTATCATCCCGTGAATTATATGATAATTACTAAAAATAATACTAGTTCTTTGTTCTGTTCTGTTCTCTATAGAATATTCTTCCCTTGTCCAGCACTAGGGCCATGCTGAAGTTATAAAAATATAAGCATCGGAATTTCCAAACAGTATAACCAGAAAAAGCGGAATGAGGTTATGTTGGTACTGGACTATAGCCAGGTGAGAGAGGTACAAGAAGTTATGAGCTCTATTGGCTACCACCCACTCCGTACGTCTGCCATTGGTCAATTCTTGTTTACCTGCTCATAGCTGCGTTCATGCTTTCTTTGTATTGACCTGGTAAATTGAGTATACCTAAGTTAATGTTAAGTGCTTAAAATGTTCAATGCGTAATTAAAACACAAGAAATATAAACCTTAATATAAGACAGTTTATTTTATTTATAAAAACAGAACATATTTCATTAATAGCTTGCTCAAACTACACGCATCTGCTAAATTATTTGCTCTCTATAAAACCAAGAAGAAAATACTGACAGATATCGCAGCGTTTATTTACGGCATGTTCAAGCATTACCCCACTAGGCATTGCAACAGTGAATAATCTGCGTTTCTTTCAGACATTTCTTGAAATTATATGAACAACACGAATCACCCTTGGTGAAATTATCTTATTGTCTATACATTTTGAAACTAATAAAGATGGTAACTTAATTAAACTCAGCTGAATTAACTATTAACACTTTTTAATAGTGTTTAACGTCCGTTTTTACCACTGAAACATTACACATGGAGAACACTGTTGAAACACGAGATGAAATGATAAATTAGGATTTTTTTTTTTTATTTTAACGAAGGAAACGTTCCAGAAATAAGTTTGGGCATTGGCCATTTATGTGGATTGAGGAAAATCTGGGGGGGAAAAAAATCTCCGTCAGCGAGGACAGTCCTGGTGGGAATAATTAACAATGTAGAAGTTCACCGCATTAAATTAACACCTGCTGTGAGCTTTGTAACGAATTTCTGCATACCGGTAAAACACAACTACTCTGTGTAGCCTTATAACTGACAACTGCTGCTATGTAGTATAGAAATGCGCAAACATTTGCTGTCAATTTCCTCTAAATTTTAGTGTTATCTCTCCAAGGTTAATTTATTTATCATTAACTTATATTTAGGAAATTAATTTTCTTCCGAGTAAAAGCTATACATTTTTCGCAATTAGTGCTCGTTTTTCTATATTCCAAATTGTTCCGGGATCTCATTCAGCCTTTTATCAGAATGAGTATAAGCAAGAACTCCTTGGCATAAAAGATTGTCATGCGGCGGGAAACGCACCTGTTTACTGCCATCTGTTACCCGAGATCACGAAACAAGAGTCTCTTTTGATTTCTTTTAACCCGGTGGGGGTTCAAAAATTTCATTTGACTACATTTATAACTAGTGTTTGTTCATTGGCCTGGCCGCGACATATGTTGGCCATAATCATATAAAAATTGACATATTATAAAGTTTACTTTTACACAGTCACGAAACTTCTATACACCTTTTTCCTCTCCACAGTCCAAGGGATCAGCAAGCTGTGGTGTTGTATATACACATAGTACTAGACCCTTTTCAACTTTTGAAAATGAGTAATCTGAATTGAAGAAAACGAGTTGTCAATTCTGATAACAGCATATGCTAAAGAAATGTGCACGGTGCCATTGGACTAATTATAACAAAAAATAAATATTCAAAGTATCTGGGAAAATTATAAGAAAAACTAAGAAATTTATACTTCGATAAATAATAATTCCTAAAATATATTTGAATGCCCAAAGGTATTTTCTGTGAACTTGTTATAGAATTTATTTTCCTTACACAAATATTTTAAACATAATTTCTCTCAACTGTGCCGCAAAAAAAAGTAGAAAAGTTTTTATTAAAATTAAACAGTATATAAAACAGTCGTTTCTAGTAAATAATTTATAAATTATTTTTATTAATATAAGATAAATATTATAGGTATTAAACTACAATATTGTAAAATGCTCATTCAATAGTTTCACTATTTTTATAATTCTCTCAGAAATATGGATTCACTATTTTTTACACCATTTTCAATATGAAGTTGCATTGCAAACATACAAACCTGAAATTCTTATTCCAAACTTATAGGCAGACGTCCTTCATTTTTATTTTTAATGTTGGCCAATACGGAGTATTCCTGTTCGCAAAAGTTGGTTTATATACAGCGCATTCTACTACAATTTATGTTATCATGCTTTACGGGCTTGTTATTATTTTACAAATAGCCTATCAACTTTACGAATGTAATGAAATTCTTTAAATGTTTTAATTAACACATTTTTAGTTACTGATCAGTTTAATTCTATTAAAACGCTGATAATTAGTTTCTTTGAATCGTAATTATATTGCAATCATATAATAAGAAACCCCGCGTTTGCTTTCCACTTCCACAAGGATACGTGTATGAGACTAACATTTTAAAGTTGTGCAAACATTATCAGAGATTGTCATGGGCTATCACTATTACCGTCAAATATGGAATTAATGTAGAAAACTGTAATAACATACAGAGGGCATCTTCCGATCTTGGGGGAAGACCAAAATCTAGATTTGAACTGCAAAATGTGATCAACCTGATGTTCAGTGAACTCTTCTAATTCTTCATTGAAGGTTTTTGTATTGTCACTTTATATCAAGCAATGGCGCAAAGAACTTATTGTTACAGTTCTTCCTTCAAAACCAAAAGCAGCTCTAACATCAATCTGGCTGTAATCTCCGGATCAGTACCAGCTGTAATAGAAGAAAACATTCCAAGGTTGAACTTTTGGCTTCCGTATGATAATCTTTGTCTAGATACCACACAGCTTGTCCTAAGGTATAAAGGTTTTTTTTCTTCATGCTGCATTTTGGCATTAAATATATTTAAATGTGCAAAAATGTGAACATTACATCCTATTTGTAATCAAGACAGCAAAATAGGTTTCTGAGCGACAAACAATTAATGTAACTAATTTCTTAGTTCATAATATTTTAAGAATACCTTCACTTTACAGAACCTGTAAATGTCGGTGTGACGGATCAGAATTTCATGAACAGCTTCTGCTTTTTAATACATGACTGAGATGTGTGATTTTTACTACTCTAATATAAAAGTGGTTAACAACTGAGTTCTCATTTCTTAGTAATGAAGGAATCATTTTGCTATCAAATATTCTCGAATGGACCATATTTCAGGAAATTTTGAGATAAAAGCTTTAATCTGAACAATCACAGCTATCTCACCATCCATACCGAAAGAAATGCAATTTTCCCTACATAGTTAATATTATTCCAAAGTAACTAACGAAGAGCTGTATTGGAATTTTTACATTCATACATTTTGATTGAATTGTTTCTGGCATGTCTTTTCATGCAGCGAGAAACAATACCATTTGACCAAAGTACCTTTGGTATCTCGTAACACACATTAAGTGTTTTTTTTACCAGAATATAAGATCAATGTTTGAGTTATTGGAAATTATTTTAGCACAACTCACCTTTGGAGCTTTTTCTAGAATTATGTTATCCATCAACTTTTCTTGCTTTACTTTAGAAATTAGCAAAACATTGAAACATTGATTTTATATTTACCTTATTGTAACTAGAGATGAAATCTCTCTTTAGATTGCCTGGTATCATAGTTTTATTGCTCAATTTTTCGCCGCATACAGCTTACCTAGTCGAAGTGGATAATATTCTAGATCTTAGAAAGGTATTTATGCATTAGCATTTATTTAGGAATTTCTAGTTGTTTTCACAACGATATTCTTCCCTTTAACTGTTTTTCTATCCGTGCTTAATACAAACTGCAAACTAAAATCAGTAAGCACACTACTCATATGCAGTGACTCACTATTTCCAATTTAATGTAAACAGGATTAGAGGAGTGTTGTATGCCCCGCTGCAAACTGTCCCTAGACTTACAAAATAGTATTCTGTTGTATCGAACTTGGTGGTTGTTAAGAAATGTGGTTTGTATAAACACGTTTATATAAGATACTATGTCTACAAAACAAACGCCATTAACGCTCTGTTGTTAACCACTATAAGGGTGTGCCGTATTACGTCACATGGCTAAAAAGTGTGCCGCAGTCAAATATGAAAATAAAATTCTTTTATGTGGCGTAATTAATAAAGGATGAATTAAATAATTTGTAGGTTATGTATATTATATTGATTTAATATAATTTATTGATACAGAATTTATCTAATTTGTTCCATTATTATTTCCATATTTGTGTGGAAATGTACTTTCCTTTAACTTTAGCTGTAGCTTAAGTTTACTTTTTACAAAATTATTTTAGAAAGAGAAATAGTGATGTTAGAATTAAACAAGAGAAAGACCGAAACATTTTATCCTTATTTTTTTATTTCTTTTGATGTCGCCACTGTAATATAAATGTTAAACATTGATTTAGTACATAATTTGCTTCCTATAGACTCTGAAAACATCATGCAATTGCTATGATGCGGTTTAAATGCAGAACTTAAATTATCCAAAGTTTAACGTTCGGAATATTATTGCGATTTCTCATAAGAGAAACCTGCAGATCACAGACCTGTAATGTAATTAAAGGCCAAGTATAGTTTGGCTTTAGATCTAGAAAAAAATAATTAAATCTCTTCAAAATACGAAATAAATAATTGAATCATTAAACTTGCTGAAATTTTAGATGAAACAGGAACCAAAGCCAAATTTCTGTAGTTGATTAAACATATAAACCACGTTAGACAAGTTCATTATAAAAGACTTCTTGAACAAAACAATAACAATCATCATCACGGGATCTAGAGTAAAGTTGCATTTATAATACAGAGCGAGTCAGATTATCTGCGGCAAATTCCGAAAAGACATACTACAATGAGAAGCATTTTTGTTAGACAATCTTTGTTCTCTGATGCCTTGTTTATGTTTAATACCGGTTAAACCTCCTTGTACGCGCCGTATACCTCTGCGTGTGCAGTTGAATCAGGCATTCATTGGAATGAACATCTCTATTAAGGGGGCGGGGAAGATAGAGGAAGGGACCAACCAACTTCACGACCCTAGATTTTTTTTTTGGGGGGGGGGTTTGTGCAGAGTGTCGTGTACATGATCCCAGCTGACAAAAGAAATGAATTGGCTGAGTGAATATTGGTTGCTTTTGATCAAATATGACACAAGCCTGAAAGGTTTACCCGGAGTCCGGCAGGAATGCTACGATGGTGTAATAATTATAATGGGATTCAGAGCACAACTTTGAGCACCTTCGTAATCTGTGATAAGTGTATTTGAATAACTAATTAATAATCATCAAAAGTAAAAATATTGTGATACGACTCATAAACGAGATATCAGAGAATATACGTCAATTAACAAGAAATGTTTTTTCACCGAGAGATCTATCTCTCAGCAGACGTCCTGACGTCATTCTGTATATTAAAAAAGCTGAAAACCCACCATAATCTTGACTACTTGATTTGTTTTAGTTTTACACGTGGCCTATGACATCATATGCAACAGTTATCGAGTATTTTGTGTTGTTTTAAATAAGTAGGAGATGCAAGTGATCATCCATTCAAATACTTGTTTACATTATAAAGTTATTAACAATGCTCTAAAATATGAATGCCATAAATAAAGTAATTCTTCCTAAGACATACGAGTATGTTACATTCGTCTTATAAACAAAATTTCCATACTTTAAATGATATTTATACTTGATAATCCAGAAATGGCATATCCAACGTAAACTTTATACTGAAGTTCATAGTTTCAAAATCATATACCCACAAACATTTATATATTTATTTATCTTTTGTGCGATATTCTATATAAAATCTTGGGTTTTGAAAACGCAGAAATGTGTAACCCGTTGCACTAACCTGTAGTTAAAAACCTTGATATTCCATGTAAATATGATTCTAAAGGTTTGAAATCTTGGTATTCTAATTAGAGCTTCTTTTATAGAATGAGTTAGATATAAAGTTTCAAACATTTTAAAATCTTATGCATCACAAGTCCTAATGTGTATCCATATGCAATTTATGTTTGTAGCCATGACAAAAACGGTAAAGCCTAAATAAATATGTTTTGCAAATGACATTCAATTGGGTTTCAATAATATCCCACGAATTTAATAATATCAAGCAAGCCGAAAGAGAATATGAGCTTTTATAAATTATAATTGCGTTTATATTACACAAAAATACAAACTAATAACATTTGTCTAGATTTTGATATACCATTCACTGCGTAAAACGCTTTCAGTGTAATAAAGTAATAAAAATCATATTTGGAGCTCAAACGTGTGATTTTATATTAATCGAATAAAATAACGCAATTTCATATTGGCTCAGCGTTTGCAGCCAATTCTCCGTTAAATCAAACCACTTGAGGCCAGCAAAAATAAATGTTTGTGGTAAATACAATAACGAGAACTGTACTTGGGTTCAAAGCTAAATGTTCCCCTCCCAACCAAGGATTGATTATAATTAGTCATCCACTGGACGGCCGATATGTACAAACATTCGTCTGAGGCAATCACTATAACATGGTTACACGCATTAATGCCATTTTGACTCCAGAACCGCAACGCTTCCTAAACCCTTTGCAACGGTGCATGGCATGAAATTAAAATAAATGAAAAATCGTTTTTATGCGGTTTAATATAACGATTAGCTGCTAAATGCCCCAATTTGTGTCGTATTTGCACATAAAAGTTTTGGTATAAAAATTAATAATGGAACAAATTGTATTATAGTAGCACGGGGGTTTAATAAAAAAATAAAAAATAAAATACCAAAAACTAACTACCACTTAAAATAGAAACAAAGGTAAGTGCACCTTTTTGCGTTAGATTATTTTTTCTTATTGTCTAAATCATTAGAGAATCCACACACACAGTTCCACATACTTCCATAGTAAAAACTCTGAAAGTATTAAATAAAGAAAAAAAAATTAAAAGGAGATGAGAGAATCCTATATATTTCAGATTAAATTTACTAACTCGTTTAGTTCGTTCTGTTTTATAAAAAGAAAAAATTAAAAGTAAGTGTAAATCGATGATTAATTGAGCCTCCGTCTTAAATGACAAGGATTCGTCTTTGAAACGTACCTTTTCTTTCTTTCTTTTTTTTTTTTTACTCAATCTGTGTATAACACTAAAGTTTTGAATAAAAATCAGATAGAAAACATTCAAGGTCAACGCCGTTGTTGATTAGTTTACTTATGGACGCTCTTTAACATCTCAGATCATCAGCGTCCTATTCAATTCAGGGCGTGAAACGGCCCCTAAATTTTGCTCAGAGGCCTCTTCTTTCAGGCTTGAGGTTTTTTTTTTGTGCCGTAAATGTACGACATGGAGCCCAAGGCTTTACTTCCCTTCCTAAGGAAGCCTATTTAGGAAAAATCCACTGAACCTGGCAGGGATTGAACCCGCGATCTTGGGTCCAAAAGGCAAGTATGGTTGCCACTAGACCAACAGAATCGACAAGGTCACAGCAGGGACTCGAGCAACTGACATTTTGTTTGGTATGTTAAGACACTTAACATTTACCATAAGCTACCGTACCCTGTCCGACCATAGCAGGTAATCTCTCCCATTTGAGTCTATTATAATACCCTGAAAACGTTCTTACGGTTTCATAGTCACATAATGTATTCAACATGCAACTTAAGTGATTGTATATTTGAAATCCAAACATTGCAGTAACTGCTGTTATTTTGCATAAGTCTTATTTATAATGTAGAAAATGGGGCTCATGGACATGTAAATAATGATATTTATTACAAAATTAAAAGCCAGGATGTTTGCTTTCCTAGTGTTCCTAGCACTTTTATTGTTATCTGGCGGCGAGTTATACTTCAAAAAGATAATTTATTGCATTCATTGATTGCTTTTTATGATATATTACAGACATGTTTCAGATTAGGTAAAACCTAGGTTAACTTTCCCTACTAGAACACAAATAAATTTTTGAAAACTCTGGTACAGCTCCATTTGAAAAACAAAAATTCTATATTTTTAAAGACTCTCAACCCAATTCCATGGTGTACGACTTCCTAAATAGTTATCTTTCTTTTTTCCTTCCTTTTTCCAAACACACATGTGCATAATTGAATAGCACGGCAAGAGAAGATGCAGAAATATTAAAGTTTAGTGCCTCAGAGTAAGGAAATAAAAATATGACTATTACACTGGTTTACAATTTTTTCCTTGCTTTTTTATTTTTCCACCTGGATGAATGCCCCGAGTTCAAATAAATTTTCACTTTTACTCTACAGGGCTAGGTTTTAAAACAAATCACTTCAAATGTAATAATGTACTAATATTTTTAATCAAATAATATTGAGTTTAAGACATATAGCTAAGACAAAATTGTTTTATAGGTTTCATTTTAACTTAAATACTACAGAGTATATTGAAAAAAGAGTGTTCCGGAGCATTATTACAGAAATAAGCTATTGTCTTTTAGCATATATATTCTGCCACAGGGTACTAACCAGATTATATCAGCAGTTACATTTTTATACGTAATGACCAGGTATTTGAATTTGTATAAACTAAAATATTTAATGCTGCAAAATCTCTGGTATACACTTTAAAAATTGCAAAACAATAAGTAAAAATTTGACTTTAGACCTAGGTACTTATATATATTTTCTTTCCTTTATACATCGGTCTAGTCATTCTAATTTGTTTTGCAATATACAATGATTTACTTTAGATGTTAAGGCGTTTGTTGTTAATACTTAGGAATTTGTATGGGCATTATTAGCAAACAATAAAAAACATTTGTATTGTAAATATGATAATTATACTATGTATTAACTTTTGTAGTCCATAAGCCGCGCCCGAATACCGGCGGTTGGCCATTTTATTGCTGTTATAAAAACCTAATCTGATAAAAGTTCTGGAGGAATTTCATCTTTAAGTACAGTGTTTTTTATTTTTGGGAGGTTTATTTATGTAGCATAAACTTTAAAATCAAGAATAATTATTTCTAAAAACTGCTTAATTTTTCACTTAATGATTCGGTATATTAAAAGGGCACACTTAAATTTACTGCGAAGTTTCGAGAATTGACACAGTTTCCTCAATAGATAAAACACACTTTTCTAGTTTTCTTTTTGTTTCAGTAAAGTCTTGAAACGTACCTTGATCGCAGTTAAATACCATTGCAAAGTTTTACTATGAACAAATTTCTGTGATTGTTGAGTTCTCTTGTAGCCTGCATTTATTACCCGAATAAAACAGAGCAGCTTCCAGCCGTGTACCCCAATGGATAATGTGGTTTTGGGGGTAATGGAAGATCTGGAAATTATTCTTTGTAAGCATTAACCCTTACCAGTCTTTAACAAATATCTTCTTGGTGCAGGATATCCAGAGTTCACTTCCGGAAAAATATTCCAAATTATTTCTACTATTCTATTATATTCTATTATATTATATTAATTCCATATACAATACTAGCAAAGTAAATAGATAATTAAATGATTTAAAATTTTTCAACGATGAAGTAGCCTGCAGCATTTGAAAGTAGAACCAAAAATCCCTATTCTTTTTCTCCTTTAGGTCACAGTATGTTTAACATATCACTAATAAATCGATCAATTGGGAACTCTTCCCTTTTTTAAGGCCCTACACGAAATTATGTATGGTTTTCATGGTATGGTATAGATGACGTATCAGTAATGTATGGCTTAAGGAAATTTGTTTTTGTTTAAATGTAATATGTTGATTGACTGAATTTTTTTCTCATTGCAACTTGTATATTTTAGACTAAATTAGTATACTTAATCCCCGTCTTAAAAATGCACTTTTACCAGATTTTTGTTCAGGTATTATAACGCGGCTAGACACGGCATGACCTTCATACTTTTCTGTCACAAGAAAACTAGAGAACAGAATATAACTAGCATTTGTTTTGTGAAGTAAATTAATGAAAATATCTCTCTGGTGTTATTTACATACATATGCATTGAGGAATAAGTCTGGTCTCTTTGTATGCGAGTTGGAAAGACTTCAAAAACAAGTTACTTCTTTGTTTAAAGACCGTGTGCATTTAAATCAGGAATAAAATTAATTGAACCGTGTTATTTATACCCTCAGTATGAAAATAAATAAGCACCAACACTGTAAATATAAAAATTCGCATAAAAGCCGTATATCGTTAAACATGTTCACAAATTAAATGCATATAATAGTACAAGCAAAATAGATATGAATTTGTTTATAAACTCCGTGGAATTCATATCACAGATTTTGGGAAATAATTTATATAAAGGGGCTTTAACCTATAACTAATCCGCCTGAAACTGCGCTTAAAGGCTAACAAAATGCAAGAAATATAAATTAACTTATAATCTTTTGAATACAAAAACAACCAATTTTAGTTCACCCGCCTTAACAACATGGCCGTCTCCACACTCATTGTGGGGGACACAAGTCGGAAACAACCTCACTTAAAAAGGAGCGCCAGTTTCTTGAACTAATTGGTAATTTTTCCTACTAGCGAGATTGTAATATAAAACATTGCGACGATAAAACGAAATGCAACTTAATCAGCCTATACACAAATTAGCTCAACAAGAACTCGCCGTCAAATAACAAACTAAGAAAAGAACTATAAACGCTGGGAATAAAATCTGCTGCCACTAACAATCGTCCAATAAATAAATATATATATATATATATATATATATATATATATATATATATATATATTAAACTAAAGTACCAATTACTAAACAAATCATCAGCTCTCATCATTCCAGCTATGGCTGAGGAGTAAAGAACAATTGTCGAAAATCAATACATAAATGCTTTTTACCCTAAATTTCACCCAGGCATCAAGTGATTCGGCAAATACAGTATAATAAAACACTTTTAATAAAACTCTTCTGCGTAGATCTTCTAAATAATTATCTGTATTTTAACACAAGGCAGAAATTTTTTTCATAGGCAGCCATAAATTAATATATAAAAATAATTTATCAATATATTAAATAATTTAATGCACTTAAAATTTAATTGAATACTTTTTCTTAAAAAATTAAAAGTCCTATTAATGTGTAAATGAATTACTTGAAGTAAATGGTTCTGAATCTACAAATGTAAGATGGTTATACAACTTAATTTAGTTTACTTAATGGGAATTGACAATATAATTGACATGCTCCTTGCCCATTAGCCATTTTGACTATAAGTTAATCTTCGGAACGCAAAATAGTTGATATCAATAATTATCATTTAGAAAATACAGTTATCCCTATTAAACCCGGCACCAATTAGAAAAACTATTAGCATCCATTACAAAATTCTCAATAACCAGCCGACATAGTATATATAAGAAATGTCGAAATGCATTGTAGAGGGATTTTTTATGCTCTAAAATGTAGTTGCCGAAAAATAAACCACGTTATTAAATAGCTCTGCAAACATGATATCAACCATCTCAAAAGTATTTCGTAAAACAAGTGGAATGACTCTTATAAACAATTATCAGTTTCTGAAACAGTTGTACCTGAGATTACTTCAGTCAGGTTTGGTAACTTTAAGGACATACATCAAAATCAATACGCCCAGCCCCATTTTACTGTAAGGACAAAAAAACTTTGTTTCTTATTTACGCCTAGTTGAACTTTTGCTAGAATCTTTTAAAATCGCATATGGGTGTCTCAAAAATACACACTGCGGCTTAGTATCCTCATAAATCATATTATTATACATAAGAAAGTATTATAATAATTATTTAGGCATTTTCTAGAGTTGTAGATGTACCTGTTAGGGAACAAGTGACAATCTCAAACAGCTAACAACACGGTTAAGTTTCCTTATTTTGTTAGGAATGCTTTAATGTATACACTGATAACTCCTTTGGGTTAGCTATTTGTGTAGTTACTTTAATACTGTGCTAATAATTCTTTTATATAATTAATTCTATTACATTTAAGAGTATATGACCTTGTACAATCGCTAAGTTTAAAAAAGAACACTTACCGCTTACTTAGATGCATTTCTGTTGTTGATGTATATCTGCTGCGCCCATCGTTGACCTTTCACTCTCCATTACTTCTACTTGCTGAACACTTTACGCTTACGTACACCAGTGTACTATCTAACGAGCTCCGGTGAACCGTTTGAACGGCAATGACGTGGGCTGAACGTCAACAAGCATGGCATACAACAGCGACCTCTTATGTCTTTACTTTCGATCACATAAATGTTGTAGTACAATTTAAAAAAAAAGCTTATGGAAACTTGTATTTAATTTTTATGTTTATTTATTTGCATTTATAATCAAATAATAGTAATGTACAGAAAGAAAAAGCAATATAGGGTGAGTTCTGACGTCATACAAGGTAGCTGCTGCCAAAGTTATGGATACTTAAGATGGCAATTATCTTGAATGGAATGAAATATGAAGTCCGTTGTTGCAGGCGTTAGCAAATCATTTGAGATAACAAAACACAATCGTGCTTGTGGTTACGGTTTTGGATATTTTAATGCCATATCAACGTAAATTAAAATTTCAAACTACTTTTCAATAATTGATAATGTCAGCCTCAGAACCCATGCACTACTTAGAGTAAGAAAGAGATATAAAACTAATAGAACGAATTTCATCACACAAGCCAAGAATGGAAGAATACAATGTTAATTTGTAGTATTAATTATCAAGTTAATAATGAAATGTTATTTATTAACCAATTTTAAATAAATTAAACTAAAGGACTGAATATGTCAGTCCGCCTCCGTGGTCTTGTGGTTAGCGTGTGTTCCTGCAAAGCCGATGATTGTATGTATATTTTGATTGTTGCAAGAATGGCATTAGCATGTACGGCCACTAGGCACACGCGACAATTATACTTACTTGTGTATACTTTAAAACTGCTACTTCATGTGGATTTAAAATATAACTATCAACACCTTGTAATTCACTTACAAAACAAGGGAAATCATTATATTACAGTGTGTAATAGCGCTATATGACAGATGATTGTCGTATTGAAATTAAAAAAAAAAAAAAAAAAATGTCATATACTAATCTGCTCCAAACTCAACTAACAATATGGAAAAAAAGAAAAAGAAAAAAAAAAGGAACTCTTAAGAGGACATAATCAAATCATGATCAGAGTCTTAGAATGCAACTCGATTGCTCCGCTTTTTGATGGCTGTAAGAATCGAGATAAAATGGACATAACTGTGAATTAATGAGGCTTTCTCCACAGTTTTGTTGATTTGATTTATTTATGGACGTTCTTTAACACTCCAGTTCATCAGCGTCCAATTCAATTCAGAGCGTCAAAAGGCCGATAAATTTTGCTCAGAGGCTTCTTCTTTCAAGCTTGAGATTGTTTTACGTGTCGTAAATCTACGACACGGAACAACAGCTTTACTTCCCTTCCGAAAGAAGCCATACTTAGAGTTTTATGCTCGAAAAAATGCATCGATCCTGGCCGGGATTGAATCCGCAATCTTGGGACTACGAGGCAATTCTATACAGCGTTAATCCACGTAGAATGGATAACTTTAAGAAGGAAGAAGAACGCTCAGTTTTGTATACGCTCTCAAATTCGTATTGAATACAACGATCGTTTCGACAGCTTTCTAAGTTTCAGCTTGTCGCAGTCATACTCTTCTTGTGTTTGATTTTGTAAATGCCTGTTGCGTTATGTAAGCTTGGAGTTGTCTTGCAATACGCACTTCTTTTTTCGTATGTATCTGCATGTCTAGAATATCTTGGGAAGCTTTATTAATTCTTATTTCAATGAGTCCCATTCATTTGCTCAATTCTACTGTTTTTGCTGCACATCTTAAAAGTGACCATTTTCTTATTTATTTTTAAAATGTTTGTTTCATTTATAATTTCTTTTTGTACTTTCTTACCAGATGCTTTTTATAATGAATTTTTCCATTTCATTCATAATATTACAAAATACAACTATTATTTGTTTTGTCATCGAGTGTAATGATGTGCTTACCGTGTCTTTAACATGAGACCGCCACGGGTGGCCGGGGTCGTTAGCGGAAGGTTTGAGGTTCGATTACCACCAGGGCCGTCCTCCCTGACTGAGGTGTTTTACAGGCTTCCTAAGTCCTCATAAATGGCAAATGCCGGGGAGATTCCTAAACTTAGGCCTGGAACGTTTTATCCTTTAAAAAGTCTACCCCAACTTATCATTTCATTTCATGTATCATCAGTGTCACCGGCTGTGATACTTCAGTAGTAAAAACGGACATTAAACACTAATTAAAAAAAATGAAATGGTATCAAAATTCTTTTCCCTCACTATTCTTTTTTGTTATTTTAGTAACAATTAAATAGTAATAGCAAAAATAATAATAATTGATCAAACAATTGCGAAAAGGACGTAGCCTAATGAATGCAGTTATTATAATAAAATCCCTTGTAAAGCAAAGAACACAACACAAAGGATCTGTAAAAAGCCCATAACAAGACTGAGAGGAGAAAAAATATTTAACTATTAGAAAATTACTTCACAATTGAGTGATTTTATAGAAATAACTTTCTAAAAGCAGTTTATGTGAGACCTTAGTAAGTACTCAATCAAGAAAATTGTGGGCATTTAAAATATATCTGGACATGATAATTAAACTATTACCTTATCAGAAACCATACGTAAATATAACAACACTTTACTTTTAAAACCGGAGTACTAGAGTACAAATAAAATACAAGTATATGAACCCTGTGCTCACCCTTCTAACAGAAGATGCTGGAAATGTTGCCCATTTATTTTACGAAACACGATCTACATCTTCTTATGAAACTATCATTTACACCCGTCAGTTCTGCACTAATGAACCTAATTAGGTGCATTCTTCTTTTAGCTATTTCTGTAACAAGGATAAATACAGAATTAATTTATTTTATTTGTAGTACACCAGTTTTAAACGTTGTGGCAACGTTATTTTGCGACGCCTGATGTAGGCGTTAGTGGAAGGGATCATGCCGTTAAGCTGCCGACTTGTGAATGGGCGGCTTTAAATGTGCCTCCCTATATTTAAGTTGAAAGCAATTAAATAGTATTACGGCAGCTAATGTCAATCATTACAAGAAGTTAATGAGTTCACGTTAAGGAAATTAAATAACATTAATGATCTCACAAACACTTCACAAACCTAGCGAATATAGGAGACTTAAAGTTAAAGAAAATTCTCACGAAATTTTAAAGGAACTACTCTAAGGGATTGAGGGCAAAAGAAACAACTAGAACTTATAACAGATATAACAAATAAGTGCTAAATTAAATTATTTAAGCATAACTTTAAGAAATCGAACAAAATATTAAAACATGACGTTCGGGATAACCCAGAAGTATATGCCAACTGATGCATGTTTAAAGGTATGTTTGTAATAATAAGATTAACATGTGATGAAAAAGATTATTTCACACTTGGCATATATCCTAAATGATCGAGATTTGCAGTTAAGAGATATATAAAGCGTTTGTTAGAGTCACTTTAACAGTAAGATAATTATTCCATTGTTCAGATATGCGGTGCACAGGGGAAACTAAAAATTGCTCGGAGAATTATAAAGCTTTAATGTTAAAAATGGGGGGGGATAAACTACTGAATTATAGTTGTCAGTAACAACTTTTTGGAAGTGCATAAATGATAATTAAAAATTGAAATAAGAATCTACAGCGCTCACTTTTAGCTTTAAGTATTAATAAAGGAGAATCGTTTAACACAAAATCTGTAAACAAAAATTTGGTAGGGATTTTTTAAAATAATCTCATTAAAGTAAGCCTATAATTATATGCACCTGAATTTTAATAACATTATCTTCCTATATTCCTTATAAGTTACTTATGTATTAGCATAATACGTCTAACATAAGAAAGAACAGCTCGATCGATAAATTAGCCACGAAACTCGGGTAATCATTGGCCTGATAAATCTTCGGATAGATGAAAAGAACAGAGAAAAGAAGATTACAGTCTAATTTGTATGTATCTTAGAGCATGTTCCTCTGTGCACCACGCAAGAACAGATTATGGCCGAGTTTTGGCTTCCAAGCGAACCATAAAAAGAAGAAAAATTGTGAAGCTTACTAATTAAAACCGATGGACCAAAAAAGAGAGGCGTAAAAATGGAAGTAGACCTTCACTAGCAAGTTATTCGCCGCGAGCATTTTTCTGCTTCCCCTAATATCTAGATAGAGTATTTAAAATTAGTTGTATTTCGATAAATTATACATGAAAATATATCAGAATATATTAATCTTTTTAAATCTAGACAAATATGCTATAATTAACAAATTACGTTATAGATTTAATCACTTCTGAAGAACTTTCTTATACTCCAATGTTTTGTTTTCGTTTTAATCGTACTTCCATCTTCAGCATGATTTTTTTAAATCTCCTCACTTACGTGAAAAAATGCTTTTGGAATTTTGTAATCTATCACCCTTAAAGCATCGTCTTTCCATTTCTATCTGTAGCTGCCACTGTTCCGTCTTCCTCGAGAGTCTACCTTCAGTATTACTGTCAGCATATCCTCGTTAATCACCGGCAAGGCAAAGAAAGGCCAAGCAATAAGACTATAAACATCCCTGCAGCTGTAGATAAGCCGCCTTCGACAACACTGCAAGTGGAGTTTGTTTACTGTTAAATATTATTGTGCGGTCAAACACAGAATCTCTGCGGTTAGGCAAGTAAATGTTTGATAACACTTAAAGACGCTCTAGTTATTAAGGAGATTATACAACGCTCTAAAGACAATTTCAACCAGTTCTCTCTCTTGTTTAAAATTAAGTTCCTTACTTAATAATACATTTGGCTACTATACTGTGTAAGGAACTATAAAGTAATAAAGTTAATGGGAGGTTCTAATTAGCGAAACTTTAATGCATCATAACAAGCATTAGCATGGCTCAAAAGCAGATATTCTAGATATTGCCAGCAAGCCTTAATGAGCTTAAAACTATGAATTTCACTCCGATTTAGTAATCTGTACATTAAAGAACATACGTGTTCATAAACTTTGCCAAACTATTTAAAGAGCTTCATGTACTGCTTGCTACTAGAATATTTATATATCTAGAATTATAATCGAATATAAATTAAAATTTAAATGAAAAATATAAAAATGATATTACAACTTAGAATAAGTTGCTTAAATGCAATAATGTTATGAGACTAATTAGCATCTGTGAATATTAGTGCAAGTTATTTATTTTATAGAGAGAAAATAATCTAAATATAAATTATATGCTCTTAAAGGATTTATAGCATATTTTTCATAAATGTGTCTTAAAATTTATAAGAAAAATTAACTAAAATTTGCATAAAGTAAATGACTCCGTTAGCGGGGATATCGATCTGAACTAGCTACAGAAATGTAAAGGGCATATTTTTACTTCCTTGACTTAAGCTGTGTGGGATATTTCTGATGTTATCTTATATTCTGAAAATGCGAATAACAGCTAACTTTCAGCGCTGTTTAATTCATCTCCCATACTTTGGAAGCTGATACGGAGTTTTATATGCTATAAATCCTTTAAGAGCATATAATTTATACTTAGATTATTTTCTCTATATAAAATAAATCCTGTTATTTCCAACTACTTTAACACAATATTTCAAAGCAAATTCAAAAATAATAATTTAAAGATTTATAAATTCTGATACCATATTGCTATACGCAAACACAACTGAGTATGGCTTACTGCAATAGAGCAACTGTTAAAGCATTTTAAGCTTGCATTTTTTTAATGGTGTTTAACGCCCATTTCAAACCACAGAGGCACGTAAGATTGCTAAACGCTAATTTATAGCTTTTCTCCTTTATTTTTTAACTGTTTGTCTAAATGATTTAAAGAATAGCTCTATTAGAACTTTACTCTTTATAGGCGGTGTAGAGCTCTCTGCATTATTATTTATTCTTCTTTTAAACGTTTAATTATTTAGGCAATAGAATCAGTTCACTGAAATAAGTGCAGTTTGAAAGGGAAAAAATGCATACATGTCCATGAGATTTGAAAGCAGATGTTTCTATAAATTGAACAAAATCGCCACCATTGCCATTTTAATACATAGACATGAGACTGCATTTAAAAATAAATCCGATTTGAAAAATTAATAGTTTGTTTTATTTATCTAGTTTATTTGCACACGCTCATACATTTCAGTTCATCAGCGTCTCATTTAATTCAGGACGTGAAACGGCGGACAAATTTTGCTCAGAGGCCTCTTCTTTCAGGCTTGAGGTTCTTTTTCGTGCCGTAAATGTACGACACGGGACCCACGGCTTTACTTCCCTTCCGAAAGAAGCCATACTTCGATTTTTACGCCCGAAAAAATCTATCAACCCTGGCAGGGGCAGAACCCGCAATTTTGGGTCTACGAGGCAAGTATGGTTACCACTACACCACCAGGACGGACACATCATAGATAGGGGGCCGAATGGTTGGAGGGAGGCTTATAATCAGCATGCCAACGCTCCACGATAGGCTTCATGTGGCTCTCTAGATCAAAGAACGCATCCTTTCTATCAGCCAGCTCCTCAATGGTCTTCACGAGCCATCCATTCCTCCAAATTTAGAAAATTTCTAAGTAGAACCGAGCAGTAGCCAGCAACCCTGACCAGTAGACTAAGGAGACGGTCATTAACAACATTACATGCTATTAATATTGTATATTAATTTTCCAATATTATTTTTAAATTGTTCGTTTAGTAGTGAACTAAATTGAAATAGAAATATTGTCTCTAATTACAATATGAGAACTACCCAAACTTTTCAAAATGAAGGTAATCTTATTTCAAAATGTTTATAAAATTAAGCTCAAAACACTTCTGTTCATCTTTTTCAATTACATCTTTCATTAGAATGTCCCATATGTGCTTAGTTATTAAGTGGCTCATTGATTAATTCTCCTATTTACATGAAAATATATAATGTTATAGGTGATCAAGATGGCGGACGTGAGTGGCATCATGACACTTCATCTTATATAATATATACCCAATGTTTTATTATGTTAGGGGTTGAATTTTTTTCATATTTTTTAACATTAGGTTCAAGTTAGTGTTTATAGTTTTTCCTCATCCTCCAAACGTTCTAGTTTCTGCTCGTTACAGTAGGCATTGAAGACTCTTTTTGGTTCAGCCCAAATATAGGCAGCTAATACACTCACTATTATCGATTATGTAATTTTGTGCATCTTTTATAGTAGTTTCGATTTTTGAAATATCCCTCCAAGGTTTATTCCGGAAGTGTTGATCATTACTTCCATCCATCAATTCCATCCTGGTGGTGTAGTGGTAATCATACTTGCCTCGTAAACCCAATATCGCGGGTTCAATCCCAGCCAGGATCGATGGATTTTTTCGGGTGTAAAAATCCTAACTAATCTTTCGGAAGGGGAGTAAAGTCGTGGGTATCGTGTCATAGATTTACGGCACGTAAAAGAACCTCAAGCCTGAAATAAGAGATCTCTGAGCAAAATTTGTCGGCCGTTTCACGTCCTGAATTGAATGGGACGCTGATGACCTGAGATGTTAAAGAGCATCCGTAAATAAATCAACAACTCCTCAACAACTCCATCACTTAGAGCATACCATCTGATAAACGTTCAACGGGACCGCTTGCGGTCGATTTATTCTTTTTCTTTGTGTTTAGGTTATGCAAATGCTGAATGCAGATGGAAACGATTTCATTATTAAATGTTTATTTATAGAAAGAATACGTGCATAATTTGTTATCAATCTGTAGCAAATCCCCACTAATACTACTGAAATTTTGAGGTTTCACTTTTGGCATGACAAAAAGACAAATAAAGTTAATAATAATGACTTGAATAAACTGACGCAAAAGAACTGACTCACAAGAAAGGAGTGTTTGGATTATCGTAGCACTGAGTGCTAGTATTAGAGATTCTATAGCATCAGTTTCCTATAAACATTAAAATCCTTTCACTTTACAGTATTAATTGAATGCTGGAATGGAAAGAGTTATTACTGTTGTCTAGTTGCCTTATTGCTGTTTTCAAGTGAAAATGTGTTATGGAGAATAATAAATCGGAAGGAAACAAATACTTCGAAATTGTAAATATGTCTCATATGCATTAAAGTGTTTAAAATATATTGAATTTATAAAATTAGCCAAAATGTCTCATCATATGGACATTAAATGCAATGAAATCAAAAAATTGCATAGCAAATGCATAAACATATATGTAGCTTTAGCCAGACAAATGTCGCTTAGGCCAATAATGGGATGGATCTTTACTATACACAAACGTATGCTCTCCCATTTCATATACTTTTATTCCGTTGGTTGTGTTATAGGGCCGAAAGTGCCAGAGTGAGGTGTGCTGCTGCGGTGTGACAGTGACTTGCACTTTGGAAAGGTTTCAGCTTAGGCGCCTGGTATTGAACAGGCTCTTGAGGGACTCGAACTCCTTCAAGGGGAAGCTCCATCGGCGTTGGGGTTTTCTATCTGAAAACAATGTTAGGGATCCTGGCCCGGTATCTCCCTCACCCGTCCCTTCCTCCCGGAGGTGCCCTGCACAAACGGTCAGCTCTTGTGCATGAATTAATGAATCAACTGCTATGGAAATTTTCGTTTCGAACGTTTAACTCTGCTTTTATGCAATGCCTTAAACGCAGTATATGTGTATGTAAAGCTTTTAATTTGCAAATAACTTACATTGTAGTGAAATAATATTACTATCACAATAAAGAGAGCTTTTTGCTCTCCACTGTTTTCGCTGTACAACAGGTCAGATCCTGTTATGGGTATAAGGAAACTGAAGAAAAAGAAATGAAATCGCTTTATATTATACATTTGTCCTCGTCTTCAGTATTTAATACATCTCCCTGTGATAAACATTATTTTTGATAATAATGATATTGACCAAATTTCCCCTATGATTGGATTAAATTGTATTGTTGGGGATATTTCCGTAGTTTAAATCAAATATACTTGAATGAATATATTTAATTACTGAGAACTCAACGGAAACATGACGCTTGATTATTTAGCAATCTAAGGATTTCAGTGCAAGATAGGTAGATTGTAAAGAAAGAGCCAAAAGCCACTCGGCGAAAACGTTGCAAAATGTTCGTCATTATTTGTGCCACAAGAGTTTCAGGTTATCAATATCACAAAGTAAAACAGCGCACTTAATCGGATTTCCGTTATCAGCTTTGATAGGTTGCTGAGAAACAGTAAATAGCGAACTACTTATACTCTGAAACAGTCATTGCGGCCCACTCCCACTTAAATTTATATTTATGCAAGCCCAGTCATAAAATTATATATTGAAATCAGTAAGATAAATATTATGTATATACGTGTGTCATAAGCTTTAACTTCGTTGTAACATTGTACAACATAGAAAGTCTATTGTTTTCCGTTACAGTAGCTTATAAAGTTAAAAGGAAATAAAACCAATCAATGGAAGAGGGTTACTTGTGTATGAATCCCCTTTCTTCTTTTTTATTGGCTAGCCTTTTCAGGGTTAATAAACATAAGGATTTTAAACCGTTTGGGACTTTCACTCCTTTAAACTAACCAATGCCTACCAAAGATTTTAAAACTTTCAACAAACAGCAAATGGTAGGTGTAGTAGGTGAAATTGAACGAGCCAATGGAAAATGTATGTTTTAATATTTAAAGATTGCGCGTGCCTTTGTAAACCAACGATCACTTGACTTTATTTTAATGTATGAGGGAGAGTTTGCTCGGCTGGGGCAAATGGTTCAAGCAAGTTTTCAGTTCAGTTCAATTCGACGCAGAAACAGTTCTAAGTACTACATACCTCATTTCTCAGTTGTAAGTTTTGCACGCGACAAGACTTGCTGTACTCATTGTAAGCTCTACTTTCAGTTTCAAGAGCAGCAGCACTCGTCTGTAAGTTTCACACTCGGCAACTAGTTTATATTCAACGTAGCCTAGTCTATCGTACGCAGAACACCAGAGGACGCGAAAGTATTTGGACCTATATATAGATCATGTGGCATCGCGTGCTAATTTATATTATTGAACTCCTCTTCGTTCCTGTCGAGTGCCAATCAACAAATCAGACAAAATCACCCTGAGAAATTATTGCCATCGAAGCGAGGGAAACAACATCGAAGCGACCAATAATAATCTACCAAACTACTTCAAAATTGGCATTACAACGTGAGACTACTCGACGTCGACAACAAATCGTTTCAAAAGTGGTGCCCAACTTGGGGCACATAGTCGAGGCCGACTAAACCTCTTCATAATTTGGCGCCTAGCATGGGTCCACCCATTAAACCACGTCAACTCATTAGCATCTTGTAAGTGTGTGGAAAAACTAACAAATAAATATATTATTTTCATATATAGAAGTGTGAGTTTAGGCCTATATCATCAATCCTCAGTCCATTCTTCACTCTCTCACATGAAGCAAGAGCAATTTTAGTAAATCAAAATATTAAAAATTGCATTTTGCAGTCCTTTGTGTGGTATGTTTCCTTAAATTAGCAAAATATTAAAGATCTCTATAAAACGAATGGAAATGAGTAATTTGTAGTAACGTAAACAAAGTTTCATAGCACATTATAAACATGAAAGAAAGAAGAGAGTGAAAAATTGCCATAAAAGTTCAGTAGCAGCAAGACATATTGCCGAATATCATTTCCATTTTAACAGAAACATGGAAAAACGTAAATATTGATAATTACGTTGCCTAAAGCCAAATATAGAAAGAGAGGTATTACGTAGTGAATAATTTCGTCATCGATGGTGTCACCAATACTGTCATTCTTCAATCACAAACAAAAAACAAATCTTATCTACAGTTACTCTTTTTTTTTTTAATTTTAGTATTTTTGTAGTTAAGGTACGCATTTAACTATGAACATATTAATTATATTACACACGTTACTTAAGTATGAATTCCGTGAACTTACTGATGCCACTAATTAAGTTATTAAATCTAGAAAAGCCCTTGAAATTATGTTTCCCAATTTGGTAGCGTTGACTTTGCTGCCCATGTTATACCGTATAGCAGAAACATTTAGGCAATTATCACATTATTTAACAAATGATAGTTTCAGTTACCAAAAGTATTATACCACCTTATAGAAATCAAGCATTTAAAGCAGTAGCACTCCACGTTCCTCTTCCCCAAAACTAATTTTGACACGCTGCGGCATGTGGCTCTGTAGCACAGTGTCATAACGAATACATAGATGCAGTTAGCAGCGTTGTGAATAATTTTAATAAAAAATATGTCGCATAATTGAAACTGCATGAGAAATGCTAAAAATCCAGAATTAAAATTCAGCCTATCCTATTATCTGCATATTTCTCATATCTTTCATCTGCTATTTCCTCACTGGAGGCAAATTATACACTCTTTGTAATCCATTAAATGCTTTCAAAACCACTGTTTCCAAATTCAGTGTCGGTGTCGCATAATGTCACGCGAAAATCACCTGACTTCTCGTTCAGTTGTTTGATGGGGCCATTGGGATCCTTCATGTCTGTGTGTTTGTCATACGCAATCCACTGTTCTCATACTAATTTCGCTGTGGACGCATTTCTTTTAACACGAGCACGAATCACATCCCATAATCACAGTATGCTACAATTCTCCCTTGTTCACTTTTAAACAATTACTGGTATGCTGTTGCATTTTCGAACAATTATGCTCGTTCCTTCTTAGAAAATATGGGATCGACTTAACAATTCTCTTATGGACGTTGCAGTGTTGTTGTCCAGCAATGTAATAAGTGAAAAAGTAAACATTGGTGTTAAAATCTAGACACAAGTGAAATCGCAGACATTTTAGCAAGAAAATAAGCTGAGTTGCAAATAAAAACATTAACAGAATAACAAGTGCGGCATTTATGAAAACAAACTTCTCTCGTTAAACAGACATCTTAAAGAAACAACAAATGTATTAACTTTTGAAAATTTTAAATATTTAATTTAACTTAATTTGTACAGAATATGGCACCACATCCATAAATTTAATACCAAATATTTATCAAAAGGTTTTACAATGAATATATTAACACTTTGCGCATATTTTGGTACTATTTTAAGCGTAAATGCATATATATTTTCACCATTTATAGAGCATATAAATCGGGCCCGGTCCCTACAAATATATATATAAATTAACAGTAATAATAAAAGTGGATAAGGATATAACACTGAGAAAAAGTCACACTTGAAATATAGCAATTTCAAGTGTGACTTTTTCTCAGTGTTTTATTCTTATCTACTTTTATTATTACTGTTAATTTGTCACATTGTTAATAGTGTTACTTTATTTTTATTTTTCATTTATATTATATATATATATATATATATATATATATAGTTATTTTTACTGGCTGAATTTAAAATCATATATTTATGAGTTTGTCTTCTAGTATTTTGTCATCTATTCTCCATTTTTATTTCTTCATCATCAAAACTGTCTTTTCGTTGATCTTGGGGACTTTTATTTTCAAACATTCGTTTGATATATATTTTTCTAGTAATGCTTATTTCTAATATAATTTAGAACATAAATACATATCTTAAGGTAGTATCATCACAATATCCTGATTTAGTAACATTTTGATGTTTCAGTTCTAACCAAATAACTTTAATTTGGCACATGGATTACTCTAGAACGTAGGATACAGCAAAGAGACTAAATCCTTAAACAGCGTGACTTGCTAAACTCGAGGGTGATTTGATTATATTGGCCGGGAAACAAACGAATTCAGGCCTGGAGCGCTTGGGTCATCACGCACCTGTATTCGTGAAGCTCTCTTTGCATTCATTCATTTCATTGTGACAGACAGTAACGCCAAACGACTGACGCCCGCCGCGCCTATACATTTTTCATGCTAATGAAATAAAAAGCTCTAATAAACGTCACCGACATTTGCGGTCGAGAGCACACTGAATTATTCATCCCACAGCTGTAAACGATAAGGATGTGCATCGTTACGTTGTATTGTATATCTGAATTAACCAAGGGTTTGTGGTCACAGGTGCTCTATAATTTGGTGCTGCATTGTTTAATCATGCGTTGTTTTGTGTGTTTTAGGGAATCATGACTACGCAAAAAGATGGATGTAATCTGGAGGCCAACAGAATGTGTTGCCACACATAGCTCTTGAGTTTTGCTTTTGTAGAGGTGAATAATGTATTTGTCCTGTTTTTACTAGTACAGCCTTAATAAGACCGAACTCTCCTATATCAAGGAAACAGTTTCTATTTCCTCTAAAATAATTACAATGAATTGTGTATTTAACCACAGGCATACGACTGAATCCGTTAAGAAGTATGACATCTAATCATCTCTACGATAATCGAAACATGGTTTTGTGACTACCAATTTGGTTGACAAAACATAAAGGGAAAAAAGCTTGAATAAATATTTTGAGACTATATTGATCTGAGGATTCACCGACGTTTGTTACCAGCTAACTCGTAGTAGGAATCAAAGATTGCTGTTCAAAATAATACACAGGCGAAGTAATTAATTTATATTTGGTAAATTACATAATTATATTCATCCTTGTACTGCCGTTTAAAAACATTAAACTTTCTGTAGATTGTAGCTACTAATTTGCTTTGTTGCAAGTTATCCAGAAAATAATAATGCCTTTTACTGGGTTAGCTTCTAAACTATATCATTAAGAAATATGTATTGAGCGTTTAAAAAGATATTTAAAATGCTGTTTATGAACAACTAACCTCTTATTTATGTTCAAAATGCTTTCGTCATCTCCTGTTGTGAAATACTATGCAGTTATTGCAATTCATTAAGTGTGCGTGGGCGATCTCAAAACACTTCTTATTTTGTAGCTCCCACAAGTGATGGTGTCACATGTGAGTAGCGAGTGGGGCAAATATTTTAAGGATAACGTCTACTCCAAACAATAACGTTCGCTATTGAAGGTTGCATTAGATAATTGTGTCGAGTCTCAGTGATCTGAAAGAGACATCCAGTTGATGTCAGCAAGCTCGTACTTTAGGAAGGTGTAGGGCCCCGTTCCACAGAAGTACCGTCTAATACATTACAAGTGTATGGACTTGAAGTTATACGAAGAATTCTGTTTCCATAAAGGTTTTTGCTACCCTTGTACTTTACAATTCCATACTTACAAGCGTTAAGTGATTTTTTTCCTTGCTTTGTTTCACAGAAATATCAGATAAGTCGTTCACTTGTAAATTATATAGATTTCTCTGCAAGTGTAGGAATAGTGCTTGCTACAAATATTAGTGCAACTTTTAATGTCTTTTTAATTAATCTTGGAATCAGCTGACTTAAATATGTGAAATATTGGCGAAAGTGAAGAAAATGATGAGTAAGAATATGTATAAAGAAAGAATGATTTAGTATTTAAGCATAATGAAAAAGTTAGTTTAAGTGTAATTTAAATATAGCTTATGACTGATATTTACTTTTTCTGTCTCAAATACTTATTTCAGTCCAGCATTTTGGTTTTTTTTTTTTTTTATTAAGATTCTTGTTGTTCTTACAAATATTCTGTTTCCATTTCTCTTTTTCTTTTAAAATAATCCTTTTTAATCACATTTTCCCACTTTGTTATAACGAAAACGTGATTGTCAAACAATATAAATATGTTTATATGAATATAAATGATCAAATGAAATAATAAAATAAATGACCGAGAGCAACAAGGAAGCTCGCTTATTCTGCCATCTTTCGACGATTGTTTAGATAATGCTATGTATGCGATCGTAGTCTTAAATTCATTATTATGCTTGGATATTGATAAATGCATAATAAAGTATTTAAATAATCATCTCTGAGAATAAATACAAGACCCATTTAGCAATAATCACAATACTCCACTCTTTACATTAAACATACACATTTATTACTAAGGAGTGGTCCTAACCTAGTTCAAGATATGGCATCATGTGGCAAACAACTGTTCCTCCATTTTACTCCATCTTGCTGTTACACGACGTCTCTTGTTAACTTTTTACTAATAGTTTAAACATTTTGTGCATTCTTTCATAGAACAGAAAATTACAAGCTTATACTTTACAAAGAAGTGTACTAATACACTTGTAATGTCCTAGATAATACATTTTTGGAACAGGGCGCTGGAGGAAAACCCCAGAATATAGCCATGAAAAGCTGACTCTACGGGAGAAGTGTGATGATAGTTCAACAATAAACATATAACTGAAATTTTCTAAACAATAAAAGTATGCACGTGAGATGTGCGAAACAATTTAAAATAAAAAAAAAACAAGATATGAAAAACAGTTTACTAATTTAGTCTACAAAACGAAAGAAAACGCATAACCATAGCATTTGTTTGTTTATATATTTAAATGCTGTAAGTCCGTGATGAACAACTTTAACATATTTGATTTTCAACTTTGATTTCAACCTCGGGAAACTGCGACAGCAAGTTTTTTTTTTTTTTTTTTGGGAGGGGGGGTCAGAACCGCTGATCCATGCATTTCCATTTCCAGTTGCTTCGATCAGCGGCTGTTTACTGGGCCGAGATGGCGTGGCAAAGTGATTATGTCTACTCTAAGCGGCACAGCATATCCCCCCCCCCCAGTTTATATGATCTTACATTCCGTTTCGTGTATTTCTTTCAGATAACATTTCCTTATACATGGACAGATCATGTGCTGGAGTCACACCTCCTTTCACGAACGGTAGCGGAGAAAACCGAGTCCTATTCCAGGTAGAGTGACTTTTAACATGTACCGTTGGATAATTACCATATTACCCATGTCGGTCTGATAGCTCAGTTGGTATGAACGTCATGCTACTAGTGGGAAGGTATTGAGGTCGAACCATTCCAGAGACTAACTTTCTTTTTTGATGTTCATAATTTGTCTTCACTAATACAATATATTAAATGTTACTTTTTTGTATTAAAATTTATAGTGTTAAAACAACGCATAGGTTGCACATTTAGGTTAAGCTATATATGTGCGTGCGCGCGTGTGTGTGTATGCGCGCGCGCGCTTAAAAGTGTTTAAAGGTATGTCTTTTCCCCTTTGATTATTATTAACTTTACGTGTTACATTGCTACATTACAGTTTCCAAGTTGATTTTGACGTATACTGAATGTGATTAATGATTAACATGCATTACAAAAAGTTAATTTTTTGCATATGATTGCTTGTTTTCGTGTGTTATGACTGTTCTATCCACCTGCATTTGTTGCATGTAACTTGGTCTCGGTTCTCTCCGTTGCCGTTCATGGAAGGAGGTGTGACCCCCAGCCCATTATCGTCAATGTATTCGGATAAGTTTTCAGGTATAGATCCCATGCACTCCTGTAATTGTTTTAATGGCAATGGAAGCAACTTAAAGTAAAAGTTCGATCTGGAAAGCCGAGATTAAGGTTCTCTGAAGTATCACACGGTTACTGTGTGTTTTTCCAGAGGCATCGCCTATGATGTCAAAGTTACCACGCCTTAGTTCTTTGAAGCATTGCATCTGAATTATTATTATTATTATTATTATTATTATTATTATTATTATTATTATTATTATTATTATTATTATTATTATTATCACCATCATCATCATCATCACCACCACCGATATTATTATTATTTTAATACTTCTGGGCAGAATTATTAAAAACACAGAATTATAAACACACGAAAGTTATAACTAACCGCCCAGTTCCCTTAACAAGAAATCCACTTCTCATTAAAATATTTGCATGTTCATCCCATTTGCATGCGTGTCCGCTATAAAGTTTTGTGCAGAACATGTAATTCTTTGTATATTGAGCGTATCTAATTGTGGTTCATGATTTGCATAGTACAGTGCGCTATGATCATTGAATTCGTGTCCGTTTAATTGACCCCGGCAAATTACTGATCGGAAATTGAGATGCAATGCACATGTCCTGGACCACCTTTCGTCATGGTGTTGAACGCTTCGCTTGTTTTCGCAATTATTTCTGATTGCAGTATTCCGTGATGTAGACCATTTATTTAAAAAATAATTGTGCGTTGATGTCGGTGGAATATTAATTAATACTTTTGTAATATTACAGTCAGTCGAACGTTAATCTCCCGCTCGTTGTTTTTGTGCCAATATTTACAATTTATCCCTTTGTATTGCCTATGTTTACTACTATGACATTTATCAAAAATAAATAAGTAAAGTTTATTTGAAAATGCTCTCAGCAATTGATTGTATTGCATATCTTCCACTGCAAACAAAGGGAATGGGAAAATTGACTTGAAATATTTAATGACTACGTGCATCCTATTATTTTTTTCATTAATGCTTCTGATATATATATATATATATATATATATATATATATATATACACACACACTGTCTACACCGTGTGTGGTTTTCGTAAATAAAAAAAGTACCTGAAGGTTTATATTTTCAGTTTAAATTTACTTTATTTTTGAGATCATCAAAAAAAATGAACTATTAAGGGTATAATTGAGTATAATGTTTCATGTTTTACACTAGGGAGAACACGGACACTTTCATATTTCATACTTTTATATTTTGTTCTTAATTTTTGTATTTTGTTCCTAATTGTTTTCAATGAAAGAATATCCATTTACACAAATGATTGTTTTATTAAGCATGTAAAATTACAATAGAAAAAAATTAACTCTGATGAGAAAGGATGTAAAAAGGATGTAAAATAATGACAAGTTTTGTTTTAGCTGTCAGTATATTTTTCAATGCTTGAAACGTTAATAACGCATTTTAATAAAGGGCGTCACCCCCTCACGCTTGAATAGCTCATTCTTACATCTTGACATGCTTTCGATCAGGTAAGCAATGGCCTCTTAAGGAATATGCCCTCATTCTTCAAGAAGTGCTCGCTTCAATTCCTGTACAATTTCTGGCAAAAGCAGTCTTGTCTTAATACGCCGTTCCAGCGATCCCACACGTGTTCAAGAGGGTTCATGGTTCATGTTGGCCATGGTAAAACATGATTCCCACTTCTTGCAGATAAACAATATGCGTACGCGCATATTTATGCATAAAGAAAATTATCGCCTGTAAATGAACCAAATTGTACAAAACGATTAGTCAAACATTCATTAATGTACCTATCAGCTGTTACATTTCCAGACTATCTCAGTAAGAGCATCCATAAACACTCCTGCCCAAACCATCACACCATCAACTCCAAATGATAACTTTTCGGAAATGAAACAATGTGCAGTCGTTCTCCCCTCCATCTTCAAACTCTTTCACGTCCACCAGGTGAGCGCAGATTCATCTGCGAACAGAACACACCTCTACTGTTCATTTCTCCAACCCCTATAATAATTTGCAAAACGCAGTCGTTCGACTCGATGCATTCTGAGCAAACTGGGATCAGTTATAAGTCTATCTGGTATCAATTCACTTGCTTTCAACCTTCTTCTATCCTTTTTGGCCGAAATCGGGCGTCCGCGCATGCAACAAATTGCTAGGCTACAGTCATAGCTGGCAAGTAGCGCTACCTAAGAACTGTCAACACCATGTAACTGTCTTCATTTTGCTTTGTAGCTTTCGGACGACTCGAACCTAGTCTTCTGGTATCTTCTAGGGTCTCTCTAAACCGTTTTATGGCATCATGGACTCTATGTGGAAGTAAAATATGCAGATGGAGGAGAGCTGAACATGTAAATAAAATCCAAGTCGATTTTTGGAAAAGGTTTCTCGGGCTCTGCAAAGGAACTTTCAACTGTGGAATCATGAGGTAAATGGGGTTGCTATGAAGATATGGTTAACAGCGAAACAAGCACAATGAAATACAGGTTTAGACTAATGCAGGGAGACCAGCCAACATTTCGCGATAAATGCTATAGACACCAGATACAAAATGTAACACCAAAGTCTTGAACTGCAGAGATGGAAAGAGGACTCAATGGAATTGACCTGGGTCCAATATGGCAACGAGGCAATGAAAATAATAAAAAGATATAGAAGAAGGTTAAAACAAGGATAGAGGATATCAGCAGGCAGGAAATAGAGGCAAAATGTAACACAAAAGTCTCCTTGAACCTATCAAATGAAATTAAATTAATCTCGGGAAAAGAGACGTATGTGCTTGTACTAGGGAGAAAGTCGATATCAGGATGACTGATTCAGAGTGAGAAGTTGGAAGATTCAAAAAAATAACGGACAGTTCTGGAAAGAGAATCTGCCCATTTTGTGGTGGGAATAAGGAATGGGTAAATATTCTGAAAGAATGTACATATGGGAATATCTGAGAAAAGCGCTGTTCCCAGAAAACTTTTTAAAGGCAATTAGAAATCGAATGATATACTGGGATCTGTTTGCGAACCACACTAATTTATTGAATATGGGCATTTTCCTAGCCAAAGTGCGCGAAAATAGAAGCAATTTATTAGCTAGTTAGAACGCTATAACTAGTATAATTATAAATAACATGTATTATGTTTCAATTCATATATTTGTAAATAACGTTCTTCATATTTTAAAAAGTAAAAATATTTATTATTATTACTATTGTTGTTGTTGTTGTTCAAATCGTCTTATTTTTATTATTTGTTCATTTTTTCAAATTGTGTATCATATTTAATCTGTACGGTCTACAACCTATGCATAAAATATATTTGTAACATGTGTATAGAATTTCATAAATATAAAAAACCGCCGCCCCCGCCCCCGCCGCCTCCACCACCGCCTCCACCACCGCCGCCACCGCCACCACCACCACCACTACATTTGCAACGTCAAGTATACTTCATGCATAATCGCTAAGGGCTAAAGCTTGAGCCACATCTTTAGGTTGTATTTCTTAAAGATAAAATGTAACAGCCCTACTTACATTTACAACATGTAAAAATAAAGAAACAATGACACTGAAGCAACAAAATGGTTAAGACAAATTTGCTTTATTTGGAGCTTTCTACACACAATTGAAATATTCAGTTACAATTACTTATTTATAAAACAAAATAATATTTAACATAGCCTGCAAGTCTGGATGACAACAAATGCCTGCAATAATATTTAAGAGGAGCAATCGTATTGCAATATACAAGCAAATATAAAAGTGTTCAAGTTTATTTTGTCCCCGAGTGTATTTTAATAAATTTATAAAATAGTATTTTGCAATACATGTATGGTAAGTGCACTGTAACTGGACGAAGGAAGAGTTTTTCAATTTCCAAATGTATTGCATGTTATTTATTGTACACTTAAGTAGTCTGGTAGTTTATGTATTGAACATTCAGTGTTCATAATTTGAACTAGGGTAAACATTACACACGGTATTAATGTTTGCTCACTTAAAATGTACACATATTATATTTAATAGTTATAAACAGAGAATAAAAACCATTAATTTTACTTACTGCACACATTTACTTATAACACTCTAGTTACCCTAGAAACTAGTAGTATGCGATTACTGATATTTAAACAGCAGGGTAAGTACAACTCGTCACACTTTCGTGCAAAAATAAATGAATGTATTGTACTTTATATCTTTAATTTCTAAATGAAAGTATTGGCTAATAAATTTGTATTTCAGCTTACTTTATTTAAATTTAAATTGCAAGCTCTGAAAAAATTAATGACCACCACTCTACACTGATTTGTATTTTACTATTCACTACATAAGTAGTAAGAACTTTAATTTTTGCATTTCGGGCTTCTATTTTGTTATTTTAAAAAAAAAGTTAAATTGAAACTTTGGCATTCATCGGTACATTTTAATGCTACACAGATTAGACATCTATCACAATAAGACACCTTTTGGAGCTTTTCAAAGCAGTCTTAAAAATATTTGTGTTTCAGCTTTGGTGGAAAGTATTAGTCTATTTCTTAAGATCAACAATTTTTTGTTATTAATGGGAATTTCTCACTTCCATAGCGTTCTGTAAAGCTGCAAAACAGGCTACCAGCTCAGGTTGTTCACCCGATTCCTTTAGTTGAAAAGTATACCGCACACAGCTTTTTATGGATGTACGTGTTTCCTTGAATGTTTGACCTGATTAAAAATGTTTGATGTAAAATACTGTTTTTCTCTTCTTGGTACATCAAGATGGTAAAACTCTTTGAAAGATTATGAAAGACTTTGCTTCTTGCATTGATTGAAATTAAGTACATCGTTCCCTTGTACCAAAATTACTGCCAACATGCTGGTTATATTATCTATGAACACATACTCCTTAGGGATGTAAACACCGTCGTTTTTATTTAATGCACTATCAAGGAAGAATATTCTCTTAACATAAAAATAACGAACAATAATTTCAAACTTTTCACACACAGTGGGCCCTAAACAGAAACGAATTAAATTATTGCGCTTCTGTCCAGAACAAGAATCAAAGAACAGATGTAAAGTTTTGAAGGAAATAGATTTGAGTATGATTCCGAAAGGAGCAAACTTCATTAATACTTTCCTTCGCATCAATAAATGAAAGCACTGTTGCTCTTCAGATTAGTTGGACAGAAAACAAATCACTAAGTGGTTTATATTTGCAATTTTCTTGGGATATAATTTGTCTCGTGTTCCTATTTAGTGTAAATTTTAGACCATATCTCCGATAAAATAAATATTACAATGAGCTTGAGTAATCAGAAACAGAATGTTTAAAAGCTGCGGTTAGCTTTGCATGAATTTTTAATACTTTTTTACGTTCCTGGTGCATTGCCTATGAGTGTTTTGTGTATTGTGTTGCACATCTTCTATTAAAATGATCAGCTTTTTCAGGCCAACATAGAAAGACATTTTGGCAATGTGGAAGACTATACTTCAAGTAAATCTCCTCCTGTAACCTTTATTATTTCTTAAGTAAGAAATAGACTTGATGCTCTCTAAAATGGGCTGGTGCACCGTCATGTCAGCAACATGTTTTAAAGGACTGAGAGTAATAATGATAGAGCTTGTCTAGGGCTAAGGAAAATGTAGAATTCAGCTACCCAATCTGCTAGCAATTCTACTTACAAAAGCTTTCAAAATCTTTTGTAGACCCAAAGAACACTTTTCCAGCAGAAAATTAGAGCATCATTCTTAGATAAAGACAAAATTGTTAGGAGAAATCCAATTAGAGGGTCGTTTTCGATAGCTTAAAGCCATGTCAGATATTACTCTTAGTTATGTAGAAGCAGTACGTAATAAATTAGCCTATCGATGCTATAGGTAATGCAACTGATGAATATTCCACCAGCTTCAGCCCTCAGGTAAGTTTAGCTCATTTTGTTTAATAACAATAAAGAGGTAGATATGCATAATGTGGTTGTAAAATGCAAATTATTGGCGTAAACGTTCTTAGCACATCTGGAGTTTTTCACCTTCTGCTCTTAAGTAACAGAAATAACATGGACAGTCATTAGTGTAGGGCACATTAACAGCTGCTGCTCTTTCTCCACCCACTTCACGCCCCGATGACCTGTCCCACTTCGCAAGCTCTCCCCCATTTCCCCAACAACGAAAAAAAAGCATTCAACATTTAAGTTTTGTTTCTCGCACGAATATCGGAATGCAGTAAACGTATAAAAACAGTGCTTTTTAAAAGAAGTCAATTTCTTGGATTGGAAAAAAGAAAACGAAAAGAAATAATTTCCATTTACTTATTACCAAAAATTCAAAATCTTCCATTGTTCGCAGGGTAAAACTACAGTTGCACGATATTAAAAGCAGGAGTCTCCGCTTTGACACTTAGGGGGAAAGAGAAATACAGAAAGTTACCCGTTGTTAAGGCATTGCTCCCAAAATCATTACAATCATGTCAGTCGCTTATCATAATAACACACGTTTTACGCCCTAATAGCTTCGTGTCGAGAGCCAGTTTTCTGTTACGAGAACAAGCATTGCATCTGTCTCTGCGTTATTTTAACTAAATTTTTGGTTAAGAGATTGGTATAACAATTAAATCTGCAGGAATAACCCCCACAATAAATATTTGAAAATATCAAGACAGAAATTAAAATTCGAGCGCAAAACACATATTACACGTGTTGACAAATTTCGATGTGATTCCTACGAAATTGGAAGATGATGCAAGTTCCGGAAGGCCGTTTTTAATTTTTCAAGTAATTTAATGCCTCGTTTTCTTTTGAAGTGTCAAAAATGTGGGGAAACACTGAATAAAGGCATTCTTCATGGGATAATGTTCCATTTCTTAAAGTAGTGACAGTAATGAACGTAATGCAAGAGGTTAGTTCAACATTCACCATATTCACCTGATATGGATACATCTAACCCCCTTTTCTTACAAATCAAGAAATGGTAGCTCATTATGCTGTATTATGATAAATGTGAGTGAAACGAAAGAAACTTCTATATCTATGGCTCCTCAGCGATGCTATAAAAGCTGCACGAACCTCAATGTAGATTGTAAAACAAGCAACTTGAAAATGTTTATAATTTACTATAAAAATGGTGTACTGAATGGTTTTGACTAATGCAGGTATTGTAACATTTAAACTTATAAAAATCAAATAAATTATGTTATATCCTTGTTTGTTCTTTCAATTTGCATCATTATTTAAAAAAGAACATGCTTTCATATATTAGTGATGCCAGATTTCATATTTTTTTAAAAAGGTGTTTATATTTTCCAGCTCTCCGTTCGTAGTTATAACCACCAAGGTTCAGCTGTTTCTGTTCCAATGAGACTTTCATCAATATCACTTCTGCTACTATTCAATTATTTTACTTAAACTTATTATAATAACCTGAAATGTTTAGTTGTTAATAATAAAATGAATGACAAGACCTTCTTCTGGAATTATCTTGCCGAACGTAACTCATAAAAACTGATAGTTTTCCTAATGTAATACAATGTTGCATTTAAGCTCGCGTTTATTGTCACGAGATAGTTACGAGGGTAGGTTTATAAGTTTCCGGCCTCGCCGATAAGCATTGTCGCCTTCACAACAGCCTTATCTGGTGTCGAACATTATCTGTTAAGTAAATAATTGCAACTCTAACTTGCGCTCCGCTGTTCAGTTGTTCAGATATAGTTGCATAAAGAAGGCTATGTACAGAAGATTGTGACATGTTCAAAATAACGTATCCAGCAGTTATTAAGTTCTTCACAAAAGAAGGACTTACTCCAAATGAAATTAAACAGCGATTGGACACCCATATTCTATCGTAAAAGAATGGGCCAAACTTTTTCGAATGGGTCAAGAAAGCATTTAAGGCGTAGAACGTGCACGTCGGCCCATGGAGGTCCTCACTCCTCACTCCTTCCTCTTGTGGAAGGAAAAATTATGGAAAACCGTCGGCTCAAAGCTACACAAATAGCAGCAAAGTTGGGTCTTTCTAAAGTAACAGTCCTTAAAATTATTCATGAACTTTTAAACATGAATAAGGTTAGTGCAAGATGGGTGCGTAAGACTTCTTTCCTCAGTCCAAAAGCACTAACGAGTCATCTGTTGTCAGGCATTTTTTGAGCTCTGCCGTGACAACGAGAGAGAAGTTCTGCAAACTGTTGTTATAGGAGATGAAACTACGGTCCTCTACTATGGTCCCACGTCAAAAAGCGAATCAATGGAGTGGTGCAAACCTGACGAAGCACCGCCTCCAAAGGCCAAGGTCACTCAGTCAACCAAGAAGATCATGGCCACAATATTTTGGAACTGTGAAGTAATACTCTTCATTGACTTCAAGGAGAGGAACACCACAGTAAATGGGGAGCACTATGCTGGCCTACTGCACAGACTAGGTGCTTTCATCAAAGAGAAAAGACAAGGAAAGCTGAGTGGTGGTCTGCGCCTTATTCACGACAACGCGCCTGTGCACACAGCTTTTGTTGCAAATGAAACTGTGAAGAAATGTGGCTTCAAGGGGATTGACCATCCACCCTACAGCCCAGATCTAGCTCTCAGTGACTATTTCCTCTTCTCAGAACTCAAGAAGGAACATCGAGGAAGGAAATTTAAGTGTGAGAAGAAATGATGGATGCAATTTATACCTATTTCGCAGACCAGACTTCTGATTATTTTGGGGGGAGGTTAAAATGTTAATTCAAAGATGTGGGAGGTATATTGCAATAAAGGATATTAAATATAGATATATTTAAAAGTGAAATATAGTTTTTGTCTTTGTCACAGCTAGCAAATGCTTAGGCCGGAAACTTGTGGTCCTACCTTCGTATGTCTCAAACTAATTATCATGGCAACATACATTCGTTAAGCTCACTTAAAGTACCGGAAAATATTATTAATATTATTATTATTATTATTATTATTAATTTTCGAAATAGAAACACTTATTTTGATTAATGCCACACATTACAGTATACACTTCTAACTTCGTGATTTTGGAAAGTCAGAAATAAAGATTTTAGAACAACAAAATATTTCTGTTTTTACACATATATTAAAATATAATAAAAATGAATACTTTAAAAAGAAAAGCCAGACCATAAAATGGTTCTGTCAGAAGAACATCCAGGATTTAGATTGCAGAGTTAACGAGGTTTAAAACAGAATATGCGGGAGGTATACAACCGCATAGAAATGCCCCGCGTTGTGGTAACAATTTACGTACATTTCAGTTGCACATTCATCATCCACTGTGTAACTTGAACCGAAAGCTGCTACATCCGCAGAATATTATTACTGTGGCAACACGTTTCCTGTATTCTACCGCTGGATCACATATTTCTTTTGTCTTGCTTACATCTCCAGTATTTTGTGTGACATTGTAGCTTAATACACCACCATAGCAATGCTTTTATTTTATTTATTTACATTTCTAGTTATCCAGTAGTTGTATGCTTATTCTAACAAATATGAATAAGCAAATCTATGTACAAGAGTTTAATGTCTTATTCGATATAGATTCATTATATATTTTTACGAAATAAAAGTTTGCTTTCGTTACTTTTGAGAGTTGTGTAAAAAAACAAGATTATTGAAAATTATATTTTTGTCCCCTCATTAGTTAACACTAATGCAGACTCACTTGCCGACTGGACATTGGGGTTTCGCAATGGTGTGGCAGAGGGCATAGGCGTAGTCTATTTATATTTTGCGCACCAATACCAACGGGCTACATTATGCTATATTATGAAGGTGAAGATGGGCTGAGGGTAACGATGGAGCAATCGCAAAATAAATTATAGAAACCGGAGGAGCCCGAAGAAAAACTGCCCTGGTGTTTTTGGTAGAAGCAAGGAGTCTAACCACCCAAACTCAGGGCCACAAAAAAGAATGGGGAGTAGCAAATAAATTTTTAATATTTTATTTCTATTGCTCTGCTGAAACTTTGATTAAAATTCCAAAATTTAATATTATTATTCTGTGTCGCAATATAAAAGTACTTAATTATTGGGCAGCGGCACACAATAATATATTTGCGCAAATGGACACATCATTTAAGAGAACTAGAATATCATGTATTCGTGTTTCACACGATATACATTTTGATTTACATCAATAACTTCTGAATGGAGTTTCCTCAACATTTTTGTACAACATGCACAATAATGTAAGTGTGCTCTATTATTATTATCTTTCTTCATATGGTAGAAATATTTTTCAAAGAATACTTTTAAAGTAAAGCAACAAAAGGACATATTTGTAACCCCTTTTCTATCACCACATTAATGCATTTTTAAATACTGAACATTAACAAGTGTTAATTTGATGTGTAATTTTTAATATTCAATTTTCCCCTGCTATTTAATAAAAACGTACATCTTTATAATAGTAATCTTATTTCTCTGCACTATTGTTTCTTAAAAAACGGCACGTGTGAATGTCTTTCCCCATTTTTGCTGCATTTTTTAAAAAATTCTTACAAAACATTTGAAAAAAATGTATTTCTTACATTTAGAAATGCAATAATATAATAATCTGTGTTTGTTATTGCATTTTCCTTCCTGATTACTGGTTACGAACTCGGTAACTAGCTGCCTACGTAATATCCTATACAATTGCTGAAGCAACCACTTTATTTAAAAAAAAAAAAGTAGTTGTCTCTATTAGCGCGTTAAATAAACAACAAAACATTATGTAAACACATAATTTCTAACATATTTTAATTGGTATGTAGTATATTGCTCGACGCTAATGACTTGTGTATTTACATAAGTCGATGTTGTTTATAACAGTTAGACGCGACTCTTGATCCACCGCCGCTCGTTTCGCTTCCCGCAGTCACCTATCTATTCATGTCAACAACTGCACTAGTGATTGCAATTTAAGTAGTAAAGCTACCTGAAACGCGAAATACACATTATAAAAGCACAATGAGCACCTTGTTTTCATGGGCTTAATTTTATAAGAAGCAGTTTATTTACACCATTAAATTACAACAGACCGAAACCTTAATACCTCTAAAGATAAATAATATATTATTAATTAGTATCTACATTTTTCATCTGCATTTATTTATGATTGTAAGATTAAATTACCATAGGGACAACAGCATAATTTGTTTTTAATTTAAAAATTTAATAAGTGAGTATAGCTATTTTGCATTAAAAATAAAACCAAAATATAAATAACAAGCATAACCAAAATATATCTTATTTCGATATTCTTCCATTGATAAATAATAACTAGTTTATTTTCAGTATTTGATCATCCTTCATTCTGACAATTAAATGGTATTGTTGATTCGGAAAACTGATTAAATTAAATATTCCTGATTTATAAAACTAATATCTCAATATCTGACCAACCAATGAACATTTTCATATAGCAATTCTTATTTAGTATATAAACTTTCAGAAAGTTACAATCGAAATTGAAAGATTTTGAGCTTTTGGTATAGGTTCGCCGCAAGTGTTTTTAATGCAGGTCATTGCCAAATAATAATTAAAATGAATGGGGAACTTGGTAAGGGAAACTGAAATAAGGTGGTGTGAAACACCAGTGGTATCTTCGTGGCTGCCAACACTGTTATTACTAGTTATTGGAAATATTGTTTTATATCAATTATAATATCTTCTTTTATTAATCAGTCCTATTATAATTTCAGTTTAGAAATTTACTAATCTCTGAAATGTGTACATCATTTAGTGTATGAGTTCTTCTGTTTATCACTAAAAAGAGGAAAGTCCTAATTTTAAATACATGGACCTGAAATATCTTAATTATCTGTAATTTCAAAATATGCTCTGGAAATTTAAAAATCTGAATATGGAACACACAGCGCGAAATAAATTGATTATGCGCTATAACATTGTTGTAGATTTGTTTTATTTACGGACGCTCTTTAACATCTCAGGTCCTCAGCGTCCAATTATATGTAGGGCGTGAAATGGCCAACAAATTTTGCTCAGAGGTCTTTTCTTCCCTTCCGCAGAGAGCCATACTTAGGATTTTTACGCTCGAAAAAAATGCCGTCGATCCTAGCCGGGATTGAACCCGCGACCTTGGGTCTAAGAGGCAAGTACACTACACCACCAGGACCGACATGCGCTATAACATATGAACTATTCGATAGTATGGTAATTGTTAAAAGTAATGTGCCAAAAGAAACCTAGAACAACAGAGTAGCGTCCGAAATATTCCTGTGAATATTGAACGAAATCTGGAGTTAAAATGATTAAAGAACAGGAAAATAACGGGTGTGTTATGAACATTTTAAGTTCATTGCTAAATGATATATTGTGAGTACTTTTGTAGTAATTATTATTATTATTATTATTATTAATTAAATAGTAGTAGTATTAGTAGTAATAATAGTAGTGGTAGTATAGTTTCATAGTAGTTATAGTTTTAAGTTTTCTAAAAATGTTCAACATTTTCTAATTTTTCTATGAACTAGATATTTATTAAATTTTACGTCCTTATAGTTGCTTAAATAAGTTACTAAATGACATCTTAATTGAAATAAGTTGCATCATTCTTACCTATATATGCATAACTATTACGGTTTTGTAAAATTTCTAGCTTATACACATAAGAGAATACAAAAAAATGCATGATTAATCAAATCAGGTCCAAATCAAGCAGAAGTCACAATCTAAGAAGTCAAAATAATAACATTGGAATTCATATATTCTAGCATACAAAGATATTACCCCTTTTACCTATGTTGTCTTTGTAGTTATTATCGCATAAATTGTGTGCGAGGAGAGATTGATGAAAGGGGAAGCACACTTATATATGTAGACGGATTGTACTGTTTATTGGGTTGACATGGTTAGGGCTTTGTCGGAATTAAGGTTAATTACAACATAGTAATTCAGACTGACACATGGAGGGATGGATTGACTATTGCCAGTGCAGCAGTGTTCCATTGTGCGACCCTGGGCACGGTCCCCTCTACGCCGCGGCGCGTGTGTTGTTAATACGACAAAATGAACGAACAAACTATAGAGAAAGCAATGAAACGTGTCATCGAGTTTATGTATGTGTCTATAAGTGGCAGAACTAGCAAAAACATCTGTGGGTATTGAATGCTATGCAAATCACAGAATTTTCCTAAGGATTATGGCATTTTCTGGTCGAAATATGAACATTAAAATAAAGAAGTAGATTTATTATAAAGAGATGATAGAATAATAAATACAAAATATACACAAAAAGCGATATTGTTATAAGTTATAGTGATGCAAAAGTGACCAAAAAATAACGTCTCCTCTAGCCATATCTACACCGCCATAAGAATGTTAATGTTGCATACAGATGTTATAGGTAGTTTTTCAACTAAATGGCTATCAGAATAAGCTTACTAGTGTAATTGTGGTATGGTGGGAGGAACCTTTAGTTCCTCACCTAATTCACGGAAGGAAATATGACTTGCTCACACAGGCCGAAGTAACAGGATCGCTTTCTTTTTTTAGTAGCACATGAGTTCAGGGTCACGTTGGTCTCGCCTTGAGAATTGCAACGCAAGCAACTGCCTGCTGCTGGTCAATAAGAATCTTCTAGAATATGATGACATGAGAATGGTACACTATCAAAGTTCTTAGAATACTTTCTGGGTGGAAACCTTAACTTACAAATGTATTACTTTATTGACAGTTGAAGATTGTGGCTCAAAACCACTGAACATTTGAAAATACATTTTTGCATGCTTTTTTTTTTTTTCGAGGTTTTCGCCTAGTTAGGCGCCACAAAGAAAGTCTGATAATCAACCGCGGCAGAGTTGCCACTGCATCGTCAGTCTTTTGATGGTAAATGGGCCTGATATATCTTGTATACGGTCTATGAAAACGTCAGCAATTAGGAATAGCGAATAAACCACATTTATTGTTATGGTACATGCTTATATCAGATTTGAACCTGTTTGGCAAGGCTTTGAGTTAGGCTATAATTCTTTCATTTCTTTCTTTCATTCCTGTTCACAACAATAGATAAAGCTATTTATTTATATACTGTGGATTATAAATACATATTATACAATGGAAAAAAGTATTATATATAAACGTTTTCATATAATAATAAATACATTAGTCGAGGGATAGTGCGCTGTGGTATGGACCCAAGTTTTGTGGGTTCAAAGCCGGCCGATATCGATGGATTTTTCAGGACATAAAAACCGTGGGTCCCGTGTCACAGATTTATGGCACATTAAAGAACCTCAATATCAGACAAAGAAGTTCCTGGACAAAATTATCTGTTTCTCGTCCAAATAATACATTATTTCCACACTTGAAGGCAATGGAGGCGATGGGCTTACTTCCTGTCACTTTGTACTCCGTAGAAAAATAAATGTGACTAAAATCTCCGTGATAATTAAACTGTCCCACATAGAAGGGGCTCATGTTGCAAGATGGAACGACGGGTAGCAAGTTAGGTCTTTATTTGCTGATTGATCAATTCTAAAAAGTATTTCGTGGTATAATTTAGCAAAATCTATTCGCACTGATAGTAGTATGGAATTATGTGTCAACTTCCATGGAAAATTCTACTAATATTAAAAGTTTGATTGAGAAAATTCTAAATTACAACTTTATACTATTAATTTCTTAAATTGAAAATATTGATCAGAAGAAGAATTCTGATAGTTTAACTATATAAACTAAAATGTTAAAACGTATTTTAAAAATAAATCACTTAAAAAAACAATTCTAACTTTTCATAACACCCTTTCTGTTCCCAGTATTGAAGCAGTACTAATGGGATGCCGTCCCCAATTAAAATATTATAAAATGTAAACATAATCAATTACAAATATTATAATTAGTATTATAATCAGTGCACAGTTCATGTGTATTCATGTTAGCAGTTAAGTTATTTGTGTATTGTATATTTGTTATAGTATATTTCATGGGTAGTGAGAAAGGAAAACCTGGCAGACAGAATCTTTAGGAATAAGCCAGAGTATGTAGATAGTGTTGTGTAGTGACAAAGAACAGATGACCACATGCCCTCCTTTATTAGGTAGTTCCAAGTTCCTTTGTGTTAAAAGGGGGGGGGGGGGTTTGCCTCCTAGGTTTCTGGTAAAACTCAGCTTTGTTAGATTCCGAAGGCAAACATAAAATACAATAGACATATAGAGTCAGATCATGAGGGTTAAATAAACCAGATATACCGTCTTGTTGGAACCAAAGGGGAGAAAATGTAAGTAATATAAATATAAAATATAAAGATATAAAGTTTAGGCCTATGAAAGATCCAATCAGGAATCTTAGAATATGTATATGCACGCCCCTTGGCGAATTGAGAGAAATTTTTAACAGGAATAATAGTCGAAATGGTGGGAGATGGTCTAAGGACCGGATGAGGAGATGTTTGATAAAAGAGTAGGATTTCGATCCAGGCGAGAGGAAAGAGTTGAGCTATCGAGAGAGTGTAAGCTTAGCCATCAATGGTGTGTGAATTTGGTCCAGCCAGGGGGAACTTAACTATCAGACAGAGGAGATATAGAAAGTGAAAGTAGAGCAATAAACGGGAGTATCTTTTGATAGACAATTAGTTCAGTTAGTGCAAGCGTGCATTAAGAATCAATCAACGGAACTTAGAAAGGCGACCCTTAATATTGAACAAGTGATCAAAAGTAAATAAATAGTGTCATCTCCAGTCTTAAGATTTGCTTTTATACATTTCCTAGTTGCCGACTATTTCCCCCGTTGACCTGAAAAGGTAATAAAATTCCAGCGCTCTATCGAAGCTAGCTGTGGCATAGCGGCGCATCGAGACTGCGGCGGGAGAGAAGAAGAACAACTTCATTGATCCTACAAAAAACTATGGGTATTCTGATGAATTAAAACCCATCCATTTTCTTCCTTCTCTCCCCCCCCCCTATAAAACCATCGCAGTATGCACATGGAAATGAAATATAGATTAAAGAATACAGAAATTGGAATAGATTACACACAAATAAATTAAAGTTCTTGAAAGGACTAATATACGAGCTTATCATAGTTGAATAAATATAGAAAAAGACCTCACATATAAGAAATGGAAGTTGATAAATTATCACATCATGTTACAATCATAAGGCACGACAGAATGTTAAACGAAGTGGTGATGATAAAATCATCCAGTAAAATAAATTGACTGAAGCTAAGAACTTATCTGATAAAATGTAAGAAAATCTATTATTTTTATATAATGACCTTCAGGTATCGCCACTGATTCGATAAGGATTTCTACAGTACAATATTAAGGAACTGAATTGTTGATAGACCAGGAAGAATCATAGAAATGAGCGCACATTTCCCTAAAGTTGGATTTAAGTACCACGTTCCATCTGAGACAGTAGGCACGCGAGTGAGCCAGCAAACTTAGCTCTTCAAGCAGATACTTTCTTAAAGAAGAGCTCACAAAACTATTTATCATAACATACAAGAATTTATGTAAACAAATTCTTTGAGTTCAACATTATTAGAAGTCCTTGTTCTATGAAATGGTTTTTAACTTGAATTATTGAACAGTCTCCTTCGTTCAATGCTGCAAGCTTTCCTTTCTTCAATCATTAGTCTCTCTTCATATACTGTACACATCGAAATTTTATATTTTAATCTAAAAACCGTTTCCACCAAAAACTTATACCAATCATGGCTAGGTGGAATAAATAAAGAACACACACACACACACACACACACACACACACACACATATATATATATATATATATATATATATATATATATATATATATATATATATAACAAGTATGCTTTCAGAACTGTTCACGAGAGTAGCTTTGGGTGATTGGTTCTGTGTATATGCTAAATATATACATATATACAATTGCATATAGAGTAAATCTCCTAAAATTACAACTGCGAATATCTCTAAAGCAAGAGGGGCTATTGGTGCTACATTTTCACCGAGTTAAAGTTCTGGTTTTAATGTAGCCCATACAGAAATTCAAAAAACTATTGAAAAAAGCATAGAACAAAGCTACATTTTTAATGAAACAATACTCCCTAACCTAAAGAACATTTAACTCGGTGAGATTGGAATATCAGTACATTTTTTTCACAATTCTAAATCAAGTAGTTTACCCGATTATGTAGTATGTAGGGCACGCACTCTCATACCCTTTTTAGTGACTTTCCATGATCTTTAGGGAAAATTCAATATATTCCCCCCATTTTTGGGGAAAAAAGAAAAACAGTAAATTTATTTGCACTTTGTCTACAATTTAGGGAAATTACCATTAGCATTGCAATTTATCCTGAGGTGTCTAAAATGAACCCTGGACACATGCTTAGAAATTAGACTGGAAATGTACCGCACATTTCTGCCTACCGTGACCGTATATTTGTGTTTACATTTGATTCTCTTACACGGAGTATAGTGAAACATCCCTGTCAATATATCATGATATTTTATAGAAATAGGACGTGCTGAATAAGATGGAATTGTTTACCAAAGATGAAAAAGCCATTAGCTTGTGGAAAGAATGCATAAGTTGGTAATTTCCCTAAATTATAAACAAAATGAAACAAATATGCACTGTTTTCCTCTAATAGTCCGCGAAATATATTCCTTTTTGTCAATGATAATGTGAATTCTCTGAAAAGGGTCTGAAAGCACCACACATGATGATATCTCGTAAACTACTTGAAATGGAATCATATAAAAATGGCGTTCAAATCTGATGTATTTGAAATTTTTGCAGTCAATAGGTATTGTTCCATTTGAAGAAAAGATGTTACTTGGTGCTATAAATACGCTTTCTGATAATTGCTGAAATCTTTGTATGTACTCACTGATGAGCCCTTGTCAGAACATAAATTCGGTAAAAACACCGCATCAATAGTACCATTCGCTTCCTACATACTCACGATGGTAGTTCTAGGTAATTGACCCTGTGAGAGGTTCTTAACTCATTTGGTAACTTTTTGTACATTTGTGGAAACTTAATGACGAAGAAACAGCAAACATTACATACTTTATCAAGAGAGTATATTTAGCATATTTTGTTATATACATTCATATTTAAACAATTTCTCCAAAAATTTTGTGCTCTCAGTTAAGAATAGGGTAATGAGGAAATGGAACAAGATATCAAGATAAATGAAACGCAGATTACTTTTGAATTTTGCACAGAGAACAGCCATAGGATACTTACAACAGGAAATGTTCCAGGAAGAGCTTTAAGAGAAAGCGAAAATGTCATTTTAAGATTGGTAAATATTAAGAATATTTTTCTGCCAAAAAATGTTAGTTTGATACTACTTATTATGTAATATGCAATATATGTAACAAATGTAATATATGTAATAAACTAATATTATACTAACAAAGTCCCCATATTTTCACACTAACCACTGATTTTCTTTATTACTGGGGGATTTATCACACTACCTTTATGAAAAACCCCTCAGTAATTAAGAAAATTAGTGGTCATATTTGAAATCAATATACCAAATTAGTATAAATTAGTTGAAATATTATAATGTTCGGTGACCTAAATCGTGTAGGCCTGTGTAGTTTGTGTGAATGTTTCCCAATATCTACCACTCTGTCGATAGCTGCTTAAGCGATATCAGAGTATTTGGTGCATAAATAAGTTATGGCGGTGCCCGACTTTTGAGAGTTGTTGTTAATTTAGAAAATAAAATAGGCACCCTATATTTTCATATTTAAATTTCTATGTTAGCTCATTTCACTAAGAAGCTCTCCCTGAAAACAAAGGCTCACGATCACCGGGAGAGATCAACGGTCTTGGGCACTTGTTAATTCGATTTCTTCACTTCTTCCTCGTCCTGCGTTGTACACCGGCACCGAAATGCTTCATCTGTGTTGTCTTCCTTTCCCTCTTTGATTAATTTTAACTCCCTATGTCGATCTTTTGGTATAGTCGCATCACGACGGTGTCCTCAACATTTTCCTATCATGCCATATAGAGTTATTGCTGCCCAAGTTGCAGGAACCAAAGAAAACTAAACGGTTCAGGTGTTGTGCAAAATTCTAGTATGCTTTCCATCACATGCTTCACAGATAAGGAATGATCCCATTTGTGTAGCTAATTGGCAACTTCACAAAAACATGCTTTTGCGCCGTTCAGAATTCACACGCTGTTCATTAAGCACTTATGCAACCCACTGAAAGTCACGATTTGGTGCACAATATTCGCGCAAAGGATAGTGCGTCCAATATAGTTTCGATGAGACTGAACACTGCAGAGTATTGTGCAGTTTGTTGAGCAGCTGGATGATACAAAGCTCCGTCTAAGGAATGTTCAACAAGATGGCCCCACATGAACTGAGTTCATGATGCTCGTTGAATGTTTCTTTGGCGAAAGGGTAATTTCAAGAGCCCGTGGCCATCAAGATCTCCAGATTTGACTTCACCAAACTTTTACTTGAAAGACATAATATATGTCACACGCACATGTTTTGAAGAGAACATTACATAGGAAATCAATTGACAACAGAAGCCTTCAACAAAAACCGGAAACATGAAATGCATGTTCGATTATGCTTTCAGGAGCAGATAGAGCACTTAAACACTTACTATAGATATTAGTAACCTCCCAGATATACTCTTTATTTGTTGCTAGCGTCATTCTTGTTGAAATAAATAAGTCATGAAATTCGTTTCGTTTGAACTTAAGGTTAGTCCTGGCTTTTGTAATGTTAGGAATTTGCTTGATTAAAGATTTCGGTTGCTAGTAGCGTAATGTTTTCTCAAATCACAGATTAATCAGTTTCTTTCCGTCAGTGTATAGTCCGCATTCTTTAATATCTTCAGGTAGGCTGAGAGAGGATAAAATCTCCTCATACTTCTCTATACCGCCACGGGTGGCCGAGGTCTTTAAGGCGCGGACTCGCGAGCGGGAGGTCTGGAGCTCCAATCCCGCATGGACCGTCCTGCCTGACTAGGTTTTTTTTCAGGTTTTCCTCAGTCTTCATAACTGGTAAATACTGGGGAGATACCCTAAACCTAGGCCTGGAACGTTTCCTTCCTTAAAAAGTACCCTTTCCCAATTTATCATTTCATCTCAAGTATCATCAGTGTCCACCGCCTGTAGTGCCTCAGTAGTAAAAACGGGCATTAAACACTACTCAAAAAAATACTTCTCTATCAATGCTCATTTCTGCCCTTCCTGTCTAGTCGAAGTTTAGCATTTGCATTCCAACACAATTTCACAAAGATTCTCCGATATTTACCTTTTATTTCTTGACTTTTTAGGGTAGGTGGAATGGTCTTCGTCAATAATCTATATTTACTAAAAAATTTGCCTGTAATTTTCCACTTAATAATTCCTTTGAATTACATAAAAGCTTTCAAATGAAAAGTTAATTGAGGTACAATAAATTAATGCAAATATAATGTTAGAGAAATGCCAGTTGGTATATTTCAATAACGGTGACGTCTTTGTCGCCAATTCTTGTGTCACGCAAATCAAAGGATTCCGCATCTTTAGCAAAGATGTTAACAACATTACCGCTGATTGATGAGGCGATGAAGAATAGTAGCTGACAGTGATTAAATGAGTGAGAATGCCGAAATATTCCCCCTACAGCTAAGCTGTGAAAGGGATGCTTCCTCTTTGATGTTCTGAGAGGAAATGAATGGAAATGCATCTCCCATTCTTAACCGAGAGTGACGAAGATAACGGAAGAGCTGGTGTGACAAAGGAACCAATGTTTCCTACTTGGCTACGCGCTATCTCTACTAGAGGTAATTTATGTACACACTGAAGCCTTCAAGTTTCGGCTTGATGCAGAAGGAAATTAAACGCGTAAACTCCACTGCTACTTTCTGACTTTACAGCGTCAAAAAGAAACTAAATGGTAGGTGTCATGAGACAATCGGCCAGATTGTAAACAGAAACGCTCCTATAACCAGAAATGCGACATTCAAGAAGTTTGCTTTATGTTTAATTGCTGTCTTCGTGAAATATTTATAGTTAATTTTGTAAGTATATTTTCATCAGTTTTAACATCACCCATGCAAACGTGAAAACCATACTCGCCCAGATCCTGCCCTAGAGTAAAACTTGTCACTTCTAAAGCCACGTAGTCATTTGGAGCTGGAGAGTTAGGGGTCTAAAGTAAAACCATAGACTGTAGAATCAGAATAGGGAAATACTGCCTGCGAATTATGCATGAAACCTAACTTTAATTAGAGCATTGTGCTATCATGAACATCCATGGATGAAAGGGAACACGACATGGGTATTCAAATTAAGAAAAGGAATGTTATCTATAGGCCTGGACTCCATTTGAATGGCGCGTCAGGGGAATAGAAAGATCGCATGGAGGAGAATTAAGAACCGCTTGAGGGATATGGTTGGTCAGCAGACAATTACGCAATATAGAAAGATAATTTCGCTGGAATTACAATCGGAGTTGAGATCTAAATGGGTGATGGAGCAGTACATCAAAACAGGGGCCAAAAACGTTAGACAGGGGCTCGCGTGGCTCAGGCTAGGAATAATTAAAATCACGGTCGAATATGAGCGGAGAATTTGCCCCGTATGTGAGGAAGGGTAACATGGACACATATTCTGGCTGAATGTAAAGGTATGGAAGAACGGAAGTATTTACCACACTCCTTTACAGGATCGAAAAGACAGATGTGATCATGCTAGGCTTTACTGGCAGGCAAGGGAGAAGAGGAGTGATTAGATAAATATCTGATGAAAGTGAGACAGCTCGGGTCTGAAAAGTTTAATACCGGGGAGGAGATGTGGGGAAACAAATTGGTTGAGTGTCATTCACAATGGAGTCATTATATTTTATATAGATGTGTAATATGTTTAAAACTAATTTCCTTGTAATTATTGTCCTTGTGTTTTATCCTATGTTATGTATTTGTTTTGATTTTATTGTTGAATATAACATGTTTTAAAGCTTATTGAGAAACATAAAAACTAACATCTTGTACTAAGTCAAAAGACCCAATGGATTGTAAAAGCACGTACGATTCATTATATCCATGTGCCTGTTGCAGTTCTATTGCATTGCATTGTATTAGTGCCACATTAATAAATAAAGTTTTCCTCCTCCTCCTCCTTCTCCTCCTACTACCATTACTACTACTACTACCATTACTACTACTACTACTACCATTACTACTACTACTACCACCATTACTACTACCATTACTACTACTACCATTACTACTACTACTACTACCATTACTACTACTACCATTACTACTACTACTACTACTACCACCACCACTACTACTACTACTACTACTACTACTACCATTACTATTACTACTACCATTACTCCTACTACTATTACCATTACTACTACTACTACTACTACTACTACTACTACTACTACTACTTACTACTACCATTACTACTACTACCATTACTACTACTACTACCACCATTACTACTACTACTACTACTACTACTACTACTACTACTACTAGCACCACCACTACTACTACTACCACCATTACTACTACTATACTACCATTACTCCTACTACTACCACCACCACTGCTACTACCATTACTATTACTACTACTACTATTACCACCATTACTCCCTACTACTACCATTACTCCCTACTACTACCATTACTACTACTACTACTACTACTACTACTACCACTACTACTACTACTACTACTACTACCACCATTACTACCACTGTACTACCATTACTCCTACTACTACCATTACTACTACTACTACTATCACTACTACTACCACCACCACCATTACTACTACTACTATACTACCATTACTCCTTACTACTACCATTACTACTACTACTACCACTACTACTACTACCACCATTACTACTACTATACTACCATTACTACTACTACTACTACCATTATTACTACTACTACTACTACTACTATTACTGCTACTACTACTAAATCTATTACTACTACCACCACCACTTTTACTACTACTAAAACTACCAGTACTACCACCACTATTACTACTATAACTACTACTACAACCACCACCACTACCACCACTAATACTACTATTACTACTACTCCTGTTACTACTACTACTACTACTACTACTACTATATCTACTACTACTAATACTACTACTCATATAAACCAAGTTTTGGTGAGGCAGTGGAAAATTGGAGGCAAAAGAGTTTTAAATATAAAATGAGATAAAAATATAAGTAAATTTTTGAAAATGCATAGGAAAAGTGAGATAAAATTTCAAAGTATTATCTGTCTACAATTGTTTATTATTAAGGATAGGATTATATATCCAACAGTTATTATAATTATAAATGATAAATATAAAATGGTCATGGGCAAGAGAATGTTGATAATTTTGTACTAAATATATTTACATGCATATAAATATATTTCCCCATTACATGCACAACCTGGTGTTAATTGTAATGGGGTACGGAAGGAAAGCAATAGCATAAATTGAGGGGCATTAAGTGGGAAATTTCAAAGTTTTTAATAGGAGTAAGTTTACATATACTAAGAATTCGGACATGTAAATTGTTAAATTTGAATTTAACATGTCTACTTGTCTGTTGAAACTGCAATTGATTCTATTTATATGTAAAAAATGTTATTTCTTCGTGTTAATTGGAAATCGGGAGAGATAAATTCATTCATACTACTCAGATACTTCTGTACTATTCTATAACAGCACTCTCATATTCTGTTTTTTCCCCTTCTTGTTCATAGTTAATATTCTTCTTTTCCTATTTTCAGGCATCACTTTGTAAATGCCTTCCCAGTATACTTGATATTATTTTGCAAAATAAAAGTTCTCTCTATTTCCTTATCAAAAGTGTTCTCATGATTATTAAAAGCAAATAACCTTATTGCTTTTTTTATTTGTTAGCTGTATCATAGAGAATATGCAGTCTGAATATGATTACTTTTTTGAAAACATCGTTGCACATTTATTAACATCGTTTCTGTTAGGAGTTAAGTCATGAAGTATGACTTACAAGATGAAAACATAAGTAAATGGCATATGCTAATCTAGGAAATAGATTTGTAGCTTAACATTTCTAAGCCGGTGACTAAGGCCTGCAAGGCGAGTATAAAACCTTCCACGTGAAATGGAAAGAGGTAAGGGGAAACAGCATACTAGAGTGGTAACATTTCCCCTACTCCAAGGACCTGTTAAAACTGCATTAGGTTACGTGGAAGGTTATACCAAGATAACGTTAAGTGGAACCCGCAATTTCTCATCTTGCTATCTGAAGGGACGACTATTTGTGGCGACTGCGTGTCACCGCCCAAAGCCCTCTTAATGGGAAGAATGGTTCTACCAGGTGGGGGAGAACAATGTAATGTAGGAATAACACTTAGGGCTATCACATTCGATAAACCTAGGAAAAGATACCTAGTACTCAAAAATAAAATATTTTGCAGATTTTATTTAGTTTTTCACTCTCCAAACGAAATTAAATTGCGCCACATTTTATTGTTCTAGCTTGGATTTATATTTTGAAAAAAAAAAATATACACAGAATAGAACTTTAAAGGTTGTTGACAAATTTAAAGAATATACCGGAATTGTATAAAGAATTTATGAGTAGAAAGTGGATTTGACATTAAGTATTTTGAGAATGAGGGTGAATGATCTCATACGTTGTAATAAAACGATTTGAATCAACGTCATAGCTAGGCTGCAATGTGACGTGTGTTCATAGCCAGTCAAATCTAAACAAGTCGCGCACTGTCACTAAGGTGATAAGGGGTATCAAGAACAAAGCAGGTAAGTTTTATGAATAGCTACTGTAATTCAACTTCATTAATGTGCTTCTCTAAAGAAGTGCTCTGTATTTGACAGAATAACATTTGTTTAAGGTAAACTGTTGTGTTTACAGTCCCCTTGATGATGCAGTAACACATTTGAGACTTCAAAGAGTTCCTTTTTTTCGGTTTTTTGTACACTTTTTTTAAGGAAAGATCGAATCGGAACCTGATTTCTTCCAAGCAGTATAGAGTAAACATCTGTATGGAAGTACAGCTTACAAATACAGAACGGTTAGACAAAGTTGTATATAAAAGTGTCTTTAAAAAGCAGTTGCAAAAACGTTGCTTATACCGAAAGATAAGACCGGAGTTACGACAGGAAACAGAGAAAATGAATAAGAAGGAATGGAAACAGGAAAGATATTTTTATGATTGATAATAAAGAAAACGTTTCAAAATATGGAGGGAATTGAAAGTTTTTTTTAAAAAAAAAATACCAGCATATAACGTCCCTGATTTAAATATAACTAAAATACGTATGAGAACACATAATTTTATGCTTCAACAAATGCTTGCTGCGAGGACTAGATAGAATAGGTACAAAATGAAACAAAGTAATGTCAAGTCCATAGAATATCTCACGAATAAAATCCTAACTCAAATATAAACCAATAATAAGAATGAACAGTATACTTCAAAGAAAAGGTGGTGAGCAGAGTGTAAGAATAAGAACCTCTTCTAACAGCTGCCACTTACAATGGTTGACATCCACCATGAGTAGAAGCGGCTGACCGAAGACTTTGCAAATGTGTACAATGGCGATGGGATTCGCTACAACTAGTTCGGTGAATATTCTGAGTATGAGAAATTCGTAAACGAGGTGTATTCGCTGCATGTTAACTCCCGATCCAATATGCAGATGCTTTTTCACTGTAGATGAATGAGTTGAGGTGTCCAAGGTCATGACATTTGTGTTTTGGAATATACAGAAGTTCTGATAATCGGCTTCTGAATTATGGACCTACAAGGGCTGTTTAATAAATAATGATCATAGATTTTATACAAGTGTAATTTCTCGCTATAAAATTTACATTTACAATATTTTTTAACCTAATGCATATGTGCACGTGGTGTTAGTTTCATTGTTTCCTTTCGGTTCCCAGCTGTGAAAGGAGTGCAAGTTGAAACATGTCCAGTTCCGCTCACAACATAATGGAGGTGACAAGCGACGAAATGTTGCTTCCGTCTCAATAAATATTCAGCCGAGGCCTATGCAATATTAGAGGAGGTTTTATGCAGAGTTTTTTTCTTTCCAAACTGTAGATGATTTAAAATGTTTAAAGAGAGGATGCAATCAATGTAAAACACGACTTATGTGTTCTTCCCAAATACGATCCTTTCGTGTTTCAAAATCGTTCGATACTCTGCACGTTTTCGTACTTGTTAGACAGACATTACTGATGGTATAATCGAATGGAAGATATCCAATTTCATTGTTCGATTACTTTGAAAACAATTTGACTATTTAATGAACCGATTTTTCTGCGAATGAAGGAAAATGGTTCATTTGGTTGAAAGTAAAGACTTCTTTCGAACGAAAATGTGCATGGTAGTACCTTCACACAACATTACGAACACATATCATGAAATTGTTGCAATTTCAAGCTTACAAAATGATGACATACTTAAAAGTATTTGCATTCTATCAAATTAGTATTTCAATGTTATATCACGCAGTTTCAACTGACCACGTAATCAATGTAACTTGGAGTTACCGTTGTAGCAGTGAAATAATTGAAAGAAATACAATCGCTTGTTCAAATATTAAAGCAACGGATGTTTTATTTAAATGAAAACAAACAATTGTTCTCACTTAAGAACTAAAGCGAACGGTTATATGTCGTATGTATGAACTGATATACTTTTGATGTGGTTTTCAAGTATTTTAGCATTTTAACTTATTTCATAATTTAATGCTAGAAATAGATTCATTATATCTAATTATTGGCATGTTATAACCATTTATGAATGAATTTATTCGATTAAAATATCAGTCACTATCCCATCGCTCTGTGAACGGATTCCTCTGTGAATGTTGACAGATTTTGTGTGTTCTGTCCAAAGGAAACAGATCATTGGGTGCATTTATTTCTGTTATCACTAATTCGGTGCCTACACCAAAGTTCTGTTCTTGTGCACCTGTGCACCATAGATTGGATGGACTACAAACTAGTTCATAAGCTTTACTGCTTTATTTTGGAGAAATTAAACAGCAAAACATTTATGTTTCAAATAACATTTTGACCACATTTTCATTTTTTGATAATTAGCACCATAAAAAGCCCCGTGTTTCTTAGTTTTAAAAACTGTACTTTTATATGTCTACGACAATTACTTATGCTCTAAAATGGATTTAAAGAGACAGGTGCGTGTTCTTATGGAGGAAAGTGGGCGTGGATTAAGGGAAATGTCAGTTTTCTCTGACAATATTGCCGAAACTCAAGCATACACCAGGGATATCATTGCAAGTTCTTCAGGCTGTAAAACCTGCTTATGAGAGACTTTTTGATCGTCTGAAGTGTCTACGTGGGCCTACACAGAATTGTAACAAATCATTCAATGAAATGACATGGAGCTATGCAGAAAAGAGACTTATGAATGGCTTGCTATATTGCAATTGGGTGTTATGGATGCTGTCCTGCATTTCCATTCTGGCAACAGAGTTGCAACAGAATTTCTGAGAAGGATGATGATTGTTCCTGGCAAATCCTTTATAGTAGGAGTATTGGAAGCAGACATGGGTAAAATCCACAACACACCTGACCAAAATAGCGCTGAAATTACCTTGGGGGAAGAAGAAAGAGGTTAGAAATCTTCAAAAAGAGGGTCCAACATATGAAGCAAGAGAGTTTTAAAAGTGACAGTACGAAAAACGCATTATAAACATAATTGTGAACTTTATTTGCTCATTTTTTCTAAATCTAAAAATTGACACTCTTTTATTCACTTATACTCAAAAAATATACTGTAAAAACAGTGCTAATTACTTCATTCATATATCAAATTAACGAAATTTATATAAGAAGTGTTCTGAAACAAAATGACTAACATTTAGTTGAAACTTCGTAAGTTGGAGGCAATAGTAGTATCTTTTACTTCCATTTATTTTTAAAATTTTGGAAAAAAAACTGTAGCTACTTGGAAAGTAAAGTTACGTAAACTATTTTGTTTTGGATCATTATATCCTTAAAGCTAATCAGTTTAGTGAAAACATTCCTAAAAAATTGCATTTTGGTTGTTGCTAGGATGCTTTAAAAATTGGCACATTCGAATAATTCTTTGTCAAATGGTAACTGAATTACAAAAATGTTTTGAAAAGTTGGTAAACATATATATATATATATAAAAAGTATACACGCTTTCACAGTAGATACCTATTTAATATATTTCAAAGTAGAAGTGAAAAACAACAGTGATGTATGTTCTGTAAACAGGTGTGACTCACATACATTGTGATAGCGTTGCTACGTGACAGGTAAATCAACAATGAACAAATGAAATCAAGATTATCGTATGATGTTCTGTAAACAGATGTGACTCATATTACGTTATGCCAGCGTTGCTACAACAAAATGGAGTCAAGATTATCATTCGAATAGCGGAAAGTAATTTTGAAGCGGTATTGGAAAACCGAGAATGTTGTTGAAGTTCAAAAGCAATGGAGACGTGGGTTCAGAACAGAACCGCCAACACGAGTAACAATAGCATGCATTTGAGACAAATTTGAGACTCATGGTACCGTATGCGATGTTCACAAGGGTAGATCTGGGAGACCTCGCACAGTAAAAAGCCCCGCGTCCTCGGCTGTGATTTTGGAACGTTTTGAGCACTCACAGCAGAAATCTACCAACTAATGTGCACAAGGATTAGCAGATACAGCCAGCGTGCTTCGTATTATTAAAACAGCAAAGATGAAAGTTTTTATCCCAAAACTTTTACATGCATTAAATGAAGATGACCCTGATATGAGAAAGCAGTACTGTGAGTGGTTTGGGAACATGGTTCAAGAGGATGAGGCCTTCGTAGGGAAAGTTGATTGGTCCGATGAGGCACACTTGAAGTTGAACGGAACTGTTAACCGGCATAATTGTGTCTACTGGTGTGCATACAATCCACGTGTTATTTTGGAAATTTACCTGGAATTAATGTTTGGTGTGGGTTGTCACTAGAGGTCTAATTGGACCATTCGTTTTTGAAAGAACAGTAACTGGCCCAGTGTATCTGAACATGACACGCACATCCGTCTTACCCGCCATTCATACACTCTAGAGAAATGACGAATTTTACATCCAATAGGATGGTGCACCACCACATTATCACCGAGATGTACGTGCGTACCTTGATGTCAATCTTCCAAGTCACTGGATAGGACGAAGAGGTCCAATTGAGTATCCACAGCGGTCTCTGGATCTAACTCCTTTCGACTTCTACCTATGCGGAAATCTTAGGAAGGTTGCATACCGTAGAAAACCAGCTACACCGGCAGCACTTAGGGACAAGACTGGAACGGCATGTGCTGCAATCGCTGAGGACACTTTCGCAAACGTTGCTCAATCAGTAGTTCAACGTACTTAGAAGTATATCGACGCCGATGGTGGGCATTTTAAGCAACTGTTGTAAATGTGAAAGTCTAAGATGATTAGTACTTATCATTTTCTGCTTGTATGAATTCAGTTTTGTTACGTTAACAACATGCTTGCAGTGTATACATTTTTGGTGCCCTCTGTGTCCAGCACTATCTTCTGTAAAGAATTAAATATATGCAAAATGAGTGGAAGTAAAATGTGGAAATAAATATTGATAAATGACTTTTATAAATTCCTAAGAAATAGTGTGGAAGTTATAGCAACATTGCCTCATTAAGCGACTAACATGTTTTAGTGTCTCAAGTTTCTGATGCTAAGCAAATACTACGAGGGGGGAAATTCCAATTAAAAACAATGGAAGACTTCAGAAAACGTTACCTCTGGGAGCAGCTGCTGCACCTTTATGTGGGTGTTGTATGCGTGTCTTTTGCTGATACCGAGAGTGCCCTTTGAGATCCGAGCGTCTGAAAATTGCCCAGCATAAAAGTGAGAGAGAAAAAGGCAAGCGAAGGGTCACCCGCGTGTCACGTAATTGCTGTTTTCCAGCACTTGGATGTACACACAGGGCAGCCTTGGCATTCAGCACGGAAGCAGCTCCTCCCTCATGAATGCTGCTCACTTTGAAGCCAAACCGACAGCATCACCAGCGAGGCAGAAAGAAACAGAGCTATACGATTCCCCTCCTTTTGAACCGCGCAGAACAAGAAGAAGATAAAGGGGCAGGGCCACTCTCAGCCAGCCTCAGGGTGATGCAATTAAGGGCGTATTGGAGTATAAACTATCCGCTCTCTCCTGAATCCTTTATTGTGTCTCCAGGAATTTCTGTAAACCTATATGTGTCCTTACCTGCTGCGTTTACAAAGCTTTGCTTGTTCCCCATGTTTCTTTTATGTGCACAATCCAAAGCTATGCATTGCTCAATGAAACTGGATTCCTTTACACAGAACAAAACTGTTTTTGTTCATTTCTAAAGAAAATCGTTATGAAATTAGAATTTCGTGTGAATCTGCAGAATATTAGAAGCTACACAGAGAGGAGACAATAGCAAATGGTTCGTGTTTTTTTTTATTTGCTTTCCCTTTATGGACATTTAGGGCTTTCACGACCATCTTCGGAGTTTAAGATACTCATACTCTCTCATAGTTTCCGAAATTTGGGTTAAGAATAATAAATCATAAATGAATCAATTATTACATTTAAATGAAATTTTCATGCAACAAAATAATAATATAAACATTTAAAAACGGATAAAATTCAACCGCACTCAATCATATAAAAATTTAACATTTTAATTCCCAAATTTATGGTCATTATTTCATCGTTAGAATATAACAGTGATATAAAAACCTGTATTTGATAAATCTCTCTTTGCAAAGTCAAACAACATATTAAAGTATTTCACCTCCATTAAAATGAAATATTTCCGTTATCACTCTAGTATAAGTAATACCATCACTATATAAGTCTAGTGTTGAAACCACAAGCATCAGTTCTGGCATAAAATAAAATAGTTCATTTTTATACTTAAAATAATAAACTAGATTTAGGCCTTTTTGACAGTCATCATTCTTAAACACTTGAAAAGCGTTTATAGCCGTTAGACACAGACATGTTATTCTGTAACAATAATATAAAAATGAGGTGTCAATGAGATCTTGAAATTTATTACATTTTAACTTTAGAAAAAGTGACAAAAAGTAATGTCTGTACAACTTCACACCTAAATACCTAATAATGTAAATGTGTTTATATATATAAACAAATTAGAGGTGATTTTGTTTCTACATTTCGATAAGTACACTGTAACTATCTACAATGCTGGTCATTAAAACTGCAACAGTTCTTAATGTTCATGCGAAAATGATGCTTGTCTTATCGTTTGGTTTTGTTTGACGAGGCCGTTGGAATCCTTCACATCTGTGTATTAGCTCTATTCGATTCATTGATCTCATATAAGTTTCGCTGTAGACACATTTCGTCCAACACAAATACCAATTTATCGGAATGATTACCCCCTCAAGGTATGTCACAATTCTCCCTTGATCAAATTCAAACATCTGCTGGCATTACTGTCTTGTTATAATGGTTCCCTTATGAGAAAATGAGGGATGAGCTTAACGCTTCTCTTATGGACGTTGCAATTTCAATGGCCAGCAGTGTATAATAAATTACAGTTTCAAAAATGTGAATATTCTCTGGAGCTCATTACTTCAAATGCAAAACGATTTATACTATGGTACACTATAATGAAAATAGTACACAACTAAATAAATTATATTATGTCCAAAATTGCAAAAGGCCAACTTATAATTTTTCATTCTATCATATATGTCCTGATGTTAAAATCTGCAACCACGTTGTAGTAGTAAAATTGGTAGTGCTGACTTTTTTTTAATTATTATTTAATGGTGGATACAGGCAACGGGTTGTTCTATTCTTCTACCATTCTTCTCATTTAGCGCTACCTTCCATAGGGAATAGAGCATTCTGATATTCCTGTTGTGTTATCGTAATAATTTGTTTATTATCGTCAGCTGGTTTAATAGATTTTTGAATGTCCAGCTTGCTGATATATTGTCATTAAAACAAAATTGCCAACCGAAAAATCTTACGTACAATAGACGTGCAATCAAACACCACTACGAAAACGGTCTGAATTTTAGCACAGCCAGACAAAAACTGACGAGTTATCTGGAGTGACAAAGCATGCCGAAAATGGGAGGTATTGTAAATAAGCAAACCCAAAATTTGATATGCACATAACGTGTCTGTTAAGAGATATTTATTACCGCACAAACTTCGACCTTCTTTGTAGTCTATTGGTAGTCTCTTGAATGATAGTCCGGAGACCCTGGGGCTCGACTCCTAAGTTTTAATTTGGAGTTTTCCCTTAATCCCAGAACCTTCTGGGAATGCCGGACATCTTTAAGTCGCCAAGGACTTCGAGCTCAACTACCCCATTCATTTCATTTTATTCGTTCCTACAGCCTACGGACCTACATTTGCAGTATTCATCTTCACAATTTACAGACTTTCTGAGAAGATCAATAGTCAAAGCGACAGTAAATAAGACAGTAAAAAGCATTAAAAGTCACCCCTTTCTAATTTTACCTAATATGTATACGGTTAGTAATACAACACAGGCAAATGAAATAAGGATTTTGAACTATACAATTTAATTATAATTGCAAAAGTTAAATTATAATAATAAAATATCATCTTTAACATATATAAAAATAATACTTTTTTTCGTTCAAGTTTAGTTTAAAATTAGATATGTAATTATACACAAGGGAGAAAAGAAGTATATCAAAATGAAAATATATTAAAACTAGCATAAATAACTCAGCAAGACCGATCCAGTTATTTAAATAAACACAAACTTACCACTTACCATAATTTTTATGAATCACTGAGTAATACTTTTAGTAGAAATGATAGTTCTTAGACCCTTGCAAGCTACAAAAAAAAAAAAAAAATACAAATAATCAAGAAGAAATATTAAAGGATAATAATTAAATAACACAAATTATAGGAATGGCTGAAATAATCATTCAAGATATATTAAATTCCAAGAGCAACATTTGACTTCACACTATGTGATAACAGAAATTCATCAAGGTATAAAAGGCCAAATAGGTACTGACAAATAAGAATTCCATAGATCTAAACACTTCATTTTTATAATCATCCTTATTATTTACTCAATGGTTTTGCAACTCCTGATATTCACAATAAATTAATTTAAAACATATATTCTATACCGCAGCAATTGTGACTCTATATAGTGAAAAATCATAATATATGAATGTTATTGACACGTTCAAATTAAAAAGCGATCACTTTCTTTAGGCGCATCTGCAAAGAAAACGGCATCAATATTCAGTCCCTTACAGATTAAACTTTCTAAATACTCCTCACATTAATATTATCCTAAATTCATGACGCAACGATAAAAAATATAACAATTGCGTCCATTTTAAAAGTTAAACATAAAATAATACGGGTGCCATTTGCAATTTCAAAGGCAGAGAGTAATTAGGTGAAAGCTAAAACGTAATAAACATTGTCTTTCAATTTACCTCTTGGTATATAATGTGGAGTGTTTTTTGTTTAAATTTATGTTATACAGGTACTTATTCAAACTGGGACATTTTGAAATGAAAACCGCTTGAGGTCAGTTCTTTCGAAAACTTCCGAACTTCCGTTTACAACTTATAACTGTGTTATTTGGACGTACATCATCCCTTAAATCTTGAACTAAACTCATGCATTTAAATAAATATAATAACTTACCACATTAAGTTTGCTTACCCTATAGTGTAAGTAAAGGCACTTGATATTAAAGCAGAATTTTACATTTTTTTTTTTTTTCAGAGGGTTTTTTTCCCTCCTCTTGGAGTTCGCGATGTCTAACGTTAATGGTATTCCCGTTGCTTTAGTTGTCATTTTCTCTCTGTCTCCCCCTTCTCTGCACTTAATTTGCTGGCAGATGGTTCTTTCGTAATCGGGAAGCTTGGCGTATAGTGGCCATCAAACAGCTGATGTCCTTACACAAAAGATCACATGTCTTTCATCTTTAAGCTTCCCTGAAGTTTATCTTTTCTCTATCAAACCTCGGCATGACGTAAGAATGGCACAGGTTCGTTTTTATGTGTACATTGAACAAGAGGCCTGATTCAACATACAAGGCACCACGGGGGCTACAAGAAGAAAAGAAAAGAAGTTATGTTCTTGTGAGCAAGAGAGGTTTATTGAGGATCCTGTGACAGAATACAAAAGGCACGCAAGAGGCCCTCGGAATAAAGGAAAGGTACATAGAATAGTTTTGTCAGTGGTGACGGTAAGAGGCTTGTGAAAACGTGATTCCAAACTTCTCAAGTTCCTTTGACCTGTGGTTGGAGCATGAATATGTCCCAGAGTTGCAACTGGACAATATCATTTGCTGTTATATAACTGAATTAGCTTAAAATGTCCTTTAGTACACACAAAAAATACAACACTCTTCTCTTTCGAGGTTTTAGAATGCAATTTCTGCATTTAAAAGCCTTTGTTTTATATCCTTACTTGCGGCATCAAATAGCAAGCGTCTCGGCCAGCGTATGCCTAATCTGTGTATTATTGCACCCACAATCTTCCTCTATATTACAGTTTGATTTGTCTTTCTGTCCGGTTAGTATTTTTTCATCTTATTTCTATTATTATTATTATTATTATTATTATTATTATTATTATTTTACTCAACTCAAAGTTTACAAGATAATTACAATAGGCATAGGTCACAAACCTATACACCTATTCTTTATACTGAGGAATCATATTTTAAATTCTCCAAATACCTTTGGGATGCATATAGATATATTACCTTGAAAAAAGAGTTCAGGCATTAAAAATTTTGAAAACGGCAGGCAAAAAGCGGAATATATATTAAATAGACATTAAAATACATTATACACTTTTATTTACGACTAAATATTAATTTAAACGCCGAAAATTCCAAGACTATAATGTTATACGAGAGTAGTTTGATAAGGAACTTCTTAAAGAGAACAAGCTCAGCCTTGCCATATAGTCTCCTGGAATTTTCACACTTGCTCATCTTTTCTCTAGGTCCATGATTATCTCTTGGAAACTTCGCTTTTAGAATCCCTTAAATATTCGTTTACCTCCTGTAAACCTCTTCATTTGACTTAAATTTGTGTCCAGCGAGGAAAGTTTTGGGTTTTAAGAACAGAAAGTAATTTTACAGAGCGAGATCAGGTGAATAGGGTGGATGTAGAAGCATTTCAAATTATAATTCGGTCAATTTGCTCTGAGCGACGCGGCTTGAATACACTGGCACATTGTCCTGGCGAAATAACATCTTTTTGGTCATTCGCGGATGTTTTTCTCTTGATGGATAGTATTCTCCAGTAACGGTTTTACTCTTCTTCAAGTAGCCAATCAAGAAATTTTCTTTTGCGCTCCAAAAAACTGAAACCATCACCTTTCCAGCGGATGGAACGCATTTCGCCTTTTTTTGGAGTGGTCCGCTTCGTGAGGTCTACTGTTCATAACAATGAATCCACGCTTCGCCCGATAATTTCAAAACGTCGTAAAAATTTGGTTAGAACCTTCTTAAACATTTCCAAACAGTCGATCTATGTGCGCATGCGATTTCGCCTTTGCACCGGAGTGAGCAGAAACGGCACTCAACTTGCGCAAAGTTTTTTTTTTTTTTTTCATGTTTATCATTATGGAAAATAAAATTAGTGAGATGCCCGTAGCCTCTGCTAACTCTCTTACTTTCAATCGTCTGTCAGCCAAAACCATATATTGGATTTTATCGATGATTTCTGGCTTCACAGCTGATTTTGGAGGTCCAGAACCTGGTGTATCTTCGCTGCTTGCTCTGCCATGCAGTTACCCAAAGTTGAACAGTAGTATAGGAAGGGCATGAGCCACTCAATGTAGGCAAAATCTCTCATGAATTTCCTTTGCAATTTTCCCTTACTGAAAAAAAACATCGAATTATAACATGCATTCCAGTAAACACTTTTCACTGTCACTCGAAACACTTGGTTTAAAGAACTATCACAGTGAATTAATATTAGAATGATTTGGAATGAGCATGGAATACTGACACATAGAAAGCAATATGACCACATGTACAGATATTGATATTACCATAAATTAGAATGTAAAATTACGATGGCAATTTATAATAGTCTCGTTTTCTTTACGGACGGGTTACATTTAAAATTTTCTTTATTGCTCCATTGTTACTGTTTTAAGTATTTGCAATGGTAACCAGCGGTTATTTCTACAAGTTAATAATGCAGACTGAGATCTAGAGTTCACAAACCAATATCGTTCACATACAATGAAAATGAGACTATTATAGAGACTTGACATTTTTATGAACGGGATGAACACATTATCAGCCATAGATAAAATTGTAAAATCTTCCTTTATAAAACAAAATTCGCTGCAAAGTATTATTTACCACAGCTTTTTGGAATAGTTACTTGTTATTCATCCCAAATTAGCACTAAACTACAATACAGAAACATTGAAAAATTAAGAAAATAATTACAAAAAAAAAACAGAAATATACACAAAAGTCAAAGAAGGAACAAAAAGAAAACAAAACAAAAATAAAACCTTCCAATAATATTTTATGCTCACAAATATCCGCACGTGTCTTTTTCGCTAATAAAAGAATAAGCAGACATTTTGCCATAAACCCGGAATCTAATAATTAGTAATAGTAGAGCTCATCTACCACAATTATTTCACTATATTTTATCGATTTTAATCTTTATCATTATATCTGGATTATCGTTTGTTTTATTTTTTATCATTTGTTTTGATTTAGAATTTTAGGTGAATCAAAATACCAGCATTTGTTAAGTTTTATTGCTTTTAAAAACTTCCGGAATACTTTGATAGAAATTTGATGTAGGAACAGATATTTACATACTTTTATTAAAACAGAATATCAAAGGTTATATTTTCAAAGCGCAGTCATAGAGTAATAATTGAAACACACTCTTCAATAACGCTCACTCCCCTACAAGCATATTTCTAGATATACATGAATTTTGTCCCTCGCTGCAAAAGTCCAGCAGGAAAAGGCAGGTTTGAATTGGTTGCAGAATACTTACAAGTGAATAATAATAAATCCCAGAGTGCGAATACCTTTGGATGGTGAGAGGATGAAGGGGAAAGCAAAGAATGGTGTGAACATGAAGCGTGTCGCCTACAATGTGCGTTTGATGAAGTCCATGGCGTTGCACATGATGACAGCTGCGCTCAGAGGGGACCACGAGCTTTACAAAACTGCCGATTACGTGGTTTTTGTGCCGAGTTGTAGTCTCCCCTACAACATGTTGTTGCAGCCAAGTTTGTATTCAGGTGCTTCAATTCAAAGAAAGATCACAGCCTTCCCGAGATAACACATGTTTTGCAATAAAAGTATAAAACGAACAAATAATTCAACAGCAAGTAAAATGTTATATTGTGTCATACAAATCAACTACAGGGGAAATATATTTAATATTAATATTATGTCCACACTACAACTTAAATTTATCTCACCTGAAAAAAGTAATGCCTACAAGCACAGCAAAAATGTCTTTCAATCAGCCCACGAAACCCTGTTATCTTTTCTTAACGCCTTTATTATTTTAACATTGTACTGTGTATTGTAGATGTGTTGAAAGCGAGAGGAATAAAAGAGGAATGCAGCTTGTGACCTTGACTTTGAATGCTCCAGCCTCATTGGTAAAACCTGAGTAACGTCCGACAAGCCTGTTTACAAACACAAAAACTTCTAAGCTTAAAGGCTTGTTATTGTGTAAACTTCCTAGAACTAACAATCAGAAATACAACTTATTATCTCTAATGTTTACAGAACTGTAGGATAAGCCTGTCGCACAGCAGACAGAGACAAGGCACGACAGAGAAAATTTAATAAAGGCAGACTGTTCGATTACTCACAAAAGGAAAAATGTATTATTCCTGTTAGCGTATTTCATATTAATAAAATATACAACTACTGCAACAGCAAATTAAAAATAATGTTCTTCCACAATTATATATAATGTATCAAAAAGTTACTGGATCGGTTCTGTAACAGATGGCAGACAGAATTACGCGTCAAGCAACGTCACTGTATTTACCTTGGAAGTAGTGCAATCGGTATTTTTTGTTGTCACTGTGTGTACAAGACGGCGATATCGACATAAAAAGCAATTTACAACAAAGAACTTAAGGGGAGTGAGGCAAGGATGCATTTTATCACGCTTACTCTTTAATCTCTTTTTAGACGATTTTATTGACGTTATGTTAGTGATGGATATGGAGGCACCAGTAGTAGGAGATATGCAGGCGCCGGCGTTTTTGTATGCGGATGATATGGTACTGTGTTCTACGTCGATTAAATACCTACAGAGAGCACTAGAGAGAGAGACTTTGGATCTACGGCGAAGAGCGTTACTCACCACTGATGTGAATAAGACTAAAGCAATAACTTTCAAGAACGAATTGGTTAGTAGCACGGCGGAGACATGGACGCTAGACAACGTGGATTTTTGCATGTTTGGGCATTACTTTTACGATGAACGCAAGGTGGACAAAGCACTAGACTTGACAAGGCATAAATCAGGAGTGAAAGCAGTAGAAACTTCCCATTTACCTATCAGAAGTCCAGACAGGTCTGTAGGAGTACTGTAAACAGTCTGAGGCACTAAAATCTATAATGGGGGCAGAAATTTGGGGGTAGGAAACTGCGAACGTAGACTCAGTGAGGTCGTATTTTCTGAAAAGAATTTTGGGACTGGAGAGGGGCACAACGAACTGCGGAATTAAAACAGAGAATTCGGGTCCTATAGCGAGACCATAGAGTATAAAATCAGAGAATGAAGTACCGCTGCGAATTATTCATGAAAACCAAACTTTAAGTAGGGCATTGTGTTATATAGGAAGGGAATGTGATATAGGCATCCAAATTAAGAAAAGGACTGAAAACATTAGGGATGAGCTCCATTTGTATGGCGGGTAAGGGGAACAGAAAGAGTGCATGGAGGAAGATTATGAATCGCTTAAGGGATATGGATAGACAGCAGACAATTGCACAGTGCAGAGAGATGAATTCGCTGGAAGTACAATTGGGGCTAAATTCGGAATGAAGGATGGTGCAGCACATCAAGACTTACAATAAACTTACTAGACATGGACTAGGTGGCTCAGACCAGGGACATGAGGGATAATTAAGATCACTAACGAATATGAGCGGAGAATTTGTTCCATTTGTGGGGAAAGGGAATTATGGACACATATTTTGGCTGAAAGTAAAGTTATGGACGAATGGATTTCTTTGCAGGAATCGAACAGAGAGGGACTTTCGCGTTGATCTTCGCTGGCAGGCAAAGAAGAAGAGGAGAGATGCGTAACTTTATGATGAAACTGAGACATCTGAGATCTGAAAAGTCTGTTAATCCGGGAGGGAGTTGTGGGAAACAAATGGACTGAATCCAGCTGTGTGCCATCCATGTGTGTTTATAGGTGCTTTTAGTAATTTTAATAATTATTCTTCTGGAATTTTTATTTTATTATTATTTGTTTGTTTTATTACTGAGTATATATGTTTCATATCCTATTGTGAATATCTAATGTAATATCTTGTGCTAAATTTACCATACCAAGTGTATCATAAAAGCGTATATGGTCCGTTGGACCCGCGCGCCTGTTTAAGTAGTTTTGTATTGTATTGTTTAGTGCCACTGTAATAAATACACACCTGCTACTACATAAATTATATAAATAAGTATAATTATGAAAAAGTGATGATACACATATAACTTGATAACAGAGATTCTAAAGATAACATTGAAGAACATTTTATGGGAATTACAAAGAAAGAAAAATAAACATATTCATAATATGCAAAATCAAATAAGTATATGCACTACGAACGAAGCAAATGTGAAATAAACGTAGGTATTAAGTAAATTGTATAGACACTGGTAAAGGTAAGATTCATTAGCATTTGAAGCATACGACTAAATGTCAACAGAATTAAATTGAGGCGCCTAGTTCCACTTATTATTCTAATTAAATGTATAAATAACATGGATTAAAAGATAGATCAGCTTAACTACTCCTAGCATCTTCTGACAATGAATTAGATTTAACATAATGCATATTATATTTAAAGAAAGTTCATTAAATAATGATATAATATATTTATTAATGCAGCATCACCCGAATGAATTTATGGAATCACTTGGTTTATATGCAAAATGTTAGAATAATAATTGCAGATTTATAACCACAAACTCTAAAGAGTAACAACTGAAGCTGAAGGAAGAAGTAGCTCAGGACATTAATGTTTGAATTCGAAAAGACGATGAGGTGCTTTAAGAAATACTTCAGCTATATCAGGGATTCCTCAGCAATCCTGTGGCTAGCATGTGCAAGGCCTGTTATGTGTGTCATATTAGGATATTGTTCTTTGATACTTAACTGCTTTCGCCATGTAGGTTGTTGCACTATCCGTAACAAATAGTAACAACACATTCACACAAAATGACCAAAGCATATTCATATCTATGTTATACAGTACACATGTTGAAGAGTAATTAACAGTATGTAATGTTTCCAATGTTAGAAAGTAGAGCCTAACGGCACATTCTACAATGGGTTTATGGACAACTACATGGCAACATGATTTCCCAAAGCATCTGCGGTTTCCTCTATTGAAATCCAAACTTTCTTATTTTCAAATTCATATATGTAAGTTCTATATATGTCTTCGAATGCCGATCAGTCTGGGGTGTGTCTTTAAGCGAATTTTCCAAAAAAAATTGCATTTATCCCTATGTCATCTGTCATATTGGACATATATTGCAATAAAAGCTTGAACATGTTTGTAAAAACTGAAATTGACTAATCTATATAGGACTTCTGTTGCATTTCATCATCTCCTTTATCTATTATGTTTCTTGTTGTGTTTCCTAATATACATGCAATGGTTCCTCTAACTTTCACCAGGCAAAATGTATGTGCTCCGTGCTGAGAAATATATTTCTGTAATGTATCAATATTATTTGATTTCTAATTCCGGATTCTGAAGAAAACAAAAAGGAAATATTTTTTTTCTCTTAGGTTGCGGTAGCTACTGAATGAACTGTCTATGTGCTGTCTGACAAGGCTATACAAAGATCCTTTATAAACATCGAGCATAGTAAGTCGCATTTTAGCAATATTTTTTCTTAAGTTCATTGCTTTGTTGCTGAGAAAAATCTGAGCAGCAGTGACTGATGTTATTAACATGAGTTTAATGTTACTTTTGGTAACCCATGAAGCTTTCGCTACCAACACATTTGGAAAAGTACATGATTTCAGTTAGGTTAATATTCTGATTTGTGCCACAATGACAAAATAAGATTAAAGAGAGACAGACGCGAAAGAAATACAGGAAAAAATTATAGCCGTCTTATATTGTGTTATTTTATCTCTTTAAATCATCATTTTGTTATTATTGACAAAAAATAGAGAAGAACATGAAGAACAAAAAAGTAGGAAAATATTTGGAGACCAGGAATTAACTGCCCTTTATTTCTGATTTACATCTTCTATGTTTATCTCTTTTCTTCTTAAATTAAAAATATTAAAATATTGTCAAGTAATATTTATTCGTGTACATTATAATTTTCTTTAAACTCTCTTTAATCTCCTTCTGTTCTTCATTCATTAATTTTTTTCACTTCTTCTTTCGTGGATTTTGATTCCACATTTCGCCAACCAATCTCATTCTTTCCTAACCTAACCTACTTTTTTATTTTTCTTCACTCTTTTCCTTCTTAACGTCTACTTTACCTATATTTTTCGCACTTTCTTTTCGTAACAGTTATTTCCAGAGAAATGCACCTGTTTATTTATTAGCGGTTGGTGCAAGTAATCTGTAAAAAGAATAACAATACAGCAACGTAAACTTAAGAGCAAAGATCAGCTATAAGCCAGCGTCTCTGCCAAATGAACCACTAGAGTTATTCAAATTTATAATACACATTCCATTACAAAAAGAGGGCTCTAGACGAAATTATCATCTGTTTCACTTTAAGTACTACCTTGATTTCCTGTTAGTTGGCGCTAGAGGCAATGATCTTAGCACCTGTCCTGTACTCTGTAGACAAAAAACGTAATTGAAAGGTCTCTCCTCGGTAGCCGAGTCGTCCCTCATGGGAAGCGCTCATGTTCCTCGATGGAATGACTAATACTATCCATTCATCACATATCCACTTCACGGTATACATTATTTGAATCACGCAGAAGGTTCTGTCTATAAAATATTAAGCCATGAGCAAAAGATACAATTATTTAGGATATTGTCTGCGTTATGGATATTTTTCATGCGGTCAAAAAATGTACAGAGTGTAACGAAAATACTGGGAAATCTTTGAGCGTGAGATCGCACATCAAAACAAGATAAAAGTCAGATAAACGTATTGAGAAAATGCCTGGTTTATTATTGTTGGGAAATAAAATTCGACGCGTTTCGAAGTACGACCCAGCAACTTTAGGTTTTTTTTTTTTTTTTTTTTTTTTTTTTTTTTTTTTTACAAAAAATAACGTTATCAGACAACCGAGTGAGGTTAATGGTACAAGTAAACCTGCTAATGTATATTGTACCCTTGATAGTGATATGTTGCCATGCAGACTTGTTTGCATATATCATTTGTGTATATTCACAATTAATCAGTCCGTCCTGGTGGTGTAGTGGTAACCATATTTGCCTCGTAAACCCAAGATCGAGGGTTCACTCCCGACCAGGCTCCGATGGATTTTTGCGGGCGTAAAAATCCTGAGTGTAGCTTCCTTCGGAAGCGAAGTAAAGCCGTGGGTCCCGTGTCGTAGATTCTACGGCATGTAAAAGAACCTCAAGCCTGAAAAAAGAGGCCTCTGAGCAAAATTTGTCGGCCGTTTCATGCCCTGAATTGAATGGCACGCTGATGACCTGAGATGTTAATGATCGTCCTTAAATAAAACAAATAGAAAAATTAAAAAAGTCAGTTTCTTTGTTTGATATGTACTGCAATTCAGTTACATTTGAGAGGCTATGGCAAGAGAATCATATTATAACAGGCAGATATGATGTTTATGTAGAATGGAATGAACATTTTTTTTTTTGAGTAGTGTTTAACGCCCGTTTTTACTACTGAGGCACCACAGGCGGTGGACACTGATGATACATGAAATGAAATGATAAATTGGGAAAGGATATTTTTTTTTTTTTTTTTAAGGAAGGAAGCGTTCCAGGCCTAAGTTTAGGTACCTCCCCGGCATTTGCCAGTTATGAAGACTGAGGAAAACCTGGAAAAAAACCCAGTCAGGGAGGACGGTCCTGGCGGGATTCGAACCGCAGACCTCCCGCTCACGAGTCCGTGCCTTAACGACCTCGGACACCCGTGGCGGTAGGAATGAACATGAGGCTGCATGGCTGTATGAGCCGAAGACAGCCGAGTCATAAAACTTTTCCTACAGTTTATCGTTGAGTTCAGACAGATTCGTATCGGAACGAGAGTCGCTCGTACGCCTGATCAGATAGAGCTCATTCTACAGGGTGTTGAAGAAGTTCCAGATCTCAGCACAAGATATGCAACTGATCGTAGCATTTGACACATCTCATATGACCACACTTGTTCTTTATCTTCAACATGTTAGGATCTTTTGCCTGCCATCGACCGTGTATAAACATATCTGTTAAAAGTTTTTGGATCTTCTTGAATGTTATCTATTAACAACACTCACAAACCTAATATTTTTGGAACATGTTTATCTGATTTTATTATTTATTTTGGTATGGGGAACTCATCTCTAAAGTTTATCCCTGTATTTTTGTTACATTCTGTAGGTTTACATATATTGTTCATGTCGGAATCATCATTTCTCTATTATGGTAGTAAGTTATTTCATTAATCAGCATCGAAGTGCTTTTATTTTGATTGTATAATACTCATTTACACAAGTGTTTTTTTTTATTTCACGATAGAAATCAAATAGGTTTAACTTATATTGTATATTTTTTTTTCTCATGCCCTATTCTTCGATATCCCGATATTTTCATTAACATCTTCATTTTAATTTTAATTTTATTTATCTCTTTAACCCATATGTTAAATTTTAGAAATAACATATGTATTTGTATTTGCGTCATAAAAGCAGGCACGACTGCAAAAGACGTTATTGAATTTGATAAAAGATATACGCATATATTATGACATCATAACTTCAGTTGGAGCTATGGCTAAGCGTATTATTTTTATTTTATTAATTTCGTAATTCTTATATATTATCGTATGATAATACGATAATATGATCTTGTTCTGGAGTTAAAGAAGATGAACTTTGCTTTTTTAACTTTGTTCTCACTTCTATTTGATTGAATTTATCCCATATATATATATATATATATATATATATATATATAAATTCATAAAAAACACTCAGAGTGCAATATAAACAAGTTCACATAAAATTTCACACTAAAAATCGTAAAATTAAACACTCAAACCACACGGATATTTCGAGCTTGGCTCTTGGTCACGTGATGAGAATGAACTAATAATTAGAGCCAAGAGATAATTAAAACCAAAAGCCAAGCTCGAAATATCCGTGTGGTTTTAGTGTTTAATTTTACGATTTTTAGTGTGAAATTATATGAGAACTTGTTTATATTGCACTCTGAGTGTTTTTTTATGAATTTTTATGCATTTTAGAAGTTTTATTATTCCATTAATAGTATATATATATTCAGTTGTTAGTAAATAAGGAACTTAATGTATATCATCCTATATGTGATACGCAATATATATTATTTGCGTATTTTTAATTATTTCCATATATTTTTTCTATCCAATAGTACATAATGTACGAGCTATTGGTTTGTTATTTCGAGATACCCGGTATTTATGAATGTCTTTGTGTTCAAAGAACATTTTTGATTTAATTGTATCATTGTATTAAGAGTTTAGAATAATGTTTCGGAAAACTGCCGCTACCTTACTTAATAAATTATAATTACTGTAACTACTGGCGATTCAAAACACTGAGCAGGGTATTAATACAACCAATACAAAATTAATATTCCATTTGTTAGACTATTGACCTTTTATGCTGACTGGGAGTTCAGATTTTCTGCATGGAGAATCAATGCTCCATTTCTTCATGCTACTTCTACCTGTGTGTGGGAAATCCAACTACCTCTGCAACTCCTCAATTAAAAATATTCAGAAACCTGCAAACTAGCTATTGTATTTTACGCGCTCTGCCTCATTTATTTCATTTGTAAATGGCATTAATGCTGGAACGGTACGACTTTGTTGACAACTTTCCTTTTATTTATGCAGGTGTTACGCTAAGAGAAAGACTTTTTCAAAGCAGAGTTTTCAAGCCAGTTCGCCGCTGTTAGTTTTCCTTTACTGCGACCGCCTTTGTGTACCAGAAGAGTTATGCCACAAAGAAACACTTGCCGCAGGAGATGGCAATCATGCAAACATGAAATTCAGCAGAATGAAAATTTCTAGCCCCAGCGGCACTATATAACACTTTAGAAATAACTTTTGTTTTTGCTAGCGATATCGAGTTTGATTTGAATGTTATTTAGAAGCCAGGAGAGGAAGAACAGAAAAATACAAAAACTCAACTTTCTATCTGCGGAGTTACCACTTGATGCAAACGGCACTTCAGCTGGTAGAACAAGAGTGAGCTAAAAATCTAAGATTTTATAAAAGAACAATATTTGAAATATTTTGGGTAACATTTATATCCTTATCATCTTTAATAGGATATATAAATGATTCAAGGACAGAATATGCCACAAGAAGTAAATGTAATATACACAGAAACTATATTTAAAAGCAGCGGTGATTCGTCAATAAGGGCTAGATGGACCCAGTGCCCCCCCCCCAAAGAAAATACCATAATTATTGAGCATTTGATCTTCTATTGGTGAACTTTCACAACAAAAAATGCCTGAAAACAGCGATGAATAGCCGATTAGTTCTTAATTCTATATTATGCAATAAGCAATTTCCTCTTTACTGTAGTGGCGGTAGCATGCGGGTCCTCGTTAGCGAGGGAGGCTCATGGGCTAGTAAAGATTTACAAGGACTTATATGTGTCTTCCTCCAAGATGGATTAGCCTTTGTATTGCTTATTTATGCGTTCTCTTGGTCCAGCAAGAAGACGGCCTAAGGTCACCGCTCGGTATTCTCTCTTTTCCTAGGAACCAGATGTTGAGTAGTTATTGACATCACGCATAACTGACTAGGGGTTGTTTCGCACTTTGTTTGAAATTGGGTGGTTTCCTCACTGTTTGTAAATGAAAAGTTGACTTTTACTGTGTAAACTGTAAGTTACAAAAAATGTATCTGTTTGGTGGCAAAGAATAAAGTAAACATTTAATTAAAGACTCCATTTTTGTGTCTAAGTTTAACTGTTAAGTTGGAAGTGAAATGATTTGAACCTCATCAACCGAAAGCTATAGGAGTTTACTCAGCAAGACGGCACAAAATTAAGACTTTTTTTTTTTTTGGTTTAAAATAACATCTTTGCTGAAGGCGTGTGAAGTGAGGAATGTCTATATGTCTAAATAAATTATATTAGAAAAGAAAGAAAAGAAATGGAAAGAACAAATTTTGTTTCGACGAAACGACAAATTACCTGCATGTCACAATTTTTGTGAGGGTAAGCCGGTTGAAAGACTCATATATTCATTGATATTTCTGAATAACTGCAGAAGGCTTAATAAGGCGTACTTTATCAGCTGAATTAGAAGAGGACCTTATATACCAGAAGTTTATGGCACAAAAGCTCGATGGCGCTGCAATTATGAACGAATGTGGGGAAGGAACAACATCTTGATTAAAGAGACCTTCACCCATGTCATTTGGGTATGCCCCTGGTCCACCCTTCTATAGGGGCCATGAGCCCCCACTGTTTACAACAAATATCGCAAGATTAACATGCTTATGGTCGAAGAAGTTGTTAAGAACACATTCCCTAGAACGACAAAAACCCTTTTGTCTTAATTACTAGAGACCAGACTTATGGCAAAATTCCTTCTCTTATTTATAGCTTTTTACCTGCTCTGATTCGCCGTACATTTTTAAACCTATACCCTCGTTTACTTTCATGGCACGAGTGTCATTTTGGTTTCATTTTGGAGGGGATTTAGAAATTGACAAAAATAAGACGTCATATACGATATTTCTTTTAATATATTTAATATTTTCATTACCAAATGAACCTCAAAATTAATATGCAGTCGATGTAGCCATTAATTTCTGTTTTTCTTCTTCTTTACATGTGTACCTATATTAACAATACTTTATGTTATCAATTAGTGATTCTGAACAACTGAATTTAGTGTCTGTTCATGGGAATTAAGTGTTTACGCAATGATAGTGAGACAGAGATGACAGTTTTCAAAGTACTATCTCCAGCACGTTCTTATCAGTCAGGTATTGACCGTTGTTAAATCAACTGCTGCTTTTACTTAACCCTTTTTTTTGAGTAGTGTTTAACGCCCGTTTTAACTACTGAGGCACCACAGGCGGTGGACACTGATGATACATGAGATGAAATGATATATTGGGAAAGGATTTTTTTTTTTTTTTTTTTTTTTAAGGAAGGAAGCGTTCCAGGCCTAAGTTTAGGTATCTCCCCGGCATTTGCCAGTTATGAAGACTGAGGAAAACCTGGAAAAAACCCCAGTCAGGGAGGACGGTCCTGGCGGGATTCGAACCGCAGACCTCCCGCTCACGAGTCCGTGCCTTAACGACCTCGGCCACCCGTGGCGGTCTTACTTAACCCTTACGGCGTATATTAATGAAATAATAAAAATATGGACAAACGAGGTTAAACTCGAAAACTATCTAACATACCAATGTGTCCATATGATATCACAAACATGAAAAAATTTTAAACATCATTAATACTGATTACAAAGATTAAATGAAACATGCAAGATTTATAATTTGAAAATATCAAAATAAAAAAAGAAAAGTATTTTTCTCGATGAAAAATAATATTAGATAGTAAAATCCTTGATCAACCGTCAGGTTTATGTCATAATGTGAACTATAACATACACAAAGACAGAAGAAAAGATAAATGATACCAATGGATTGCGGAAAGGTAAATATAATTGCAAATTAGTCGTGAAAAGATAGAAAATTAATTTGCATATCTTTTTCATTTGTGACTTGTATTTCCTAAGGAAATTGAGAGTTTACAATTTAAACAAAAAAAAAAAAAAAAATGAAATTTGCGGAGAAAATTGCCAAAACGTGACAGGGAATATTTCTAATTTCTTAGATGATGAAGAAGAAGGCATGCTATTTAGAATCAATGTAAAAGTACCAGGGCGAGGTGGTTTGGCTCATGTGATGATTTTTTAATGGTGTTTAACGCCCGTTTTTACTACTGAGGCACCACAGGCAGTGGACACCGATGATACATGAGATGAAATTATACATTGGGAAAGCAATTTTTTTAAGGAAGGAAACGTTCCAGGCCTAAGTTATATGATGATGACTTGCTTTTTGTACAAGTTTCTGCTCTGTAGTTACTATAGATCCCTTGAGGAGCTCAAACACCTTTGGGTAGGGAGGGGCTGCAACCGTATTTGTTTCGGAAACATCATAAAGAACCAATCTGCGTCCGCGCAGTCATCGTCCGTGGGTCTTGCCATCCCAGTGTTTGGAGATATTAGGGGGTTATAAACAGTTGAATGTATTAAACATTTTATAACTAGCAGGTGCAAAAAAAAAAAATACTGAACGTGCAGCAGATAAAACATTTACAAATATACACACCACACTTATTGATCCAGTATTAGATAAAGGTCTGATATTGAAGTAAATATTTTACTAAGCAAAGACATTAATATAGTAAATTAACATTAGGAATGTTCATATGTTTGCGTGCGTGCGTGAGTGTGTGTGTGTGTGTGTTTTTTTTTTTTTTTTGAGTAGTGTTTAACGCCCGTTTTTACTACTGAGGCACCACAGGCGGTGGACACTGATGATACATGAGATGAAATGATTATTTGGGAAAGGATTTTTTTTTTTTTTTTTTTTTTTTTAAGGAAGGAAGCGTTCCAGGCCTAAGTTTAGGTACCTCCCCGGCATTTGCCAGTTATGAAGACTGAGGAAAACCTGGAAAAAACCCCAGTCAGGGAGGACGGTCCTGGCGGGATTCGAACCGCAGACCTTCCGCTCACGAGTCCGTGCCTTAACGACCTCGGCCACCCGTGGCGGTTTGTGTGTGTGTGTTAAGAGAATGCCTGGCCAAATATTTCTAAATAAAATTTTGAATAGCAGAAACGAATAGAAGAAAAGGAAAACAAATAAATAAAAGTATAACTGAATGATGTGACAGGACAAAAGTCTTTGTAACAATAAGTTCATCAGTATATTTTGGTGGAAAGAAAAAATTGTACTGTAAAAAGTCCTAAACAAAATTAAAACAAACCATATAAAAAAATATACGTTTAAATTCAGAATTTTTGTTTATAAATATGAGTTTAGTGAAATAAGTATAAAATTCAGCATGTTATTTTTAATTTAGAGTATTTTTTTTAAAAAAAAAACATTTCTATTATTATAAAGAATAGTTCCTTCAGATACTTTTTATATTTGTACATTTTTCTTCTTAAATAGTCGAACTCTTTAATTTTAGAATTTGTGACCTAATTCGGCTTATTGTAGTATGATTGAATGAATAGTGTTTAACGCCCGTTTTTGCTACAGAGGCACCACAGGCGGTGAACACTGTTGATACATGAGATGAAATGATAAATTGGGAAAAGATTTATTTTGAAGGAAGGAAACGTTCCGGGTCTAAGTTTAGGGTACCTGCCCGGCATTTGCCATTTATGAGGACTGAGGAAAACCTGAAAAAAAACCCAATCAAGAAGGACGGTCCTGGCGGGATTCGAACCCCAACGACCTCGGCACCCGTGTGGGGGTGGCTTATTGTAGTGCTCTTCAATATATTTGTATCAACATTATTCCTGGTCATTAGCTCTTCGTTATTAGGGAATTCATGTTCTTAGACAAAGGTAAGTTTATTTGGTGGAGATGTTTGCAAGCACTTGTCCTTCCTACATTGGATGCTGCAGGTTATAATTCTGTATCTATAGTGAGAATATTTGAGTTACCGGCCACCTATGAGCTTCTCCCAATACATAGCAGGCTCTGCCGGCTCATAGTTCACCTAACCTCAATGTAAGTGACAAACACTGCCTTCTGTAAAAGAATACGCTCCCTATGAATACTCCGCTTATTACACCCACTACAGAGAGCTGCCCGCTATTCATGTATTCACGTTGATAAGCTATTCACATTTCGACTCTTGCTAACTGCTGAAATTGCCGGCTACAGCTATTCACGGCTAAATTAAGACACATTTCTTTGATATTTTCCTCGAAGGTGTTTTATGTTACAATATGCAGAAACATATGAACAACAAAACATACAAAAACAACTAATTATTTCGAAATAAAAACAAGTCAGTTAGTTGAAAGATTATAATATTATTTTGGAAAATGTCATATCCATTAATTTTACAGTAATGTACCTTATTTCTTAGCTCCTGATTATTCCCCTTATATTATGTTCTTTCTAGTAAAAGTATACCCAATTTTGGATCAATTTATTGCTAAAACGCAACTATTACATTAAATACTCAATAATGTTTATAGTTGTATTCTGTATAAATTCTAACAACAATAGAAATTACTAATTTCCAGGCAACGAAATAAAATCAAAATATGTGACAATGCTTTTTAAAGTTCTCTTTGAAAATTCAATAAGAGGGTAGCTGGGAATGAAAAAAATGGAGCTTACAGTATAATCAAAATCAGTTTGAAACTCCCTACTAAACATCTAAATACAGATTTTTGTTTAAATTAAATAAATAATTGTTCGAACTGGTAAATGTCAAAATTAAAGTTTAGGAGTTCTAAATAAATTATCCCAAAGCCTATTTTTGTTACCTTCACACTAGCGTTTTTAACTGGCGCTTAATAATCATGTTTAATACTGAACACGTTGAAGTAACTTCGTGCGTGAATAGAAAAACCTATAAATTATAAAACGTGTCAATAGTAGATTTGATGCTTGCTTTATGATTGTAAAAACAGTATAAAAGAACATGCTAAAGTGTAAAATTCCATTTATAAAAATATTATTTCCTTTCTATTTTTCTTAGTATACCTCTTGACAGTTTCTATGACATTTTAGTTCCAAATGGTTGTGTTATAAATAAATATAAAACTTAGAATATCTAGTGTCTTTATTAATATATTATTAAAATGCCTTAATCTATTATCAAAAATGTTTTGTTTGTTAAAGAAGCAAAACACATTTTGTTTAGTTATTTTATACGTCATGTACATGAAAGTACATCTATTTATATAGTATTGGGATTGCTTTCCCATCAGCAACCTCTCTTTCTAATCCAAAATACACCTAAGGCGGCGGCAGTCAGCGCAATGCCGTCGCATGGGACGGATTTATGGCCCGCCCTGGGCATGGCATGGGAATAGCATGAACGTCTATAACGTCTGCGACCAGTCCGCCCCGGCAGTCTGCCGCCTAGCCTCATTTCTGAGCCCCAAGCACACACATAATAAATACGTTGCAGTTGTTATTACCGAATACGATATCTGTTCAACTAACTTATCTAAATATCTGCCAGCGGTTACCCTGATGTAACCCCAGAGTGAAATAATATGTATTATTTCGAACATTAAGAAATGCTTGCTAAATAAAGCAAAAACTTACCTGTAAACTTCGTACATAAAGTAAGGCAATTTTTTATTCGAGAATGAAAACTAGTAATGTTCGTGATGCTGCATAAAGCTCAAGGAGCGAGACAGGCAGCAACAAAGTGCCGCACCGCTGATCCACCTAATGTCTAAGTAATGAAATTAATTACACTAGCCACGCCAAATTCACTTATTTGGTTGCTTGCCAAGAACAATGAACAATATGCGTAGACTATTTATTTGCCGGTACGCACCCACTGTAATGAGTAAGTACAGTGTAATATGATTATTACCCTGCATTTTCCAGGAGGAAACCGCTCTTATCTCAGAGTTAGAACGGAATTTATGCATCGTTAGTCGCAGATGAAAACCACGCGATAAAATGAATTAATTTATGGAAAGTTAATGTGAATATAAATGCTAAAAAGTCACCGATGTCTTGCAATTTTCCTACAGCTTCTTTCTTTTTAGTTTAATTATTTACCGACTGTCATTAAACGTTCAGTTCTCATTAGCTTCACATTGAGTTTATAAGCTTTTGCTGCATTTTTTTGGTACGAATAGTCAAACACTTCCATGTTTATATGACTTGTAATAGATAATTTGAGAATGCAAATTAGGGCATTTATCAGCGATAATATGTCAACCTTTTGGCACCCGAGACCAAGGAAAATCCTACTATATCATGCATAGGTAAAAACAGAAAAATGCAAAGTCTCAAGTTAGTTAATGAACTTTAAATTTGATTTCATAATTAAAATATGATGTAAAGTTTTTAATTTGTAAATTTTCTACAATATATTAATTTTCTTTTAATCATTCTTTCTCTGTAAATATCTGTCTTTAGTCTGTCATTTTTAACCATTTTCCTTTTCTCGCTGCCTATCTAGATCTAGAAACTTTTATTGCAACCGTTTTTATTGAGCATCAATATCATTCCATTTTTCTCTATCGTGGCGTCTTCAATTTTTGTTTTTCTAGTTCGATGCAGACCTGTAGTTTTGAATTTGTTGAATATTTTATGAATCGCACTTCTGTCAGGGGGATCAATTTCAGGAAAGCGTTTCCGAAATGCTCTATGACACAAAGCAGATGTTTTCGGTTTTATAAAGTTGAAACAAATTATAAATATTTATTCTGTCGTAAATTTCACCATAACTCAAGCACTCACACGATCCTCCACTGCCTTGTACTCGGATGGCTGACCGTTAGTGAGCTTGCATGCTGTGTGTGATAGTGTAATTTGCAGAATCAGCGAGCACGTTTAATCTGATGACAACGTATAGTTTATATAATAGCAGTAATAATGGAAATTGTTTTAATATTATTTCCTTTATATCTGTCGTTTATCTTTCTATTTTGGTTTTTTTTTTTTTTTTCTGATCACAATTTTTATTAAGTTTAAGGCAGCATATTCTTTGAAAACTAGTTTGTTCCATTTTCTTTGAAGTAATGCTTATATTTAGTGCACAATGTTTCTATCTTCAAAATAAATTGTGATGTGTAATTTGCAACAAACATGAACAAAGCATTTGTATCTTGGTGTATTATATAAAGAAGTTTTTATAAACATTAAGGTTTTTAATTTTTAATTTTTTTATTATTTTTATTTTTGCTGATTCAATGCAACTATATGCGATGAAAAATGCAGTAAACTATTCGAATACTTTCTAATTATAAGATACTCTTTTCTGGTTCTGGTGAGTACTAAACATAGGCATGAGCAATAAGTAATAGATTCCAGTGCGAGTATAAAATGAACTCTCAAAATTGCCGAGCATTTTTAAGCATTTTTAGTTGCTCAATGTTTACCAGTATTTGCTTGTTTTGAACAGATGCAAAAAGGAACCTACACCCAAAGGCACACATGCTGTCTCCCTAAACTGAGGGGATTTTTGGCTTTGTTATTGTTACTAACCCATTTCATACTGTTATGATAGCTGTTTGAACACTCTAAAGCATTTTAAATTTTTTTACAATTGGCTTATTTTGTTATAGGAGCATTCAGAGCGAAAAACCCACTCTACAACACAGTGTTTCTGTGCTGTAAGTCTGGTTGGACTAGAGCTCTATCAAGGGAAGGGGTGTGTCGACCATGAATTGAGATTCGTCCACGATGTCGCCAAGCACAGGCAGTTTTAACATTACATCCGTTCTGCTTCGCACCGTTAAATTAGTAAATTGGTTGTCTGGAGTCAATTTGCACTAAATGACTATGGTTATTCTCTTCCCTACCCCCTGTAGATAAGATCCCGCGTAAAACAGGATGATGATTAAAATACAGACCGCATTGGGGAGGAGCATGTTCTTCAGCATTGTCAACCGCAAGGCGCCAGGCAAATTGTCTGCCTAAATAAGGAGAATTCAATAAGATGATTGTGTTTCTTTTCAGGTTTGGTTGTGTAATTCTTACATATTAATTTTTGTCTAAAATTAACCTAATGCTTTGTACCAGTTAGAAACTAAACAGTAGGTTCTGTGTTATTTTATGACATAATCAAATATATAATCAACAGATAATGACAGTATTTTGAATCCGGATAGCTTATAACTCGTCTGAACAAAATACAACTTATGTAGTAGATGAAAGCCCAGAAAAAGATAAACGTCAAGCAGTAATTATTTTATTAAGCGTTTTATCATGCATTTTTGGAGTAGGTGGAGACATGAAACATAGCACCAAACCAATCAGTTCATTTCTCCTGTTGAACTCCCCTATACCTTTAACACCTGCTTATTACTGAACCGAGTCAACTCCTGTATTTAATATGTTTAAATAAATCTGATTTTAAGCACTCATCTATCCTGGCTTTTGGACATGTAATGTAACTTGGACATTACCTACAGCTCTTCTACATGTTTAGAACTTAGCGCTATTGAATTTAGTGCTTTATACCTTACGTCATTGGCAGAGTCATTAATTAGCACTTCAAAGAAGAGGATGAGAGTTGCCCTTCGCTTGTCTGTCTGCATGAAATATAAGTAAGTAGAAATAACCATTGGAAAAAAGAAAGAAGGTGCTGACCATGTTATGGTGTAAGCGGGAGGAAATTACAGAGGAGATTGCTATTTCTACATCAATATTTGCCAACATTAATTCTACGAAGCTTTAATTATAAATGCATTCAAGTAAAAATGCAGTTCAGAAAGAAAGAGAAATTCAAAATGACAGTGAAGAACTAAATGACAATGACTAGTTTTTTTAATTTGTTTTGTCGAAGTAAGAATGTTGAAGTCAGTGTGCCACTTGGCAAGCAAAAGCAAAGGAATTTGCTAAACATTGAACATAAGCAGTTTTCAGTTAGTTAGTGTAACTTTGATCCAAAAGTGATCGTTTCTCTCCATTTTGTATGCCTTTTTAGGTTTAAAGTTTTAGTAAACATAGCAACATAGGTATGCAGGTTAGAGGAGTTTTGCTGTATTATAAACAATTAGAAATAACATTGATTTTTTTTATCTGTTTTATTTACAGACGCTCTTTAACATCTCAGGTCATCAGTGTACTATTCAAATCAGGGCGTGAAACGGTCGACAAATTTTGCTCTGAAGCCTCTTTTTTCAGGCTTAAGGTTCTTTTTCCGTGCCGTAAATGTACGACACGGGACCCACGGATTTACTTTCCATCCGAAGGAAGCCATATTTACGCCCTGAAAAATCCATCGATCCTGGTCGGGATTGAACTCGCAACCTTGGGTTTAGGAAACAAGTATGGTTATCACTACACTACTAGGACTGACGTTAGAAAAAATAAATCATGTATAGAGTGTAGGCGAAGATTAGAGCAGATTGCATATAGTCATATATACATTGTACAAACTGATTTTATACTCCAAAGGGTAAGAATCGAAATTATTAAAATATATTTTCAATGGAACTGAGAATCAATAATAACTATAATAACATTAGAAGAGTGCATTTTCTCAGAATAAATAGAAAAAATTATAAATGGTGAATTACTATTAAGGGAACAAACAAAAAGGAGGCAAAAACTATGAACAAAAAAAAAATACTGAAAAGTGGGAAAACCCACAAAAGTAAAAGTAAATAGAAATGTGCAATAGCTATAACTAGAAATAACAAAACTATTCAGCTGTTGAACATTTCATTAGTCAGCTATTTAAAAAATGCATAAGTATAAATGCATAAATACTTGCATTTTAAAACTTTCCATTCCGAATCTAAAAACATATCAATTTAGATATTAAGGCAAATGCTTAAAACCAATATCATTTTAATATAATAGTTGTGTCTTGGTAGTAAATTGTTTCAAAATTGTGTATACCCTATAAAAAATAGAAAGTAAGCACATTATAGTCAGGAGTCCCAAAATGGACTGAATTGCTGGAATATTACCAAATATAGTGTTTTATCCTGCAACTAACTGAATTTACGGTTCATATACTTCAGAAATATTTATCCAGATTTATTTTATTTATTGAAAAGAGAAATGAAAACATTAGGAATGAATTAAAAGAGAAAAGTATAACAAAATATACAAAAATCATTGGAAAGATCATGTAAATGCAATACCAGCTGCACCTTTTCATGGAGCAGCCATGGGTTATAATCTAAAAGGAAGGAGGTCTAGATCAGTTTTGATAGTGATGGAATGGATCCAAAGGTTCAAACAAAGATGAATATTATATTTTGAGATTTCGTAGAGTTCATTTTCATTTCAGCAATATTGTTTCTTTACTATTTCATATTTTGTATGATGTAGTCTTACTCTTCAATCTCGTTATTAAAAGAATTTTTAAGTTAATGCTCTTTAATATTATTATGATCCTCTTTGTTTTTCCTTCAAATAGAGGCAAGTATGAGGCATGCTAGAAAAACAACCAAACTTTTAATCTCTTTTAATTTTGGCTTCCTACATCTTACTTAACTAATTTTCCTTCTATTAATTCACCTGCCCCAACGCCGTTTGAACTTCTGAGAGCTTTTTTCGAAATTGGGTGAAGTTCTGTATGCGAATTTAGTTTTATTTTCTTAACTAGCAGAATCTTCGTCCTTTTAGCGTATATTTCAGCATTGGAAATGAACGAATGCCCGCAGGAGCTAATTCAAGAGAGTGTGGAGAATGGGGATAAACAGTCATCTTGCTTTTTGTGCAAAAGTCGCGAACAAGCAATGATGAATGCACTGGTGCTTTATTGTTTTGTAGGATCCATGAATTGTCTCTTTACACTCCAGGTTTTCTCGAAGACTTTTGAAGACATCTTAGTAACACCAGCTATTCGTCGTTTGACCCTCCAACAGATATTAGATATTCGTAATGAACATCACCCTGCATGTTGAAGAAAACTTTGGAGTTTGACCTGACCTAATGACCTATTTGTGTCTTGGTAAAGATTTTCCAACCCATTGTGAAGAATGGACTTTCATCTCAACATCGTTTCGCCATCAGGGAAGAGAAATTATTCCAGAAATAAAAGTTGCATCCTCATTAATGCAATCCAAGAGCTCTTGACAGATCGCCACGCGATTGTTTTTGTATTCTTGAGTCAACAGCCGAGGGCTGGACTTTGCTGCAGCACTATGCATACCCAGTTTTCTATCAGAAAACATTCTAAAAGGATTATCACATTAAAGGATGCTCACTGGCCTCAATCGTTCTAACCTATTTGTTTTACACATGATAACTTTCAAATTTGCAATATATGCACTTTGAGGTGAAGAATGTGTGTGCGTCTATAAATATCACATTCACTCGGATGTATTAAATCAACGTGAAATCAAAAATACCTTAGTCAGAAATAAACATGGATGAGTTTTTTATCTCAATACTGCATTAAAAGAAACTGTAAATCAAAATAGGTAACTTTAAGCCTAAGAATCTAATGTCTATTAAATTGCAGAATTTCTTTGGTTACTACAGATGATTTGTAAAGTTTCTCTCTTTCCTGAGTTAATTCATAAAACATGTTATTAATTTGTGTCTATAATATGATTTATTGACTTTTGTCGTTATATGGAAGATATTCTTTGCTTCTTTCTGCAAGTACTCTCATTTCTTGGATGATAAATACTCGTAATATTTTCTGTTAAAATGCCCTACTCTAATGTATGTATAATTACTCAATTTAAATGAGTTTGAATGAGTGTATCAATTTCCTTTACGATACCGTTTAAAACGGTATAATATTACTTTTCTAATGAAGGCGTATGTAATTCCTTTCATGTTGTGTGAATGGGATAGCAAATTCTGACCCTTGTTCTACGCTTTAGAAAAGTTAGTTGGAAATTAACTTGAGTGCAGACGGGTTTGCTTTTAGGAAATGAGGACTTGCATATGAAGCTCAAAGACTCGTTATGGAGTATTTCTAGAAAATAAGTCACCAATTCAGTCTCGTTAGGGACCCTCCTCCTTCGCCAGAGCCTTCAGAATACGGCGCACACATTCATTATGCCCGCATTCTAGAAGCCACGTGAAAATAACGGCTCAACAAAGTAATCAGCTTAGCCACCTGCCGTCTTTATAGCCACGCTCCCGGTGCACTGCCTTGGGATGAGAGGGCTGGATTATTCTCAACTAATATCACGTTTTTCTAGCTATTATAGTTGCCTTCCACCCTCTTTGCTTTTCAGCGGTACTGGGGTCGCCGCTCCGTTTTACCTCCCTGACCTCTTGTCTGTAGTGGAGTAGTGGGTCCTTACTTGAATGGGGTATAGAAAAGTTGAATTCAGAACCAAAACGGTATAAGTGCGATACTTGAAAAATTCTGAATCAGACGGAAGTTATTTTTTTATGCTGCCAAAGATGATTATAACTCCATTTTTATACCAAACTATTAGTATTCATTTAAATAAAAAGTGATGTCACCTCCAATTTGTCATATCTGACACTTATTTCAAACCTCAGCTTAACACATAGCTTTTATGAAAAAAAATATGTTTTGTAAAAGTTAACCGTATGATTAACTATGAAGCCTAGGCCACAAGTATTCGCTTCTTGGGGTCAAAGAGATAACCTTAGAGGTCTCTAGAGTGTGACACATTTAGATTTGGAGACTCGCGGCTAAGGTCGACCAGGATACGGTTCCTCAGAAAGTAAGAGCTTCAGCACGGTAAGTCGAAAATCAGTGGTTCGAGTCGAATTTTTCTTGACGCTGATTCAAAACTAATGACAATACCAGATGAGAGGCTATCAAAGAAATAGGCAGCAGATACAGGAATAAAACGACGAAGGACTATAAAATTACAGAAAGAGAAAACATTGAAAGAGATAATGAGAGTAGAAACAGAAACAGATAGTGAGAAGTTGATTTTTTTTACCTGTCAGAAGTTGTTCTTAAACATTGTAAACATTGACGTCGTCGATGTCTTAACTCTAAATATGTTTTCATTCTTCCAAACTCTGTAAATGTTATATATAACAAGAACTCATCGAGTTCGAAATATAGCAATTTCAAGTGTGACTTTATCTAAGTGTTTTATCCTTCTCTACTTTTATTGTTACTGTTAATTTGTTACATTGTTAATAGTGTTACTTTATTTTTTTTTATATAACATATATTTATATACGTGATGGTCACAGTTTGAAATGCAGCACACGTTGCCTTGTTGCTTAGCCAATGTGTGGAACAAATAATGGGCGGTGAGGGAGGATTATTAATTAGTTTATTAATGGCGCTGGTCATTTAAATTTTAGGTGTCAGTTAATTATGGGTAATTAGAAGAGCGGGCCGCTCTTATTTGGGCCAGCAGTCTCCTTCTACTGTGACTCCACCTGCACCGATTCTGGTCTTGGAAGTGCCTCGGCTGCTGTTGATTGCTTGCTATTATTCTTCATTCCCAATAGGAATAACAACAATCTCAGGTAGTTGAGCTGGTTTTTCTTGATCCTAGATCAATAGGGAGAGGGATTTTTTAATGGTGTTTAGTGCCTGCTTTATTACTGAGGCACCACAGGCGGGGGGGGGGCGGTGGTGGAAGGCTGGGCTGAAAGATAGCACGCCGAGAAATAAATGGTAAGCACGGTTTATTCGTTGTTTGTTCCTAAGTGCCTCTCCGTTCACTAGTAAGACGAGGAATATACTGAATGTTATTTCACTTAATTTTCACCAACTGAGTTATTTACACCGATAGTTAAGTCACTTAATCATTTCTAACAGTAGTCTGAGTTGTATTTTCTTCTGCATGCGTGCTTTTATTTGCTATACCTCGCGTATAGTTTTGGAATAGATTGTACTCTCACTGGTACTGTCTTCTATTAACGAATATTCACTCAAAATAACGCTGTTTGCCGAACATGTACTAAAAGTTTTCACAGTTTATACGATACTTTACAATCACATAGACTCTAGCTTCCGAAAATGAATTTAAAATAACGGACTGTCGCCTCTGAAAATTAAACTTGGATTTACTGCCTGTGGCCTCTGAAACTGAACTTGGAGTGTCGGCCTATCGCCTCGGAAACTGAACTTGAAATGTTTCGGTCTGCTGCCTCTGAAAACTAAACGTGGAATGTATTGTAGTGCCTCTTTATACACTTTTTAAACTACTACAGTTAAGATATTGTAGCTCCCTTTCAAACTTATCTTATAGAAGCTTCTAGAACATTTATTTGAATCCCATTTTCTGATTGGCTACTGGGATTTTCATACAGTTTTCCTGATTCGTGCTAAAATAAATCTTACGTAACACGTTTGCCCATATGCAGGCCTTTTAAACCCCAAACAGTTTAAGCTCTTTAAACGTTCATCGTCGGTAACAGCACCCTCATGTACGTAACTTTCACAAAGTGACAGTCTCTCCTAGAATTGGTCCCGTCCTTCATACAAAAGAAAAACCTTGGCTCTTTTGTTAAACACTTCATGATAACCAAACGGTAATAGGCACAGCTATTTTACACAAGTCTAACTAGCTAAAAATACAGAGAAATATACATTATTATATAAGTTCAGAATATTTTTTTGATTGATTTATTTATGGACGCTCTTTAACAGCTCAGGTCATCAGCGTCCCATTCAACTCGGGGCGTGAAACGGCCGACAAATTTTGCTCAGAGGCCTCTCTTTCAGGCTTGAAGTTCTTTTTCGTGCCGTAAATGTACGACACGGGACCCACGGCTTTACTTCCCTTCCGAAGGAAGCCATACTTACGATTTTTACACCCCGAAAAAATCCATCGGTCCTGGCCGGGTTCAGTTCAGAATATTAACAGATATACATAGCATATACACGTTTTCCGTAAATTCATCAATAGCATTGGCAATATTAGAATAAACAAAATAATAATAAAAGATATGAGTTAATTAAAAGAATTGTGAGATTAATAATTCTAGTAATGGAGATTATGATGGGGTTGAAGTTGGCAATACCGCTTCATATGGGGAACAGAAAAAATAATTATATATTTACCTACGTTAACATAAAGTGTTCATGTTTACTGCAAAGTGTTCACATTTACCAATGCACTATGGTAAATGTTGGTAGACTCAAATAAATCAGTTATCCCTCCAAATGTTTACAGTTCTTTTGCTTCTGGTTTGTGTACAGGTGTTTTGGTGTAACTCAACGCCAATACATAAATCATACACATTTTTGTGGGCAGTGGTGGCATTTTTATTAGCAACTGCTTTGGCTTACATCTTTTAGGTTATGACAGTATTAGTATCAAATCAAGATGACTTTTGTGAAAAGACAAAGAAATAATTACTAAAATAAAGTAAAGGCTCACTGAAAGATACCAAAGAAGTTACATAGCTTTACTAGATTTATTTGGTTATTCAAATTAATTTCGCAAAAAAAAAATGAGTTAATAAGGGCAGATTCTTATACACAATCATTATTGATGAGTAAGTATTATTGACGAACAAAACATTCAATTGTACAAATCCACATTTAAATAAAATAATTGCTAATCAGTTGTTCTCTTGCTCAGATACTGGCATAATAGCGTCGTTCAACTGCAGATCATGCTGCAAAGGTACATTTGCAATTTCACCAAAAGCGAATGAAAACAATTGTTAATAATTCATTCGAAAATTAGTATAGTAAACATATTTTCAGCCTCTGGCCTGTTTGGACAATTTTCATACAGAATTGTCCCCTATAAGTGTTACAAGCCATTATTTGTTTAAAAACAAATGTTGAGTTTTTTAATTATTAATAGTGCCTTTGACAAAACTTAAGAAACTCCAGGGGTAAGTTCAGAATTTTAAATAACACATTTTATATATTTTATATATAATTTATTATATATAATTTTATATATAATATATTATATATTATATATATTATATAATTTTATATATTTTCATAATTCTCAACAATTTAATACTTTTTTTTTTAAACCATTGTTTTCTAATGTTAAATCTTGAGAAACTGTAGGGTATTTGGCACAGTACTTAATACTGTTTGTAAATTTTAAAAACAACCATTGAAAGAAATGATATTAAAATTTTGACAACTATCAGAAATGAATCACTTATATTCTAAAATGCTCCTGTAAGTGTACACGAATGAAAACTTGGCACACACTTTGCAATATGCAACACGTGAGTTTTTATATGATAAATTCAACGTCACTGGAATTGGCGCGCTTGGAAAATATTCCTGTAAGTGCACGGGAAATAAAATGTGGTATCAGCAAGATGGAGCACAGCCACACTTTGCAAGACACACATTAATTATTAAATGACAAATTCCACGTTAATGGAAGTTGTGTTGGGACTGTGTATGGCTATCCTACTCGTCTGACCTTAAACCTTTAGATTACTTTTTACGGGTCACGTTTAACAAAATGTCATGTCTACTACACCTTCACAAAGAACAATATTAGAACTGGAATGCAGAAAGCTTGCAGCACTATCACTACAGGTATGTTAAGAAATGTTCGAAAAAATCTCGGAAAAATAGTTTCTAAATTTTCAGATGCTGATGCAGCTCATTTTGAGCATTTCATAAAATTAGGTAAAATAATGGCTTGGTTTATTAACACTTATTTTTTATTTAAAAATGTTCTAGAGCCCTATAAGTTCTTAAGATTTAATTTTTGAATAAACACTTTAAACAAAAGTTGCTTAATTTATTGAAAAATATCTAAATATTTAATATTACACCAGCGTTTCATTTAAAATTATGAAATTACCTCTCTGAGTCCACGACGAGACATATATAAGTTTTGCTCAATGCGCAATTATAAAGGCTATTTCCTGCTCTATTGGCCACTATGTGTGCATATGTGCACATCATAAAAGAAAAATAAAGTAAATCTAGAAATATGGTAGCTAAAACAAGGAAAAATAAACAAATTTCTAAAAGAGTTTCCGTAATTGAGTTTAAACTCTTCTCTGATTATTTAGTAAGCTCGAGGGTACAAGAAATTGGAGTGTTAAAGCAGAGTCAAATAAAACAGTAATTTTATAAGTTATTTAGTTTTCATTTCAAACAATTTCTTCGGCACATGAATATTTAGTAATTGCTATTTTTACTATATGGTTGCACAATTTGAACTTATGCCCTTTCAGTTCTACGTCAACAGTTAGTTCACCTTTCTGTGATAAAGAAAGCCTTGCCAATATGTAGCAGAAGGTAAAATGAAAACGGACACAGTATTTGAAGGAAGGGGCTTGATTCAAGAAACCGCTGCTCTCGACGTAAAGACTGTTGATCCTGTCAGAGAAGCCCTGAAGCTGTCTTTCCCTTTTCGCTTTTACATATACACGCAATAGAAGAGGGAAAGGAAGAAAAAGAGGTTACTCGGCACGAGGCAGGTTTCACACAAAATCCGGCCGTTAACCTATTTTTCTCCGTCCTACCCTTCATGCCAAATAAGCAGTTTTTCGTTAAGTTGATTTTTAAAACCAAGGGATTATATAAGTCAGAGAGATTTTCTCTTTGATTTTTATACGAGAAAGTAAATATAACAGTTCATCTACTGACATGCTTTGCCGTAAGTAGCGCTCTTGGATTTTGTGTCAAACTTTTGTAGACATTTTATTTGCTTATAATTATCATAGTATTTCCCGTTCATTTTTCTCCATTAAAATATATCATTCCGGTAGTTTTTAGTTATTTGTTCATATAATGTTCCCTACGCTTCTTGTGCGATTCTCGTGTTTCCATTGTCTATATTTTTAGATCCATATTTCTTCAAACAATTTACAATTATAATTCACAGTTAATAACTTCTATTTATAAGTTCGATTTCACATTTTAGCTGTGTTATTGGATCGTTAATTCTTTTCAAGAATACATCTCCCTAGAAGAACTCAAGTAGTTCGAAGTATAGCGATTAGAACTCTGTGACTTTTTCTTAGTATTTTATCCTTTTCTGCTTTTCTAATTATTGTTAATATAGTTACATTGTTAATAGTGTTACAATATTTTTCTTTTATATTATATATAATACAAAAGAAAAATTATATATATATATATATATATATATACATATATTAATCTCGTTTTACGTGTAATTCTCTGTGTGGGTCATTCCTGTAAAATAGGATGAAAAAATGTAATAACTTTCCTAGCGTATTTAAACATTTAAATATATTTTTTATATTACTGAAATATGTAAAAACGAATTTTTTGTAAAATATGGCATCATTAGATCTATCATCTTCATGTAAAACTTGCCAACTTTACCGTACTTTAGTAAATTTGTCTTAGTTATAGAGACAGCTTTCGTATTCCTTAAAATAGAATTCTTAACAATATTTCGTTTTATAGCTAATATTTTGACAAAAATAATGATTTGTACAATTTGTAATAAATGTAAAAGTTGAAAAGAAAATCTGTTTTATTACTTTAACAACCTCCCCCAAAGAAAAGGAAATAGTGCCAAAAAACGCAAATTATTAAGGTAAATAAACATTGTTTTAGATTTGTGCTCCAAGGTAAATGAGTATAGACAAAGAAAATCACACCTAGAAGTAGAGTTCATGACTTAAAGTTTATGACCCGCTCTCAAGTCTCGGACTCCCAGGCAGAAAAATGGATACTTTTACTAATTTTTTTACTGAGAGCATAAAATAACATTGTGTTTAAAACTGATAAAATAAATAATAATCTGTATTATAAGAAATTAATTGCAGGTAGGAAGATGAATATAACGTAATACTCTTCGTTTTAATAAAGAAAAAAAAGCTACCCATACTATAACAAAAATAATCAAATAAATATTTTTAGATCCCAAATACTCGCTTCATCCTAAATCAATAAATTTTGATAAATCAACTCCCTTCATTAAACAATTCAGGTGCTTCATAATATTACATAATTGTAATAAAGTAAATCTATATAGGAAATGTTTGTATTTCATTTAACTTTTCTTCCTTAAGAACAAGCGGATTCTTGTCATCGAGAGATGCCTCACTGCATAATTTAATACATTAAACTATAAGTGAACTCTTCTTGATGGAATATCAAACTGTTGACACATTTTTTAGAGAGAGCAATCAATCGATATTTTGTTTTTGCTGTTTTCTGTAGAGTAGTTTAAATTATTGGTTTATTTCCTGTTTAAATTCTATATACATGCATTTAGTAATTGTACGCTATTAAATACCGCCACGGGTGGCCGAGGTCGTTAAGGCATGGACTCGTGAGCAGGAGGTCTGCGGTTCGAATCCCGCCAGGACCGTCCTCCCTGACTCGGGTTTTTTCCAGGTTTTCCTCAGTCTTCATAACTGGCAAATGCCGGGGAGGTACCTAAACTTAGGCCTGGAACGCTTCCTTCCTTAAAAAAAAATCCTTTCCCAATATATCATTTCATTTCATGTATCACTAGTGTCCACCGCCTGTGGTGCCCTCAGTAGTAAAAACGGGCGTTAAACACTTCTCAAAAAAAACCCTATTAACTATATTATTAATTATTTTAACTGTCTAGCATTAGCGTTTTAAAATTTATGTCATTCGAAATTATGGATTTTCACAAATATGTGATACATTTATTACATTAAAACAAAACACTATTGGGTAAAAAGGAAAACGTCGTTCACACAATCATACACTCCTTGACCTTCTTTAGGTATATTTTTGAAAAACTAATTTTGTAAAGTTGTCTGGTGTCCAATTTCATATGATTCGTGTGTGTGTATTACAAAAAATGTCCGTGCTATACACTTAAGAAATGTATTTCATTGATTTTCTTGATTAGTATGTTTATTAAAATATCATCTTTTTTGTTTGTATACTTTTAAAATGTACCCCTTTTCAGCGTTTTATTTTGTAATTCAGATGAAAATATCCAATCATTTAATTGTTTAACAGACTATTGAATAATTGTCTGCTAACGGGATTGATAAAGAAATTAACTAAAGTTGTTAGTTTACTGATGATTTTAAGCTAATAAACACAAATAGACACATGTCATTTTACCAGCTTAGAGGAAATAAGAAATATTGATCAATGTTGCATATTGTGCATTAAAACTGTATAATTGCTCTCGTGTGAAAAACAGCTTTGATCGTATACAACTTATGCAAACAGCGCATATGACAATCTGTCTTTGCATATGTCACCACAATATTTAAAAAAGAGCATTTCAATATATGAATAATATATACTTTACTATTAGGTCTAAATGTGCTACATAACACCTACATTTTCAATATAAGCTTTTACATAGGGGCTTTGTCAAGATCTCCCTATATTTATCTACAGAGTGTTAACAAAATCGTTTAGAATGTTGAGGGATGTAGAGAAGTTCAAGGGGAAATTTTATTTTATGTTTCAGCAATCCGGTAGTTTCTCTGTCTTCCCGACAGGAGGATGTACTCAGAAATCGAACTCTACTCCCTTATTTCCTCAAAAGGCGAATTTGCATGTCCTGTCTAGACCCGACAACAGAAGTTAATGGCCATAATGAAGAGGGGGTGATGGAGAGGGTGTGTGTGTAAAGGGAAGGAGGCTCAAGAGTAAAGATTTCATTCATGTCTATGTATTTGTATTTAATTTATAATAGAAAACTTAAATGTATTGAAGTATCTGTATATTTGTATGCATGCATGTAGATTTGTGTGTATGTAGGTATGTGTGTACGTATATATGTATGGATGTATGTATATACGTATGTATGAGTATGGACCTTTTGATTGCTATAAGGACGACATTAGCATGTACGGCCTTAAGGCCCATGCGACAGATGTATTTATTTGAGTGTATCCTAAAATCGTACAATAAAACGTCCATTACTACTACTAGTGAAGTTGTCGGAAGAAAATGCCAGACGCCAATCTGCTATTCTGTTAGCACTGGGCGCAAAGGCGCCATGCAACAAAGTTGTTGCATCGTGTCTCCCTATAAATGAGATGCATGTCTGCCAGCTCCGGAAACGTTCACCTTTTCAGTTTAAGGAAGAATCCCGAAAATAATAAATTTACCTAAGCAACTAATCTTTACTGATTCAAACGCCAGAGCTCCGGATTTGTAGACAGACATACTGACCACAAACCCACCTTTGAAACTGATGCAAGTACCAAAGCAATATTTTCAGATACGATTATCTGTTATGTGCTATAGGCTCCCAGGCGCAATTGTTTCCATCTGAGGTGCCAATTTTGTTTCCACAGATCCTGTAAGCACTGCAGTTCTATATTCTCGTGAAAATGAGACACTGCCCTATAGTTGGCCTAGCGAGAAACAGAAAACTGATATCTTATGGAATTTGCAATTCTAACGATAATGCAACCAGGAGTATCCAAAGAGATTGTTAAATCTGTTCCCTTTTCTGCATTTTTATGTAACTAAAAGCCCTGCTGAGATGCTCGTACAAAAAGACTACACATATCAAATTGATATCGGTTACATTATTAGAATACTTCATTATAACGAAAAAGTCAAGCCCACATACTGAGCAGTATCATTCAATAGGACTGTTCAATGGGAATGATACTGATAATTTTTCTGAACTGTACATTGGCCATTATGTTTAAAAAGGGTGTCCTTTCTCCATATCTACAGATAGCAGCATATAGTTGTCTTCGGTTTGTAGCACTGCTGTTTTATGTAAGCATTGTTTACATTTTGCCTAAAAGTGACGTCATATAAGATGTATGCAGCAATAAAGTTCTGGTTTTCTTGAAACTTTCATAAAGTTTAAGGGGAGGTGGTACCCCACTATCTTTGCAATGTTAATTTTGTCATGTTTAGGTACATATTACACAAGAACCATTAGTGCTAGGTTTGTGGAATTTGATACACACATTAGTGAATATGTTCTCTGCCTACTGATTTTAATTTGATTAGTACATATGAAAATGTTTTAATAGCTATTTTATGCATTACATATATTTTATACAATTTTCCAAGGATTTAATTTAATAACTACCACAAGTATTAAGATAGGAGTGGAAAAAAGGCAATAGATTAAATATACCCTGTGCAGTAACCTGCTAAAATTTCAAGTTCCTATCATAAATACTTTCTAAGTTACAGTTACATACATTCCTTAGAAACAAGTTTGTGAAAAATTGAAATAAAAAAACCACACAATATTACCATTTGCATCACAGGAGTTGCATTTTACAAAATTGTTCAAAGCACGTGTGAGTAAATTCAAATTTATTGCATGGTTACCTCTTGTTACTCTATCTTCTGGGTCACTTATTTCCAAACTATCATTTTATATACTAGAACCTTTGTAAGGGTGTTTTCATCAGTTGATTCAACATGTGACTCACCTAACCTAAGCCTTGAATGTTTACGTGTTCCACAGTTGGGTCAGTGAGGAGAGAGGACCTGTGAGTGGGTTGTGTTTGTCTTGGGAAACTGGCTGATTGTGATTATATGTGTAGTAGACCAGAAGTTTAAATCTGTATGAATGTAAGTAAGTTAAGAGCAGGAGTTTATGAATGAGAGCAGGTTCATTGATAATCTAGGGAGAGAAGTTGTAGAAATGATTTGGTGTATTATTAACTTGTTATACTGTTTCTCCATTTAGGAGAGGGGGGGGGGGGGGGGCAGAGTCTTCTGGATAACTGAAGACTGGATCTCAACAAACATGGTCAAATAAATAGTTGAATGGTATAAATTAAATTTTTGTATAGGAGTGGGTTAAAATGTTGACCTGAAATAGAATCTAGGTTAGAACCAGGCCATATTGTAATTTTTGCACTTAGTACTTTTTAAATAAAAATACATTTTAAACATTAATAAGACTTAGTATTACTAATAGGTACATTATTTAAAGCATTTGTTTTACCTTTACTAAGATATCCTTTATACTTTTTGAATAAAGTTTTATCTCTCGGCATTTTGCAAGCTTTTCCAGCTGGTTTCAAAACAAAACTAGTAGGAAACAGCAATAGAAAGTTGGAAACAGTTGACAATCTGTCAGCGTCTATCAATGTGGATAATACATAAATATGCTACCAAGAGGTAAAATTACCCAAGTCTGGGAATTTCAAAATAAAATTGAAATATTTTGAAATAAGGAACTACAGCACAAAAAGGGGGCATGTCACCATTTCACACATTACTTTTAAATTGTATTTAAATATTCTTTAGGATCGTTTTGACATAAATACTACGTTATATATTAACGAAGTAAACTATTTTCAATGCAATATATATATATATATATATATATATATATATATATATATATATATTGACCAATTCACTGCACCACCTCTTCTTAAGCAAATCTATAGTAAATATGAACCTTTCTACTGTCCTTAGATGGTTTAAGGAGTTCGGAGAAGGTAGAGCTCCCAGTGTTAATCAAATGCGGTTGCGGAAGTCAACACCAATACAACCACTGTATTGTTTGTCGAGACTCACAGATATCAGTATTATAATGCAGTTAAGTGCTGGGAAGTTCAACTTTCAGAATTCTTCATCTGCATATGACCTGGGTTTCTGCCCGATGGGTGTTGCGTCTCTTGAACAAAAGAATGTTCGAATGAACACAAGTCATGATGGCGAAGATACTGTTCTCGATGAGTCATGCCTGCATCACTGCATTACTATTACCCACAGGCGAAACAAGAACGTATGGAAATCACCGTCATCTCCAACGCAAAAGAAAGCAAGGGTAATGCTGATTACCTTCTTTGACTGTAAGGAAATAATACTGACATAAAGTTTGCCCGCATAGCAGCTACAGGAGAACACTACAAGAGAGTGTTGAAACCTCTGAGAAAGCACTTTGCAGAGACGGATGGTGGTTTCATCTTGAAAACGAGAGATCCCAAGTGATAAAATATTACGATATTAAATAAGCTCAACACCAAACCCCATACAGCCCTGATTTAACCCAGTGTGATTTTTTCTGATTCCCATGTGAAAAATAAACAGCTACATGAATATTTGCAAATCACTGTTAAAGAGGCCTGGTGTGATTTTGAGGAATATCACAAAGAATGTTTTCAGCCACGTGTGTGGTACTTGGCATAAACAGTACTACAATTGTATTTGGGTGTTGAATACTTTGAATTTTTTTGTTATTGAAAATGAGCAATTAATAGTTGAAAAATATTAGTTTTTAATTGAATTGTCTTTATTTAATTTTAAAATGTTTGCTATACTTAAATGGTTTTCATTTTCCCTACATTTATGCTGTATGTATGTCACCTCCTTTAATTTTAAAATTCTTGATAAGAACCATTGGATAGGCATGCATACACATGGTCTATGATAATATGTTCTTCAAGAAATGAAATGAAATGAAAGAACACATTATGTCCCGTGAGTTATTTCACGTATGTTAAGAAAAAAAGTATAAGGTTTTATAGTTTCTTGTCATTTTTGAGTCCTTGCCACTTCTCACTCTATTGCAGGCGATGAACTCCGAGATCCTACTTGAATATGTCTGACCATCTTCTTCTCGGTCGTTTTGGAGTCCCTATCCTACGTAGGGTCCCACACGTCTGCACCCATCTGTCCTGCTGTTGCCTCACCACGTGGCCGCTCCATTTCCATTTTATCACTGCAGCTCTGTCCATGATGTTTTCTGATTCTGTCATTTCCTGGAGTCTAGTGAAACAACACTCAAATGTATAATTTTTGTTTGATTTGTCCGGAAATGTGGGTTACTTGAGGTTTTGTTTTCAATCTTTCTTATAGTAACCACGGTTCAAATACTGATAAAAGAATTTCCAAATCGGGGATATGGATGTCGCTTGTAAAATTAAAAATGAGCGTTTGGCGGAACAGAATTAAGAGACATAACCAACTGAAACCCGATTGGGCTTATTTATTAATATAAACCAATACAAAACTACAAAGAATATTTATTTCACTCTGTTATTATTAAAAAGTTTAACCAATGCTTTCACATTTTTACCGTTGTTCCTAGAGTACATATTTTTTGGATCTTATACACTTAAATCTTGGTTGTATATGTATTAAATCTTCCTTTACTTATTTTAAGGGATATTTATCCTATTACTTCATCAGCGTCGAAGGGTCGTGATTACTACGTGAACCAGTTCCGCACCGCAGTCTTGACTTTATTTTGTTGTGTAAGCGTTTGCTCTTCAGAAACTTCTTGAGAGACCCGAACAAATGAAGTCACAAAGCGATTCCCTAGCACAGTGTTGTCATGTGTGCCCAGTCTCTCACTATTGTATTTGATACACATTTCTCACCGGACAAAACATTCATGCGACACTGTATTGCACCGGCTGACAGCCCTGCGAAGTCAAAATTTGAATCACAACACGTTGATCTACCGTTGACGGGCCAGGAATCGCCTGTATATTTGCTCAACATCCACAAAACCAAACGGCACGAGCCAATTGCATCTTTCAACTGCACCTCTCATTGGGGTATGATGATCTATATAGTTGCCGCGCTCCCCACTCCCTATCACCGCTGAATGGTACGCCACCAGAGCGAGCCATGGGAAATGGACGGGTTCCAATTGATCTTGCCCCGTTTAATGAGAGAAATTTCTCAAATATCCAGCATAAAGTGCGATATTTTCTAAATATCTGCAAAAAAAAAAAATAGTTCCTATTTTATGACTTGGTCTCTTCCAGTAACTTTCTAACGACTCTGGTAATAAACCCTAGTTTATTTGTAAATTACTCGACTTTATATTATATCATACGATACAAATTACGCTGTATATACATATATACGGTTGTGTAATGCTGCGTTGTAGTTTATTGCCTCCTTAAAGAAGATGAAAATAAATTCTGATGATGCTTTTGTAGTGTTTTACGACGGTTTCATGTTGTCTCGAGTTTTGAGTGCCTGTTTAAACAAGAACGTTAATCTGTTTTGTGATTGCATTCGTTGTTTTCGCTGCGCTTTAAACGGTGTTAAAGCAATGTTTAAGAAATTGTATTTTTTGTTTTAGCACGATATTTTTATATCAATTAGATGTATCAGCTAGGCAGGCATTCGTTCATTTTATTTATTTAGTTTATTTTAGAGGGTATTCTTTAACGTCTATAGTCATCAGCGTCCCATTCAATTCAATGCATCAAACGGCTGATAAATTTTGCTCAGAGTCCTCTTCTTTAAGACTTGAGGTTCTTTTACGTGTCTTAAATTTATGACACGAGACCAACTACTCCAAAGGAAGCTAACTTGGGATTTTTACGCCTTAAAAATCAATCTACTGTAATCGGGTTTGGACCAGCAACTTTGGTTTTATGAGGCAGGTATGGTTACCACTAAACCACCATGACCAACGGCGGTACTTGTGATCATTTAATTGGGTCTTGTAGTATAGTACCTATAATTTAATTAAAATTTATAAGTGAGGAAAACTAAAAAAACTCAATATTTCTAAGTGATATGCAATTAGCACTTTAATATTAAAGAACAAATCAAAAGGCATGTGTTTTCTTGGATAATTTAACTGTTTGTTTTCATTTGGGAATAGTTTATTTAACGCAAAGGTTATATTGTTGATGAAGTGAAAATAGATCTGGTAGCAATAATTGCGTCTCGAGAAAAATCAAAAGTTTGAATCGCACATCCCGCATCTATTTACATATTTTATTGCTACTGATAAATATTTAAGTAATACGGTTCTCTTCTAACACTATAGCACCATGTTTTCCGCAGTCTCTCCTATAAACACGAAATCTTGGTCGATGCTATGCAATATAATTAACAAGTTTTAAAGGCTTGGTTTCATCTATTTTTGTGTACATAACAAAATTTCTCACTTAGTGAATATCGAAGAGTTACCATTTGTCCTTCAAAAAAAGCTTAATTCATATTCGTACTTTAGCTAGCAAATTTACATTTAAATTAAGAAAGCATTTTTTTCCTGACTACGTATAATCGATAATTTAATACCGAAATTTCCATTTCGAGGCTACAGGTCAGCGCTCCAGCAGCTTTCATAGTGAACCCCTTTGTTATTACGTCATGCAGAGAATCCAATCTCTGCCCTAAGTTATTCTACATGAGACAGGCCGCCTTTGTTTAAACTAAAGGTATCTACCTATGATGTGGTGCCCTTTTCGTCTTTCTGGGCCCCTCGTCCTTTGTTAGTTGGGAAAACACAAAATAGGGAGTTCACTATTAAATGTGTATTAATATCTAGAATTGAAAACGTTAAAGTTTTGCATAAAATGATGCTATAATACCACATCTATTGTGTTTTCTACCAGTTAAATATTTTATTTAGAGGTATGGAGTTGTCTTTAATGATAAAAATCACCCTTTTTTGAAACAGTGAAGGTTGAAAACATCACAACTTCAATGACTAAAACAGAGAGAAACTTAATGGATTTAAATTTTTAAATTGCGTAAATGTTCATACCCTTTCATTTTTGGATTATATATTTTCCATTTCTGCAAATATATTTATTCTGCATTTAAAATGTGGAACATAAGATAATATATTCAGTAATTTACGGATATCGTTCAATACAGACGATGCCAAAAATATATAAAATCTTCAAGCAAAGAAACCGTGTTAATATTAGAAAACTGAATTCACACAAACAGAAAATGATGAGCACTAATCATCTTAGACTTTTACAGTTACAACAATTGCTCCAAATGCCCACCATCGGCGTCGATACACTTCTGAGTACGTTGAACTACTGATTGAGCAACGTTTGTGAAAGTGTCCTCAGCGATTGCAGCACATGCCGTTTCAATTTCTTCCCGAAGTACTACCAGTGTAGCTGATCTGTTCAGATCTGCCCTTGTGAACATCGCATACGGTACCATCAGTCTCAAATTTGTCTCGAATGCGTGCAATTATTACTCGCGTTGGCGGTTCTGTTCTGTACACACGTCTCCATTACCTTTGAACTTCAACAACATTATCGGTTTTCCAATACCACTTCAAAATTGCTGTCCACTGTTTAAAAACAATCTTGGCTTCATTTTGTTGTAGCAACGCTAGCATAACGTAATGTGAGTCACATCTGTTTACAGAACATCATACGATAATTTTGGCTTCATTTGTTCATTGTTGATTTACCTGTCACGTAGCAACGCTATCATAATGTGTGTGAGTCACATCTGTTTACAGAGCATCATACTACACAATACTGTTGTTTTTCTGTCCAATTTTGAAGTATATTAGATAGATATCTACTGTGTATACTTTTTTGCCACCCTCGGTATATTTACAAGGCCAGATTTTAATTGTTTTATAAATGTTACTAAATAGTTTTATTATTATTGTTATTATTTTATATTTATTATTATATTTATTATTATTATTATTATTATCATTAAAGTGCAGTCCCATGAAGGTTACCATAGATCTTGAAGAAGATATAAGCGATTAATAATTCATGCTGCAACTCAAAAATAACTGTAAAGGAAAACAAAAACCTTCCTAAGGAGACAATTGCGTTAATGGAAACTTGATGTCTGAAGCACATATGTGAACAACCTGGCTATGCCAGAAAAAATGCCGCTCATAAACAGGGAAAATAAGTACCACATTAAAAATTTAACTCATCCCTGACCTTCACAGAGAAGAGCGGTTGATTAATAGTGTCTCGTGATTTACAGGGATAAGGAGCTGCCGCACTAAGCAAACAAGCAACCTTTTGGTTTAATCGACCAGGGGTTTTCTATGGACAATGCTCTAAAATCTGTGGCTCTTTTCTATCTTGAGTTCAAAAAATATACAAATTATTTCAGCATAGAACGAGGCAAGATAGACAGATATCATCATGCCTTACTCATGGGATATTGGGAATGTGGTCCTTGTATTCCCTACTTTGCATTGCTCAATTCCATGAACATGGAGAAGAGGTTTAAAAGAAAACATCTTCAAGTGAGAGGCTTCGATATTTGCGTGTCTCTTGCCACATCACTTCGACTAAAAGAGGGCTTAGATTAGGCCATTTATAATTGTTTTCTAGTGTATCTCATTTCCTGTTGGAAGAAAATGAGCTATGCTTTTCCTTACAAGGTTTACCTTAATCTTGATTGCTAAAACTTGGGCAGTTTCCTTTTCTTATTAGAAGATAGAAAAGTTCTCATTACAGTTGAAAGTAAATAAAAGAACATAATTTTTAAAAATAGTTTATTATGTTTGGTTCAGGTGCAATGCAACCAACGGGTGATAAAATGAGATTAAATGAAGTAAATTTCTATCAACTCTAGTTTTACTAGCACACATAAAATATTATATTTCTATATGTTGTTAGTTTAGAGGATAATGCTTCTTCATGTTTTGCATATGGCTATATTTGCTTTCTCCATATAATATTACAAGAAGATTCCTTTGTAATAATTAAACTTTGTAGATTTGCAACGAACAAAAAATGTTATTCGTGTAATTACACACATACATTTTTCCGTTTCTTGAAGAAAATAAATTCATATAAAGTTTATTACACTCTCCTACAAATATCAATGGATTTGTATTTTTATTCATTGCTTTCTTTCTCCCCCCTCTCCCACTTCCAAGCTCAACAAACTGCCCTCATCTGACCTTTGAAGGTTTGTCCAAAGCAGCATTTATTTTCTGGCCGCCATTATTTCTTCTAACATGGTCAGAAGTAAAACGCAAGCTAAAGAAGGTGAATAGCTATCTATATTGCTATTCAACTTATTAAAATGTATACCTCTAAAAAGTATGGTTTATTATACAGTTGCCGAATTATTCCTATATATTTAAATAAATTAACAAATAACTCGAAGTTGGTGAGCACATATCCAGATTTTAAATACTTTCAAAATTTAGCTTACGTGCTGGTCTTCTTCAAAGTGCTCCGCTTGGAGTATCGCACACTTTTCTCCAAAACAGATTACAATTTTTTATTTTATCAAAACAATCACCTGCCACGTTTCGTTGTCTCTTTTTCGTTCAAAATTTGAAATATCCCCACAAAATCCTAGGGAATCTTATATACACTTTACGAACTTTATTTTTGTTTTGTCAGCAAAATATTGCGTGAGACATGAAGAATGACAATTGAGTATAACACTCAATAGCATGTGCAGGAAAGTTTCCTTTATTTGAATGCAGAGTTACTATATTAAAAGTGCGCGACTAGTGCTGGAAATAATTAAAACAGCCGGGCAAGTTTTTAAACAAATGAAAGTCTACTGTTCTTCTGTGCAAACAAATATACGAGGGTAAGTCCATAAGTTTCCGGCCTAACCATTTTCTAGGTATGATAAAGAAAAAACTATATTTCATTTTTCAAAATAGTGCAAAACACATGTCTGCAAAATGGACATAAACAGCATCCGTCACTTCTTCGTCACACTTAAATTTCCTTCCTCGAGGATCCCTCTTCAGTTTTAAGAAGAAGAAATAATCACTGGGAGCTAGATCTGGGCTGTAGAGTGGATGGTCCGTCTCCTTGAAACTACATTTTCCCCACAGTTTCCTTTGCAACAAGAGCTGTGTGCAGAGGCATGTTGTGTGAAGAAGGCGCACACCATCACTCAGTTTTCCTCGCATTTTCTCGTTGATGGAAGCACGTAGTCTGTGCAGTAAGCCAGCATAGTACTCCACGTTTACTTTAGTGTTCATCTCCTTGAAGTCAATGAAGAGTATTCCTTTACATCCCAAAAGATTATGGCCATGTTCTTCTTGGTTGACTGAGTGCCCTTGGCCTTTAGAGGCGGTGCTTCGCCAGGTTTACGCCACTCTATTGATTCTCTTTTGGACAAGGGATCATAGTAGAGGACCATAATTTCATCTCCTCTAACAATGGTTTGTAGAACTTCTCTCTCGTTGCCACGGCAGAACTCCAAAAATGCCGGACAACAGATGACTCGTTGCTGCTTTTGGACTGTGGAAAGAAATCTAAGCACTCATCTTGCACTAACCTTATGCATGTTAAATGTTCATGAATAATTCGAAGACTGTTGTTTTAGAAAGGCCATACGTGATGCTATTTCTGTAGCTTTGAGCTGCCGTCTTCCATAATTTCTCCTTCCACAAGAGGGAAGTTTTCCGGAGTGAGCACCTCCAAGGGCCGACCTGCACGCTCTTCGTCTGCAATGCTTTCTCGACCCATTCGAAAAAGTTTGGCCCATTCTTTTACGGTAGAATATGATGGGGATGCTTCCCCATATATGCATCGTCCAATCGCTATTTAATTTCATTTGGAGTAATCCTTCTCTTGTGAAGAACTTAATAATAGGTCGATAGTCCATTCTGAACATGCCACAATCTACACATAGCCTTTTTATGCAACTATATCTGAAAACTAAACATAGTATAGCGGAAGTTACAGCTGCAATTATTTATTTAACAGATAAGGTATAACACCAGATAAGGGTTTTGTGAAGGCGATAGTCCTTACCGGTGAGGCCGGAAACTTATGGACCTCCCCTCGACATGTTACGAATTATCTTAATCATATTTGGATATTTATTACAGAGCAGATAATAATATAGAAAATAACATTTTTCCTATTTGAATGCACCTAAATACAACACATTTCTTTATCTACTGTTACTGTAATAATAAACTTGAAAACTATCATTTTGAAAAGTACATTGTTTCACCCATTCTATTTTGCAAGATTTCGGAGATGTGGCTAACTCATTTAGGTATCTACAGCATGTGTTTAAAAGTCTACGCAAGGTTTAACTTTCCCTTCTCCAGCAAAGATAGTCCTTAGTTCTAAAGTCCCCGTATACAATTCAATGTTTACTTTAAGGACTCACAATGATCCGGCAAGTAGCTTGAGTTGCTACTAATACGAGTACTTTATGCTACCCAAATTGGGTGCAGAAAAACTCCCAAGCTCCATGACGATAACTGTGACTTGGAAGGTTTTGACAGAAAGAAAGTAGGCAATTAATGACAAAACCGGATTTCATCACTAAGATCCAAAATTTAAACAAGAGAGCTCATAACGAAAACATCCATAGCACTGAAGGCCCAAGAAAGCCAAAGTTCAGTCAAGTACAGGAAAGGTTATGTATTTCATATTTTCCAGCAAAGAAAGCATGCTGTAAGACCATATGGCGATAGTACTACGAACAACTACTATTAATTTGCTGTGGCATATTGAAGAAGAAAATTACCCAGAAGAAACCAAAGATGAATCTTACATCAGAACAATGCTCCTGCACATCCATAGATCTTAAAATACATCGTAAAAGGCATGCCACATTTATTTTCCATACCTAGACCATGTGACTTTCCCTTACTTCGTAGTAAGAAAAGGAACCTTGCGGCAGTCATCCTCAAAGTTATGGGGAACTAAACATATTGTTATAGATATAATGAACAAACATTCAAAACAGGGCGCTCAGAGAGTGAAACCGGATGAAATAAAATCATTACTATAGATGGAAAAGTTCTTTCACAAACAAGACATCAGCATGAGCCTAATGCACGTTAGGGTACATGATGTCAGAGAGAGGGGATTAGAATTTTGGTTGCAATGCAAAAACTTGCTGCTAAAAGGCAGAACGTCAGGCAGAGTTAAGGGTTCAGCAACAGTGTATGGTTGATGTTAAATCAACCTCACGATCATGGTATCAAAATAACTAAAATCATAATAATTCCTAATTCACTTTTGTTATACATACAGTCCAAATAATATACATAATTTCCACTCCCCAATGAATCACTATTAAATTAATATCACAAAATCTTGTTATGTATTTTATTTCTGCAAGTGAAAATTTGTTAATTTGATTCATATACACAAAATATTACCTAAATATAATTTTATTTACGCGTATGTAGTACGTTTACATTAAGGGAGAGATATTTGGATATCTAAAATCCAAAATATTCTACTAGAAATGGGATCAGTATGGTACGAGGAAGAAAGACTAGGGAAAAAGATTTTGGAAAGAGATAATAATAAGAATTTGAAAAACGGGAAATATGGGCCAATCTTAATGCCAAACAATGTCTGATATTATACAGCACACTAAAAATATATGGGGAAGAGAAAGATATATGGAAAGCTGTGATAAGACAGGAAGGGAAGGTTTAGAACAGGAATAATATATTTAGGTGGATTTAAAAATGGAATATTAAGGAGATATGTCTTATGTGTGAAGAACCAGCTAGTACTTGGCATTGTATATTAGAATGTAAGCAAAATAAATTTTGGAGGGAACAGTTACTATTAAGAAAGTGGTGAAATTTACCAAATGAAATAAGGGACAGAAGAATTTTAAATCAGCCAGTAACATTAAGAAACTGGGAAAATGCATAGGCAGATGAAAAGAAATGGTTATATAAGGTGGGTAAGACAAATGGAAACAACATTGTGTACAATTGCACTATTTAGGAGTGAATATAGGTCTCCATTACGTATTCAACCTGGGGTTATTGTAATGGGGTATGGATGAAATGTACTCCCATAAAGTCAGGAAATTTAATTTTAAAAGTTTATTAATAGTAGTAAGTTTACATAAAGTGGGTACATGGAAAGCAAAATTGTTTGTGAAATTGGTTTTATTTATATTTTAAAATACTTTAACTTTATTTGTATGTAAATTAGAAATTGCAAAGAACAAAAAAGTAATATTAGTTTTGTCTACATGTGCTGTTTATATTTAGGGTAGCTAATTTCAAACTTATACAATTTTGGTGACATTATTTTTGTTTATTACGTGCAACATTTGTAATAAACTTCAATATCAATAGTTGAACTCAAGTCTTCCGGGTATTCCAGAAGAGAACAGCTGATGAGCTAAAGACAAAGATTCAGTAATCAGATAAATTAGCAAACCAAAGTGACAATTTATTGAAAATGTATAGTTTTTAATTGATATAAATTGTGAAGTTATGAAACTATTTATAAAGGTAGGGGGAAGTGTAAATGTGATTGTAATTTTTTTGTTGTTGAAATAACATTGATTCAATTCAAAATGTTTACAATGTTGAATCATTATTTATTTATTAATAGTTCCAATAATTTTAGAACGATCAACCTACTAACCATATTGCTGTATTTCCTCGAAATATGTATTTATTTATTCAATTATAATTTACGCTAAAATAAAGGCTAAAGAAGTGCTCCGTAAATATTTTTGTAGTAATAATGCTTTATAAAATCCACAAAATATCTCTCAGAAGCCGCCATTGAAATAAAGGATATTAACTAAAATTTTGACAGTAACACAGAGAGACATGTTTTGCGTTTTAACCTGTAGAGGGCAACTAGAGATGTTTTGCTCCCATAATTTTAGTACCAGCTAATTACATCAATTCCTGTGCACTTTGCAGCACTGACAGTTGTGAACAACTTCCGCAGCGCTACATGGCACCCACTTTATTACTCGGTAACTTCAAAACATGAGATCTCATGCAGGAAATTCACCATATCCTTTTATTCCCTCTCCCTACGTTCATGAAGGGTTGTTAAAGCTGCTTCTGCAAAAATGAACATGATTTCAACAGTTCTCCTTTTCTTCTTGTGCAGAAGAGAAGAGAGGCATAAGACGCAGTCAAATAATAAGGAGCTTTAGGCGATTTCTTTGAATTGAATGCTGAGTTTAGAAGGTTATATAACAGCTTACTGGTTTGTATTTTACCTACTACGGCTATATAATAAAGAATGATTTACTTTTTTATGATATCGCGCCTTTATTCGTCGTTACAATTTTGATTATCTCTCTCAAAGTAGTCCGTGTTGGATGTAAGTATTTCTGTCAGTCTTCAAAGACTTACTAGGAAACTATTTCAACATATCATCGCCTTCGCAGTGTTCCCCAATTCTTCTTATGGTAAAAAATGCTTCTCAAGAAAGTGTTTCTTCAATTTGGGGAAAGAAAAAAGGTCACATTGCTTAAATCTGAACTGTAAGGAGGATGAGGGCCACACTTCATATAATCTTTTATTAGATGTTCAGCAACATTTGTAATGTACAATCATTGTGCAGCATCCAGCAAGTTGCAAGGAAATTCTGCTTTGCAGAATTTCTGTAGTATTGCCCAGTTACAGTTGACTGTACAGGTACAACATGCTGCTAAACCATTCCTTGATATTGAAAAATGATATGAATATAGCTTTCCTTGCAGAAGCAACCACTATTGCTTTTTTAGTGTTGGTGTTGATGGAGATTTCCACACGGTGCTTTGCTTTTTATATTCAGGATCGAAATAATGTAGCTTTCGTGGGTAAGAAATAAACTCCCCATCTTCTGTAATGCCATCTTGGACTGCACGCATACTCCTCTGTTCAGGAATCAGTAGTCTTGAAACCTACCGCGTTTAACAAGTCTCATGTGCAACTTTTCTGTTACCAACTTGGGGGTAGCAGCCTGTGAATATTTAGTATTCTTAACATTGTTCGACGATCATCCCTCACAATGACAGCTTTCGGGCGTAAAAATCCTAAGTATGGCTTCCTTCGGAAGGGAAGTAAAACCGTGGGTCCCGCGTCGTACATTTACGGCACGAAAAAGAACCTCAAGCCTGAAAGAGAGGCCTCTGAGCAAAATTTTCGGCCGTTTCACGCCCTGAGTTGAATGGGACGCTGATGACCTGAGCTGTTAAAGAGCGTCCATAAATAAATAAACAAGAAAAACAATGACAGCAGCGGCGTTAATGTTTACAGTACTGGCCTTCCTTTGAAACTGATTGCTTCCTCTCTTTTAAATCATCTATGCTATAGTGAAAAACAAACTGTCCATAGGCCTTCTGTAGCATTGCATAGGCCTTAACTGAAGATTTGGTAGGGCAGCATATTGTTCGTCGCATGTCACCTCATTTTGCTGTAGAAGGAACTGTGCATGTTTCAACTTGCACACCTCTTATGGTGTAAATTAGAAGTGACAACAATGAAACGCATGTGCATTAAATTAACAATATATTTTAAAGGTGCATTCTATACAGCGCATGGGCTTAAAATAATAGAGAAACTTCCCTTTGAAATTATGAAATAATACATAGAAATGAATGAAAATAGACCTTAAAAGTTTATATGAATCTATCCCTGAGATAACAAACAGGTAAGAACTTTGTAATACATTTACCTTGATATTGGTGCATTCAATATAACGATGGTTATAAAAGTCAAGGAAGGAATAAGCTGTTAAAAACAGACACATTAGTTAAATAATGAGGTATCCCTAGATGGTTACTGAAAAATACGCATTACTTTTGCAAAGAAAAACAATAAAAGTGACAAAAATCTGTGATTCTGTCTATTGCTTTCGTCAGCACTTAATTTCAATACACAAACTAGAACACCTGCACATTCTGCTTCCGAGGTCAGCATGGTGGTTCTTCTGACGGTGCATGAGAAATAGCTGTGAACCAGACTTCATTTGAGAATGCTTTGTAAAACGTCCAGGGGGTTATTGACTCTGTCATACATATGATACTTGAAATGGAAGAAGAAAACTATTAGATCGGATATTGCGGAGTGGCTACCGATCACAGATCAGAAAAATAACTTTCCAAAGAAAATAATTAAATGCAATTGATAATAGTTTACACAAAGTTTGCGCCTTGTAGTTAGCCAATACATTAAAATAGCGCCTCTTTCAAAAGTTTTGCTAAGACATGAAGTGACCCAAATAAATAGACGAGTCAATAGATAAAGTGTTGAACACAATAATAAAGTAGTTGCAGTAACATTGGAGCACTGCAAAATAACAAATAAATAAACCAAATTTTAAGGATAAAACCTAGGTATACAGCATTTTGAAAGAACCTATTTTATGATCAACCTCTTCATTGATCGTATTTAAGGTTACCAGACATTCTTGGACACGAGAAGCCCACAATTCACAGGAGAGAAAAACACGCTCTGCTACCATTCCGTCTTGCAACATAGGCGCGTATATAGTCATCTTAGGGAAACTTCTAAGAAAGAAAGTCCAATTTTAAATGGTCCAATTAAGGTGGAGTGCATCTGCATCTCTATCGTAAAATAAAAATATATTTAGTGTAAAATAAAAATAAAAATAGAATTAATTTAAAATTGAAAGAAAAGAAAACAAAGAAAAACCTCAAATATGCGAGCTGTTTCACTAATGCACTCATATTATTTATTTGTATTTATTAAGATATAGCATGCCTTAATTAATTTATTTATTTATGGACGCTCTTTAACATCTCAGGTCATCAGCGTGCCTTAATTAATGAACAATATAACTTGGTAAAGGGGAAAAATTTCCCTATAGCATCTAAATTATATCCTTAGGTATAATATAAACATTCATTTATTAATTTATTTATTTTGGCAGGGCTGAGACGGTTAAGCCTTCTCTTCTTCTCTACAAATCTAATAACTATTACACCAAGTATCGGCGACAGTTTCACATTCATAACATGAACGTTAACAAGGACAATATTCATAAACTTATGTAAAACATGAACATTCAATGAAAAAATAAATAAATAAAAAATGTAGGTTAATGGCTGAGAAACTTTCGCGAGGAACTTTAAGGAATTACGCTTTGTACTCCTTTCATATTCTAGGTATGGTTTGGCGTTAAAAAGATGGCTGAAGTGAATGGACGGCTTGGACTGCACCGAAGAGTTACCATGTTGCCACATGTTAAGATCTTAAATGCCTAGACTTCTAACCCTGGGTGAGTATCTGACAACAGTTGTTTACATGGCACATTCCTCTCGCTTGCCTTCTCCTGACCGCAAGACTATAACTATCTAAAAAAAATGTTTTCTCCAGCTTTCGTCTCTTCCATCTTCGAAACACAAATTTTCATGAAAATCAAGATGTGAAATGAAGGATAAAATGACATAATAATGACATTTCCAATTCACGTTTTATAGACGTATTTATATCACTATCTATGTGTAAAAAGTATATGCGTAATAAAATTTGACGTTAAATGTTAGAATAATAAACGCGATTGACGCAGTCAAAATTATAAATGGCTTAAGATGTTCAAACGTGGATGAGTAAATTCTTGCTAGTGACGAAGAGAGGAAATAGATACTTTTCTATTTTTCGCTTTTGAATCTTTATTATCATATTTAACGAATCTGAAACATTTTCAGGCCACTTGCATATAAATTAGTTGCAATATTTTTCCCTGGCATTAATATTTTCATATTTTTTCCTTATTACAATGTATTTTATTTGAAAGTGTACTTAAATACCCAAATATTAGCAAAAGAATACTAATGTTTATGTAAAGGTGCTAAAATGCACTACTTTAATGTTTTTCTGGTTCTTTACACCTTTCTTTCTATTTATGTGTTTTGGCTCAGTTAAATATTTGGTGATTCAAATGATCATTGAATCTTTTCAAAGGCGGTTCCATGGTTCTATTTTTCCGGTCTATATTTTAAAATATAGATAGCGTGTCTATCTTCAGCATTCTATCGTTTTGTTATGCATTCATTCGAATGCTTTTTAACCATTTTACATTGTCGTTAAGTCGTTTTATATCAAATCTATTTCTTACGTCTGCGCTGTAAACTTATTTGTAAATCAAACTACAGTTATATTTTATAAAACTAATTTCTACTGGCTGTAACATTTGCTTATTCGATCCTTTCAGAAGCAACTTTCATTTGTATATAAGCCAGCACTTGTTACCTTTATTTTATAGAATGTAATCCCTGTTCCTATAGTTTTTTCTGTGTAATATTTATTTGATACTTTCATCAGAATTTAGGTATTGCACTGCTTAAAATTTAACTTGACACTCAAGATATTTTAAAGGCAGTTATATATACATATATAAACTCATAAAAAACACTCAGAGTGCAATATAAACAGTTCACATAAAATTTCACACTAAAAACCGTAAAATTGAACACCAAAACCACACGATATTTCGAACTTGGCTCTTGGTCACTTGATGAAAATGAAATGAGTTTTTATGAGTTTTTATAAGTTTTTATGAGTTTTATGAGGTTTTATGAGTTTTTATGCTTTTTAGGAGTTTTTATTACTCTATTAATAGTATATATATATATATATATATATATATATATATATATATATATATATATAGTTCTATTTCCTATATATATTTTGTTTCTGTTCATGTTATTTTCCGATAAGAGTGAAAAAGCTTGATATTAAATGGAATGTTTCAAAGGATCGTTTCTGAAATGTTATTTAATTTATGTACAGCTTTCTGTAGACAATTCATCTGTTATTTCTTGATGACCTACATATAAAAGCGCTGGAAAACAATTCGTGTTCAAGTTCTTTAAAATTACTTATTCGCATTCCTTTAAAGTGTGATCTATAAATACAATTAAGAAATCGGATGTAAAGTTAAACATTTGTCTTAAACCTAACTATGTTTCTAACGTTTGCAGATAGTGTTAGAATTTTTTAATACTTTGGAAAAAACTTAATTATTGAATGTAATATTATTGTCATTTGGAATGTTTATATTCCTTTTTTGTATTCTGAAATATGAATATCATACTTCTATTATATTATTTCTTATTTAATCTGATTTCTTTTTGATTACCTATGTATAAAGTTAATAAAAATCGTTAATTCCTCAATATTTTTATATTTAAAATTGAACTACCCTTTTATTGTTATCAAATTTTAGATAACAAACTTGAAACAAAAAGCCTGAAAATATTCATAAAGTAGCAAAAGCATTTTTAAATAGATAAAGTGTAAAAATATATGTATCAAAGCAGAAAACTTTTGGGAAACCTTAATAGTTTCAAGGTCAAAAGCTCAAATATGAACATATGACCATTTTTTACAAACAATGAATAGTATATATTGTAGGGATATCTGAATTGACAATAGTAAAACAAAATAGATTTTCTTTCCAGATACTAGAAATATTTAATAGTGACAAAACCAAACTATATGTAGACAATGGCTTCGGACACCTCTTGGAGCTTACAGCAAACAAAGCAGGTGTTTTTATCAACACACACGCATACTGGCACACGCAAAGAGGAAGCCTAAGAATGTCTGCAAGGAGCGGAAGAATAAAAACTAACATGAGCCGTTTCCTTGACATCTGCTGGTTTTGATGCACTCTCGTAGGAAAGGTCATTTTTTCAATGTCCTTATGGCAGCTACGGATAATTAAACCGTCTACAGCACAGACAAAAGCTGCTTTTCAAATACTGCATAATGATTACTGATACTGTCGGATGTGGTATATAAACAATGGGCACTTAACAGAGCACACGAATGCCGAATGTTTCGCTTTTTAGACTGTGCTGATTGCATTGACAAACTTATTTTTATTAACAGAAAAATGCGTTATATTACTATAGTATCTAGATTTTAAAAATCCTGTGCCACCTAATACTTTCTTAAGTTGAATATTGAATGAGGTACTATGCTTTAAAATCCTAAATGTACTTCTCATTCTCACTACTAGAACGTGGACTTGATTATCCAGCAACTCAAAACAGGTTAACAGCGCACAATCTATAAAATGGAATGCAAGCACCCCAAACTGTAGAATGTATAGGTTAGACTTACGCTAATACCGCGAGTTTAGGCTTATTTTATTAGAAAGGAAGAGCAGCCGTTACTACTTCTTCATAAGTACGACTGTACCAGTACCTAATTAAACATTTAGCAAATTCAAACTAAGCATCTTTCTCCATTTCATTCTCATCTATCTGTCGGGGTAACATCATGGCATTCTGCAACAGAGTGCCGACCATATTCGTCATGCATTAGACAGTTCTTTCAAAGCTTCACGTATTTCTAAGTGTTGTATTTTATTAGAAAGGAAGAGCAGCCGTTACTACTTCTTCATAAGTACGACTGTACCAGTACCTAATTAAACATTTAGCAAATTCAAACTAAGCATCTTTCTCCATTTCATTCTCATCTATCTGTCGTGGTAACATCATGGCATTCTGCAACAGAGTGCCGGCCATATTCGTCATGCATTGGACAGTTCTTTCAAAACTTCACATATTTCTAAGTGTTGTACATGTATTTGGTTCTGTATTTCAGTAGTATCTATTCCATTTGCAAATTCCTACATGTATTATGATGATTAATATATAGAGCTTTCGTTTCAGAATTTCCCAGTCTGAATCTGATTGATTGATTTGTTTTATTTACGAACGCTCTTTAACATCTCGGGACATCAGCGTCCCATTCTATCAGGGCGTGAAACGGCCGACAAATTTTACTCAGAGGCCTCTTCTTTCAGGCTTGAGGTTCTTTTTCGTGCCGTAAATGTACGATACGGGACCCATGGCTTTACTTCCCTTCTGAAGGAAGCCATACTTAGGACTTTTCAGCCCGAAAAAATCCATCGGTTCTGGCCAGGTTTGAACCCGCGATCTTGGGTTTAGCAGGCAAGTATGGTTACCACTACACCACCAGAACCGACCCAGTCTGGATCTGAATAATTATCAAAAGTAATAACCCAGACCCTCAAGTGGTATTTATTAGGATTACTTTACGAATAAAATAAGAATTTAAATATAATTCCCATGAACTTGGCTTATAATATTGCAATACTTGTACATTTGTGCTAGGAATACTTAACCTTTTCAAGCCATGTAGCAACAAATGAATGTCAATTGTCAGTAATGCCAATAGAGAAGAGCCAGATATAGGTTTGGGACTGTTTCATGAATAGAATAAGAACAAATTTAATATATATTTGAAATTTGAGCAAATATTATTAACACTGGTATAAAAATTATATGTACTTATGAATATATATTTATTAAGAAACCATAAGAATGAAATAGACGAAAGTCGATTATAACAGTCACTACCTTTAAATTTACTAATAAAAAAACTGAGAAAAACAAAACAGAGAAAGCATTTTATCAATCTGAACAACATGTTCATTAAGATTTATGATTGCTTAGACAGATATTTTACATAATTTATAAAAATATTTCAGACGATTTGGCTGAATGCGGAAAAACAATTGCGTGAGATAATGCACATTAAGTTAGTTAATTTACATTACTAAAAACAGAAAAGTGGTCAAAAGTGCGTGCTCAGGATTATATAGTGAAGGTATAGAGTTCACTACACTGACCTTAAAACAAATGCACACAGAGCATAATAAAACGGATTGGATATTTTTTTTCTTCATAATTTCACTGCAATATCAACTGTGTTTGGTCAATATTCAAAATTTTGTTTCGTTTCATTGGTGATTTTAAGATGTCATCACATAAGTGAAATAGTTTATTGTTCAATAATTTATAGGTTTGACTTCCAGCTTCTTCTAGTTTAAAATGTTAAATGGAACTCCCAACAGTTGATATTTTAATTTTTAAACAGACTGTAACTGTTATCAGATTATTTTCTTTTGTTAAGTTTGCTAGTAACCCAACCTGTTGGTTGCATTTGAACAGAATCATAAAAACTGCTGAGCAGTCAACGTAATACTTGCATTTTGCTAATAAATTGCTTAAAATTTGTGTCGGATATTCTCAGAAATTCCGAAATGGACTTCATTATCTTAATATTAAGAAATCTCATTTTATCCCCAATATGTTTTACAGTTAATGGATTAATTTTTTCTTCTGTTCAAATTCATAAGACAATAAAATTACTCAAAGCAACGTTCCCTTCGTCCTGAAGTTTTATAAACTTTCAATCAGTAACCCACAATGCAGTAGATCAAGTGTGAGTAAATATGAAAATGAATTATCATTTTTAATAAAACATAGTGGCTGAGAAAGATCCAATTTTAAAACATCACTAAAGTGTACAACGTTCAAGGGTTCATTTTTAAATATTCTCTTTGGTTGTCATTTTAAACTCCGATGATATTATTAACCACTTGATATGAATTAATGAAAATTCAGCCATCAAAAGATGCAACGACTGAGCTCATTAATAGGCCACCTGCAATCAAAACACTAAAAAGCCTATCATTTCTACTCCAAATTATACACCATGTTCTACAACATAGTTGAGGTACTACTTGATGTTAAAATCGAAAGACTTTATACCTTTTTTTCTTGTCCTACTTAAACTTTAGCAAATAACGAAGCTTGAGCGAAAAGAAATATATCACCATAACTTGCGGAAATTTGAGCTTCAAACTTTTACCATATAAGGAAGAGATGGTGTTTAGATGTTATGAGGAATGGCGATAGTAATAGTAGTAGTAGCAGCAGTAGTAGTAGTAGTAGTAATAGTAGTAGTAGCAGCAGTAGTAGTAGTAGTAATAGTAGTAACAGTAACAGTGGTAGTAGTAGTAATAGTAGTAGTAGTAGTAGTAGTAGTAGTAGTAGTAATAGTAGTAGTAATAGTAGTAGTAGTAATAGTAGTAGTAATAGTAGTAGTAATAGTAGTAGTAGTAGTAGAAGTAGTAGTAGTGGTAGTAGTAGTAGTAGCAGCAGCAGTAGTAGTAGTAGTAGTAGTAATAGTAGTAATAGTAGCAGTGGTAGTAGTAGTAATAGTAGTAGTAGTAGTAGTAGTAGTAGTAGTAGTAGTAGTAGTGGTAGTAGTAAAAGTAGTAGTAGTGGTAGTAGTAGTAGCAGCAGCAGCAGTAGTAGTAGTAGTAGTAGTAGTAGTAGTAGAAGTATTAGTAGTGGTAGTAGTAGTAGCAGCAGCAGCAGCAGTAGTAGTAGTAGTAGTAGTAGTAGTAGAAGTAGTAGTAGTAGTAGTAGTAGTAGTAGTAGTAATAGTAGTAGTAGTAGTAGTAGTAGTAGTAATAGTAGTAGAAGTAGTAATATTTGGTTTATTTCCGGACACTCTTTAACATTCACACTTTAGGATAGATTTTGCTCAGAGGTCTCTTCTTTCAGGTTGAAGTTCCCTTTCGTGCCGTAAATCTCTGACATGAAATCCACGGCTTTCCTACCCTTCCGAAGGAAGTCATATTTAGGATTTAGGCTGATAGAATGTATCAGCCCTGATTGGGATTTAACCCTCGATCTTCCCAAGATCGCGGGTTCGAACCCGGCCAGGACCGATGGATTTTTTCGGGGCGTAAAAATCCTAAGTATGGCTTCCTTCGGAAAGGAAGTAAAGCCCTGGGTCCCATGTCTTACATTTACGGCACGAAAAAGAACCTCAAGCCTGAAAGAGAGGCCTCTGAGCAAAATTTGTCGGCCGTTTCACGCCCTGAGTTGAATGGGACGCTGATGACCTGAGCTGTTAAAGAGCGTCCATAAATAAATCAATCAAAAAAAAAAAACCCCTCGATCTTGTGTTCACCAGGTAAGTAGGTTATGCCTTGACCACCAGGACCAATAGGTATAGCGATATCAGATGATGATAGCCCCATCTGAAATTTAAGACAGCCTGATAGAAAGCACAAGTTTTGGGAGAATACTCGGCCAACCACTCTGTGGTGCCTCTTGGGTAACACTAATAGGCTGGCATGAACTGATAATTACATGGTTGATAATAATTCCTCTCTCTCTCTAATACAAGGACTGTTCAATAAAGAATGATCATCGATTTTACAGGCAATCTTTCTCGCGATAAACTTTAACTTTACAATAGTTTACCATAGTGCATAATATTCACATGGTATTGGTTTCATTCTTGTCCCTTCCTGTTCCCGCCTAAGAGAGATATGCTGATTGAGGAATGTTCAATTCGCCTACAGCAAAATGGAGATGACACGCTACAAACAATATGGCGCTCTTCAGTTGAAACCTACTGAATGTTAAGAAGGCTATAACATACCTGGAAAATAATTTAAAATGGTTAAATAAGATAGGCAAATCGATTTCATGAAAGCTGAACTCGCGCTCCAGTTGTACTTAATGAAAGGAAACATTAACATTGCTGCTATTATTGTGAGAGAGGATCGTCGAATAATAATAAGAATAGTTTCAGAAATTCTGAAAATTTCACTGGGTGCCCCCCATATGTTGGTAGCTGAAAATGTGTACATGAGATATGTTTGTAAATGGTGGGTTCCAAGATTCTCCAAGAAAAGAATACTCGCGTGTAGGCTTGCAGGCAGTTGAAGATGATATTACAGGAAGTTGCGGAATTTCTTTAAAAGTAGTCACTGCTGATGAAACTTGGCCACATCATTTGGATCCTGAGAGTAAACATCTAATCTCTTTGTAAATATCCTCTTAAAAAGTTATAGTCATTTCATTTTTCGACATTCAAGGATTAGCACGTCATAACTGCACACATAACTATAACTAGACAATACTACAGAGATGTTCTGAAAACTCTGCAAGGTCAATATCACGCGTAAAGAAAACATTTCCACGTAACATGCTTCATGATAATGCACAGCTGCACAATGTAAATGTCGTTGCTGAATATCTTCTGAAATCAATGTGAAGTTTGTCCCTCACCCTCCCTACAGTCCAGATGTAACTCCATATATATATATTCCCCATATTGAAGAAACACTTTTGAGGGAGACTTTTTCCGTTATCGGAAGTAGCTGTGAAAACTGCGGAGATGAATTTGAAGAAACTGTAAAAAAAAATCGATTTTCAGCATGTCTTTAAAGAAGGAAAACGCTGGGGCGTGCATTACATCCAAGGTGGACTACTTAATGAGGCTATGTAAAGATATGTTGTCAAAATATAATATGATCATTCTTTATTGAATGGTTCACGTAGTTTCAAGGTCTCAATTCACCTACACAAACTGAACAGTGAAAACCTGTAAGTAAAGAAGCTTTGAAAGTACTAAGTCAAGCATTAAGTGTTTTTTTCGTTGAGTTTGCTCAAGAAATTTGTTTATTATACTTAAAAAAAAAGAGCCTTCTGTCAGTATTATTAAACAAAATGTTATAGTTTATTTAGCTGTGTTCCTTCTACAGAAGAGTGTGAAAAACTATCTGATAATATCTCAACAACGAAAATGGCGGAAAATAACGATAAGAAAATAATATATTATATTTGAAAAAAACGGTATTGTCCAGAAAATAACAAGAAACCTGGAGTGGCTATGATTGCTCTCCATATGGGTAGTAAACTTCATCTCAAAGTTAAGCTAAACATCTTATTTCAAAGCATTATACTGCTATCCTAATTATGACAAATACCTTATCTAAGCTTTTATATGTATCACCACGAAAGGAATACCAGATAGGTCACTTCGATAAATAAAAGATATTAAATCAATGTCAGGAGCAACGGAAGTTGTAAAAGCTCTGAAATAAACCAGTTCTTCTTCTGGGGGTCTGGATGTGTATTTAATGAGACCGTTCCGTCGACGACTGATTTATTTCTTCATTCCCCTTTTTAACTCAGAGTGCGTGGAGGGAAAGCCTTGATGTTTTGTCAGCTTTTCGATTGTTCGTTGGTGGGCTGGTTCATTAAAAAGCGTGGCCTAGTAGTTATGGCTGCTATAAAAATGTTATTCCCAACATGGTTTTTATTAAGGCATTTAAATCATGTCATGTAATTTATTCGAAAATGTGTTCTTGTTTTAGAGCCCTTAGAAAAGTTCTAAAATGTCCTATTTATTTATCGTCAAAATATCACATGTGACGCAAGGCAAGAGCAACCCCTTTTGAATTTTTCCTCAGTTTCTATCTATTGATCAGAAGAGCAATAAAACATGAGCCGGTCCTAGAATATAGTTCCCATAATACTGATATATTCTTCTGTTTCATCTATTATAAAGTTAGTCTTTCAATGCAAGTGTAAAGAGCATGAAACACGTGTTATCTTTTTCCAAATTATCAATATTTTCAGATAAACTAATGGTATTCAAAACAATAAACAAAAACTAATATTCATAGGATTTTACTTCTTCATTTCGAAATAGATATTTTTTTCCTTATATTTATTATCGGACACAAATCTTACCTTCTCCCATTTTGTAGGAGGAAGAAATTAGGCTACGAAGTCATCCGGCCCTTTTCCCAGGTAGATTCTAGAACATAATCTTTCCACTCTCTCCATGTTGGAACTAGAGCTATTTTATAAAACGTCCACCTAAGCATAGGAATACTAATCCATGAGGGTCATCAATTAATCAAACTATTTTGAAAAAGGAACCCGAAGTATCAGCAAACTCAATTAAATCAGTGACTCCCTTGCGCATTTAATTGGCACAGAAAGGCCACAAGTGCATTCTAATAATGCGAATGTCCTGAACTTCACGCCTGTTACAGCTAAGTGCTCAGCGATGATACTTGAAGCTCTGTTACTTTAATATTTTATTCTTTATAAAGTTTCTGTTTTCTCTGAGTACCGATATAACTTAAGGACATAAAACATTTCTATTTAATGTCTTCATTAATATACATAGAATGAAGTTCTTTAAACAGCACAGGCAGTTGTTTATCTTTAAATCCATTTAACTTGCTCCCTCCTTACAGTTTAATATATTTTTTAATGTGTTTAATATTTTGGTGTTAAGCAAGGCCCTATTTGCTACTTGCTTAGAGGAACAGACACTCAAGAAATAAGGTATATCCTTCGGAATAACTATGGGTCACGAAAAAGTAAAAATAATTATCATCATTCCTTTTTGTACTTACATTACATGCAAGGTTAAACAGAAATTATAATGTGTAACTAACTAAAACTGCTATCTATACCCCATGGACCGAATATTTTCCTAAACCACAGTCGAAATGCTCATCTCATTCTCTGAAAAGCCATGTCCATGAAGATACTACCTTTAACCAGAAAAGTCAAACACACCTGAACTTTTCACACAGTCAGAACTAAATATCTTGGACTCTCTAAAAAATCTGCAGAACTTTTAAGTTTCACATTAATAAGCAAAAATTTTCTAGTACATACAACAGCATTTCAATCGTGAAAGAGTAATGACATATATGTGAGGACATAGGGATACTGCTAGGCCTGCAATGAGAGTATACGAAATTCCCATGCTTTATAATATGTGAATGGGATAGATAGGAGGTCACAACACGAACACTGATAAAGTAAAAACTTGGTAAAACAACAAAAATTTAAGGTAGGAATTAAGGATGTCCATCATCAGTCAATAGTAGATTAAAAAAATTTGCTTCCACCACTTCATATTAACTTACCTAGCGAAGCAGTTTGTCAAGGTCTAGACAAAGTAGTCAACTTTTTCAAGTACCTGTGTGAAAAAGTCCGTACTTTGTCACTTAGTAATATAAAGGAGGACATTTTCGCTGGTTCTGATATTTTAGGGTGAGGGGGCGGAACTAATAAATATATTGTAGTATTGAGTCGGTTAGTATTTAGAAGCGACGGTTGGTGTTTGTTCATGAGGAACAAGTAAATCTGCGCATGCGCAGTAGGGTAACGAGTGGTGTTTTTCAACGGTTTCTTGTGAGTCGAGAGCTGAAACTTAAAGAGAGTGGACGTTTTATTAACTCCTCCAGGGATTTAAGACTGACCAGTAGAGGTCAGGATATTTTTACGTAAGATAATAAGGTTATAAGTGAACTTTAAAAATGTTTATATATTTATATCATATCTCTGACCAATATATTCTAGTTTTTATTTTATTTTACAGCGAATCACTGTAAATTCTTAGAATATCAAGAATTTTAAAATAAAATTAGAACTTTTGAAAATGAAGCCTGGATTGGAACTAGGAATGTAAAAGCAAATTTTCTTGGAAATTACAAAGACTACAAGCAACGAGGAAATAATGAATACTCGTACATGTTACAAAATCGAAAATCTTCAATGTAACACCAGTTTAAAATTACACACTTTCATCTTAAGTATTTTCCTAAAATGATTGAGACCTTCAGTGAGGAACGAGATTAACTTTTTCATCAAACTATATCAATGTAGTGGCGGACTTTTCTTGAATGAAAATGGATGTACAATTTAAATGGCTCAATTTTCTGATCCAGTAAACCAGCATAATAAGTGACATTTATTGAATATGTTTCTTAATTATTTTAATTAAAATTAAATATACACAAATTGGTAAAATGTAATAAATAGGACAATTATTCCACTTAATTAAAACTTCAATAGAAATTAGGAAAAAAAACCTCACATGTTGGAAAAAAGCTGGTTTGGTTTTTGGAATCAAAAGTTCAAATTGTGTGATTACAATTATTGAAACACAAATAACTGTCAAAACGTTTAATTTCACTGTGATTATTCATATTCATGAGCATGCAAGGGTATAAAATCTGTATGTACCTCATATGTAGAAGAAGAGATACAAATATGTAATGCCCTATAGTTTTCGGGTATTATTATCAAGGTAATTAAAAAGGCTTATGAAACCCTACAAAATGTATAGTTACATCAAGATTTTAAAGAGTTTATGGACATGAATTACGTAATATGACTAATAATGTAGAAAATACATATATTTTAAAGGTACTATAACATTTACATTGTTTTACAAAGTAGGGTACCAATATGGAACACTGTTGAAAGATTAGTTCAGTTAAAACTGTTTATTAAATGATGAGGCTAAACTTTTTGTGTGAATCTAAAAAGAAAGAGAAAAACTTTCATAAATCTACGCTTGTCTTTCTTCTTTTCCAGTAATGAAATCAGCTCGTACATGTAACACAAGAGCTTGATCACTTTTTTGTTGGTAAATCGGAAAGATGTATCTGTGCATTTCCTGAAAGATATTCTCTCCAGGGTTTCTTCAGTAAAAGTTGCACACTTAAATATGATGACAGATTGTTACTTTTTGTTATTCGGAATGTCGTGTCTGTAGGTCTCTCCTTGTTAGTCTGAAGACGTTCTCCATTGCTCTTCCATTTCAGGAGATATCATTTTCTTTTTCTTTTTTCCCCTAATTTTTAGTTGAATAGCCTCACTTGCAAACGTTTTTTTGATTTGCCAACCTAAACAATATTTTTTATCCGTTTAATATTTGTGATGCTTTAAGGGTACCATCTTTGTTTCTATTATTGGTTTTATTGCTTGCTGCATCATCTGTAATCCCCAGTTGAGCGATTACTAGTTGTCAATTAATGCCACTGTAACCTTTGAAATTCGACCTCAAATATTGTAGAAACGCGTATGAAATACAAACAAATAATATATGGAAATGATGATTGATATATGCACTACAACAGCCCTTTCCAACGGAGTGCCCTTCGCAATTAATCTCCAAATTAAATTTTAATTGATATTTTAAAACAATATGCATTTGAATAAATATTTTACTTTTCGTCTTAAAAGAACCATCCTCAATCTCAGGAAATTTTATAGTGATATTTTTATTCTTCAAAGCAGGCTGGCTTCCTTATTGCAGAGCCATAAACTACTCCTATGACAGATTTTCACCAAGATAATAAATGATGGGACACCCAATTTGCTCTCAAAGTAGCTTTCATTCCAACGAAGTTTTGCAGCAAACAATGAGTAAATCTTACAATAGGAATATTCCCAGTTCCTTGCTTTCAGGTGAGAATTCAGTATTATTTATGAGTCTGTGAAATTCGTTTTGAGTGCCTTGTGTTATGATAAATCGTACATTCAACATATTTTTTTCCTTACTGTTTAAACTTTTAATTATTTTCTTATTAACTAGTTATATTTTAAACATAACTATTCTTAGTATGGCAAAGGGGCAACGAAATTATAGCTTTAATGAGAGGACCAGTATTGCTTTATTGAAAGTATTTAGGAAAACATGTGTACTTATTATGCAATGTTAGCCAGTCTGTTCCTAAATATTTCTGATTAATCGCTGAAACTTTAACTGTGAATTTCCTCTGAATTCTGAACTAAGAAAACATAAAGTGAAAGATCTAAAATCTAAATTAGCATTGCAACAAGTGTTTACGAGGTCAGTTCATTAAAGGCGTAACATGACAATAGCTATTTACAAAGTTTGTTGCTTCTAGCTAAAAGGGGGAAGAAGAAAAAAGCTATCAGTGATGGGTAAGTAGTAAAAGAAGTATGTTAAATGCCGCTGGATCTGTGTTCGATTCTCATAAAGATAAATTTGCTCTTACATCTTCCATCAAGAGAGTTCTGTTGTCTCAGCAAACTGTTGCTAGGCGGTTTGAACAGATTTATAATGATAGAGAATCTCAATTACATCAGGATTTGCAATCGTCTGAATATTTTTCATTCCAGTTTGAAGCTGTATTTGGATGACGGGGGTGTAAGTTTAGAATATCACAGGCCACCACGTTAGTAGCGTCAGATGGAGCGGGGTTTATAATTGAGTGGGTTTAGGTTAGATGTGTATGATGGATGCGGTTATGTTGTTCACTGCTGGTCGTGTTCTCGTTGTTTCCCCGGCTGCTCGCTATGGCGCCTGCTCCAATTCTGTTGGGTAGGATTTCAGGGTTCTCTGGAGTGTTTTGTGGATCAATTTAGATCCATGGGAAATGTATCGCTCAAAAGATACACTAAGTTGACTTCTTCCAAACAGTTTATTCAAATCTAAAAATACTGGTGGCTACTTCCTAACTGCTCGTCGTTGTCTTCACTACTCACCGCTTCTCAAGACTTCCTACCAATTATCTCTCACAACTCATTGCTCAAAATCTCCCTCTGTTAACCCCTAACTTCTAACTGCCCAAAAATCAAGAATAACCATCCCCTTCTAATCCTGTACTCCTGTTTTCTATATCCTCGCCACGCCTCTCCCTAAATTGGATTCCCTCGTTTGTTATTCTATTTCAGAGTTATATGTTCACCATTGGCTATCGTAAAATATTTATTGTATCGCTAAGTTCTCCTCATTCGTTGATTTTTATTCGATTCCCATTGGATAAAATTATTTGCCCCCTTCTGATCTACACTATCTTCCCACAAGTCTGAATTTTTCAAGAACAGCCTATCATAAATTTCGGTACCTTCCTTATATGCTGGATTTCTAAAGTAACATCTTTTTCCTCCCTTAGTTATAGATTGCCAAATGTTCTCAGAGATAACGCATGCATTTTTCCCATTTGCTTTCGGATACTTACTCTTGAATAGGCGGCATAACACTTTGTACTCCCGGCTTGCCTGTAATAAAACATTTTCGTCTCCGTTTTGACATTACCATTTCCTTTTAACACTATTGCTATATCTTATTTTTTTCAAACTCTGTCCCGTTACGGCCATAACTGTGTTTTTCTTACTGCTAACTCCTTTCTAAATATTCCCATGGGCAGAAATTCCGTGACCTGGTAAAGGAATATTTTACCCTTTTTATATTTCACACTAAGGAAGGGTCAGCGCACGAGCCGTCAGTAAGGGTACAAGGAATATCTCTGTTTCTTTCCCACACATTTACCTACGTGTGGCTCCAATGTATACAATGCCTTTTGTGAAATAATTACCTGCCAAATAACATACATATAAGTACAAATCATAAATTATATCAATTCCTGTTAAAGAAAACATGTAAATTATTTAATTATAACTATACCTAATAAACATCTTTATCAAATCAATACCTTTATAAATATAACTGTGCACTATGTAATTATCATAACAATCAATTTATTAATTTCATGAAGGTAGCCTTAATTTCGGCTGCAAGTTTGATGATAGTGTTGATATATCTGACATTGTTGAGTTGTGTATATTTGCAAGAACGATTTTTTATGATTTTGCATTAAAGAAGAGTTTGTCAAACCATTGGGACATATATGGGAGAAGATATATTTAATGCGTTCTTTAAATTTACCATAGTGACTTACCAATTTGAAAGTTTTTGTTACATCAACAGGCGACTGATTCAAATAATAATTTTTTTCTCTTTGTGCTAAGGATGGGTTTATTTCAATGGGTAATCCGAAAACTGTAACACACGTATTTCTTGAGCCATACGAAATTGCTGCAATGAAGTTTTGTCCCGTTTGTTTCGCGTGAAATAGAAAGTAATTTTGGTGCAACAGATAAGGTATTTAACTCCAGAAATGTATGAGAAATGTATGATAATTCATTATAACACAAATAACTGTATATGGAGTAGATACTGTGGAAGGTAAAGGAGAAATAAATCAATGTGTTTAAAGTTGTGTAAATAATTTATTTTTAATTTTTTGTGTATATTCTTTGAATCTCTGAGTCTTTCGAAATAAGCATCTGTTGATTCTTGTTGATTTTTAATTTTCCTGTTCTTGAATTGTACCTCCTTTTATAGTAATTATTTCTCCCATTGTAGAGTCTTTTTTGCTTACCTATTTTATTTTTAGATACAGCCTATCAATTGTCTCCTGCCTAATTTCCTTCCAGATTACATTCCTCAAGAAATCTTCTGAACAGCCTATACATTATACAAAAAGTATATGAACTGCAAAAATTATACACTTTCTAGTTATTGCCAGTCAAATTCTAGTACAGATAAGCAACAATTTTCCTGGATTTCCGCGCTATAACAGACAAACAGAATTTCTACTGGTAGTGTTTGAGTAATATAAAATATTATTTTAGCCATATCTCGTGAGGAAGGACCTGTTCCGATGATATTACGTTCTATCAAGTTATTAACTTTGCGACTTCTCTGTTGACTTAAGTAAAGAACGGCCTCGCTAACACATTCAAAATTTCATTGCCGCTATTTTCTCTAACAACACCGTGGGGATGTAGCGTGCAGAGTGAGTCTAGCTCTTCCACCCCATCGACTTAATTCGTCTGCATACGATAGTAATGAATTTTAGTGATGCGGGGAACATTAACAGTTCATATCAACAGAAATATAAGCGAGATTTGAGTAGGAGTAATAAATTTCCACAGACTCCATTTCATTGCCTTTCCTTCTCTTTTATTTTCCCGACCCCAGTTCAAAAAAGTCTTTTTCCTATTCACGAAACTCTTCACATCGTAAAGTGCTTTCAAACATTACTTTAGTTAAAGCTTCCAGCTTCTCCAAGTTGCCCTTTTCGTATTTATAAGTTTACATTTGTAACCCGTATTTTTTAAACCCGTCAACCTCAACTCTCCCATTTTCCAAGCAGGGATTTGCATCTTTCTCCGTGTCACAGCCTCCTCACTCATTAACCCTCTCTCTCTCTTGCTCGTGAGTCACTCACACGAAAGTTGGCTCCTCTCTTCTTCATCGTCCTGCTTTTTACTGCTCGCAATATTGGGCCGCCGACGCCATGATGCATTTGACAGCAGAGTTGCCATTAAAAGCAAAGTAGGGTAAGGGAGTGAGAAGGAAGGGGGTTTAAAGCGCGACTACGACGTTAAGGAAAACATTTACTTAAGCAACCCAAAGGGTGGGACAGACATACACACTTCTCATCCTAAATCTTACCTCCAAGACTTGCCTGTGCACCTTATTATACTGTACGTATGTTTTCGCCCGTAATACTACAGCGTCATTCATTTCTTGGCCCAGCCAATGTAAACAAATCCCTCCTGACAACACGTGGCGAGAAGTAACATTAAAGATACCTCTTTCATAAGCGACGTTCTTCCTTTGAAGAAGAAGGGCTTTCAAGCACTATACATGCACTTAGCTATGTTCCTCTAGGGGGATTCAAAAGCAGAAGTATTAATATTAGATCGAAGGGAATCTTAAAACGAACACTTAAAAATCAAATTAGAACAGATGATGCATGCCATGAAATTAAAAATAACCTCAGTTCAGAAAATAATTATAGAGCCTATTCCGTATTGTCTTCAGAATTAGACATTTGTGTATTACTTTACCAATGGCAAACCTAATAATTAACTGCCTACGTCATATACCACTGTGTACAGTCGCTGCGGAAAGAACATTTCATTGAGACAAACCTTGATTTGATTACAGTCGTTCATTTCAGCACGTTAATATATGATTATATATAATTTATATAAACTATCTATTAAATTACAATTGTTATAATGACTACGAGAAAATTGAAAATTTTCCAGCATTGTCACTGTTACTTTCGTATATCAAACATTAATAAAAAATGTTTCTTATTTTACTAAGGTGATCTGAGGGTGTCTTAATTAATAAATAAAGAATTGATGAAAAATTATTTACTGGCACTTCCATACCAGATCTCTGGTAGCACTAAACATATACCAAAAAAAGTAACAAAGTTGTTTTCCGTAACAAATCAAAATGCTGGATAGCTATGAACTTGTAGCTTCCAGGAAAGTCGGTCATATCATGCTTTCGACCTCGCCACTTGTCTCGCTTTCCGCAATCAGTTAGGCTTTCTTCTGAACAACTACACTAGTGATCCGTGCTCTGTGGTAAAGTCATTGACTAAACAAAATATTTACAAGAATGAGGAAATGAGCAGCAATCAAGCCTTTCTGCTAATCGTGCGCACCTAGTTCCTAAAATTGTGAAATGGAAGTAAATAAACAACGAACTTCGCGCTGCATCATCTATAGAGTGCAATTGGCTGTAACGTATTATGTGGTACAGGTGGATTTTAACTATTGTTGTCAGGTTACTTGGCAGATAACTTTCCCCGACCTGGCAGTCAGTGAATTCGTGTTTAGAAACATTATCTCTTTAAGTATCCATTCGTCATTTTTGTAAAGGACAGGCTCTAATGAAATATTGCAAAACATTTACTTGTGTGCTGTTTATACATTTTTTGTTTTTGTGCATTCAAATATTTTCTTTATTTTTAATTTGCGAATGAGTTTACTATTGATTATAGATGCATGCGGTTATTTCTAAGTTGAAAAGGAAATCATTATATAGCCAAAAAATAGTGACATTGTCGCTAATGTGCATGGCTTTATGAGTAAGGGGCTAACAACGAAGACAAAATCTATTTTAAATTTTTCAGAAAGTTCAATAAATGGTTTCTAAGGCAATTGGGCTGTCAGTGGGCTTAGTCTCAAGGATAATGAAGTAAATATTCCACCGAACAGAATATATTATCATTCCAATCTTCTGTCTCTAAAATAAGCATCAATATTGATGAATTTAACAAATGGGCAATACACAAAATTTACTCACAATAGACAACTGTGCTAACAAAACGGAGACTTCAGACAAAATTACATGACTTAATTAATTTCCATGGAACTAGTTTTCGAGTGGCACTTAGACAAACATTTCCTTGCTATCCATTTAAAAACAATACAACAACTATGAGCATCGGTGAAAACACTGACAATGACTGCGACAATATCACAAGTTCTGAAGAACTGCATGTTATCATATTTTAAAAAGAAGTAATTATATTTTAATGCGAGTGTTGCCTGCTATTGTGACTCCACCTTTCAACAAGATATCTGCAATTGGCAAACCACTGTCTTCACTAAAGCTTGATGACCAATTCAGGGATTCTCATCTGGTCGAAAGTTAGCTTTATATTCCTTAATTGCGCTTTGGAAAGGTTTCTGCTCTGACGTCCAGTAGGGAGGCAGTCCTTCCGAGAGACTGGAACTCCTTGGAAACAAAGTTGGGGATCCCATCTACCTCTGTGTCTCACAACCCGTGGATCCTTGCCACTCGGTTTCTCCGTCACCTTATCCCTTCCTATATGATGTGTCCCCATTAGGGTCGTAGGCACAAACAGCCAGTCCTTGAGCAAGGCTGAAGCATCCATTCTCCTCCATTCACAAATTTTCAATTCAATTTAAGACAGACAACAACTTATGCATCTGAAAGCTTTTGGGGGATTTTCTCAGCATATTTCTCTCTAAAACGACGAAACAAACAATCAGTAATTTTGACCGTAATGGCAGTTAAATTACGATTTATTTTGTTTTAAGCACATGAAACGTAGATTAATATGATTGTATTAAGAGTACTCACAGGGTGTGACAATGCTATTGAAGATCGGTACAGATTACTATTTTCCACCTCACCCTTCAATGGATTTTTTTTTAAAAAAAAGTCAATAGGTATTTGCCATAAAAGTTTACATTTTCACATTTTTCTGCAATGTATTTATTTTTATTTGAGGAGAATCAATATGCTAGATCAGCTGTTCTCAAACTTCTTGCTGAATGACTCCCTTTTACAGAATGAAATTATTGGCCATCCTTCCATTCTCTTTGCTACTTAATAATAATTAGTTTGCAAGTGCGAGCGTATGCTTCAATCACAATAGCCATTGTTACGCTGTTATGATCAAAATAATCATAATGCAACAGTTAGTTGAATATTCTTAATAAGAACGCACTGAAAATGATTTAAGTTCTTAAATAAAAGTGCTTTCCCCATGACCACCGTGACGGCCCAGCGACCTTCCTAGTATGGAAACCGAATCAAACATGTTCTTATAGCTGGCACAACGAAAAGACTCACGATAGGTCCCTTCATGCATCCAAAATATGTTTTCATAATAAATACATATATCCTTTCACAAATAAGTAATTATTTTTATGTTAATGAAACATTAAATAGAGTCTAATAGCATTAATATAACCCCATAGTTAACACGAAGTGTGTTCATATATAACGATAAGAGAGAGAGAGGAAAAAAACTATAAACAAAACAGAAGAACTTTCGAATGCTTGTTTATGCAGCTTCGTAGGTGAGAAAGATATATATTTATTTTCTTAACCTTTGCCTAAAGAGATTCCTTAAAGAAAACACTAAGAGAATATGGAGAATATCAACCAGGAATGAAAACTGCACCCTTGAAGCTCCGTATCATTGAATGTGAAAATGACGTCTTAATTTACGTTTAAAGCTCAGGGACTAGTATTGGATTTCAGTGAAAATGATATCGAAAACAGCTGGTAGCCATTTGTGGTCATCTCATTAAATGAAGGGTTTCTCTGTGTACAGTGCATATGTTTTTAACCCCGATGCTAACCCAGAACAAATATAATAGTGTTCCTATGGTTTCACTAACCAGAGAGATATAACGCTTGAATATCCTGCGCAGGTGTGCATCATGTCTGCTATTCCTGGTAATGTGCACTTATATTGCATACAGGGTGTTCCTCTTGTTTAATCCTTTTTACCTCTTTCATAGAGTAAAACTTGTGCAAATCCTCTTTCGTTTCTTTTATTGTTTATTTTATGGTATTTGTTTTTCAAATACTATTAGCATTATGTTTATTTTGAAAACGGTCAGTTTTATTATTAATATTTTTGAGTGTATATTCTTATCACATGATACATAGCTTATTATTTATTACTGTTGTATTTAATGTTATTATTTTAAGATTTTAATTACAGGTTTTATGTATATTGGCTTTAAGCTCTTCTATATATCACATTGGTATGATATTAATATTCATATTATACTTATCTCTGAATCCCAATTCTACTTTATGTATAACTAACTTATGTTTTATACTGTCACAATTTCTGTACATATTGTACTCATTTACATGTACAAAATTTCAATATATAAGTATATAAAGAACTTTATTTGCATCCGAGCATAGCTTTTGCTCTTTCGGATTTGCAACTCTTTTATTGTAATAATTGGTTATATCTAATTGTCAACACAGTATAAACAACACCAACCTTTAATAATTAATTTTTTTAATCGTTTGAACAACACCTCGCAACTCTCCTAATAAAGCATATTTAGAATTAGAGGATTAATCAGCCAATATAACTCTTAAATAAATAACTAAAATATACAATGTTTATAACGCAGCTAGTTTGTTATCTATAGAATAATATAAAAGTAGCTTACCCCAAAATTTGAATACCGGACATTTTCATCTTTTATTCCAGGCCCTAAGGAAAAAATTAGCCCGATTCCAGAAACATAAATATTTTTAACGCCACTTCGGTACTTGTCTTCTTGCCATAGAACTCTAGTAGTTCCAAATATAGCGATTACAAGTGTGACTTTCTTTTATTGTTTTATCCTTTTCTGCTTTTATAATTATTGTTAATTTAGTTACAATACATAATATAATAAAACAAAGTATTACTATTAACAATGTAACAAATTAACTGTAATTATAAAAGCAGAAAAGGATAAAACACTAAGAGAAAGTCACACTTGTAATCGCTATATTTCGAACTATTAGAGTTCTATGGCAAGAAGACAAGTGACGGTGATAAAAGTAAATATTGAATATCGAAGGTAACCGCTATACATGGAAACAGATGAGACTAACAATAAGAGTGTGTGGGGGAAAAAAATTGATACGTAAGATTTAAACCCGGTGGTATACGCGCTTTATGTAAAAATATAGCTGCCATTTCCCTATCTCTGGGTAAACTTTCAGAGCTATGAGTAGTATCAACGTGTTAAATTAAAAGCATCATCAAAGTCCTCACAGTAAGATAAGGCATGTTGGGCAACCGGCAAGGGAGACGTGGCTTTTAACAGAACGTCTATGATTGTTCATACGTAGCGAAACAACAGTGGAAGTTTAAACAATATAAAATGCTTTGTAAAGCTTACAACGTTCTTGGAAGAACAGGTAGCAAAATTTGCGATTTCAAGTGTGCCTTTCCCTTAGTGTTTCATCCTTTTCTTCTTTTATAATTACTGTTAATTTATATATATATTGTAGCAGCCCCCGGGAAGGCTACACTTGGGGTAATACCTGGTTTAATTAAATATCTTATTCAAATATTTTTCATTAATCCTTAACCGAGAGAATAGGAAAAATAACAAATGTAGCGAACTGATAGTTGCACTATTGCTAATGCACCTTATTATATATTGGAGTTATATTAGGGAGAATGCTAAATACAAGAAGAAGAATTTACCAAATAGACGCCGTAGCGATGGCTAGCGAGTCGTGTGCATTGTTATTTGCTCTCCTCCCAAAGGCGACTGCGCCGTTAGCGAAAAGAAATTATTCCCAAATTGATTACTGCGCACTCGCAGAGTCTACTGCTTCCCTTACTTTCCTATACTCGCAAAACATTGTTGAATGAGTGACTGCAATAATACTTTTAATTTTTGACCGTTACATTTATAATATATTTCATTATTTATTACTGACTCAATTATTTTAATTTGAAATGTTCTCCTATGCCACAATAAAAATATAAGCGTTGTTTTCTCTTTAAACTGCTACAATACATAGCTTTTGGTAACGGAGCACTTTATAGCTTTCATTTCCTCCATGTCTTTAACTTTTATGTATTAGAATGTCCTTTCTAAAATCGGTTAGCTTCAAAAAAACTGAACTTATTAAAAATCCCTCAAGGCTCTTCATCACCAAAGCTCACTTAGTGCGCCGCGTGTTAACAGATACAAATTACATTTTCTTTCGTGTTTTATGCCCTCCCTTTTGTTTTACGGATGAAGTGATATATTGAATTAAAGTTTAACGCTTTATTATTTCACTGAGCTTGCATAATGAATGATAGATTTCCTTTTGAAACACAAAGGCAAGAGCTCCTGGTTAGGTACACCTTTAGGATGTGAATCTGTAATATCCGATGAACTACAGCCTGAAACAAACACGTAGAACCCGAATTAATTGGCAGCAACCAATTAAAAGTTATTTGTTAGATCAACAATGGACAAACTATAATGATGTTTTTATTATCCTGTCCGTGAACATGGATGAAAATACATATTCTGTCATGTGATTTAATGAACAGCCAAATAAACAATACACGTACTGCACATATTGATGCGGCAGATTTGTACTGGTAGAGAGGTAACCTATCGCACCGTACTGCAACAATTTATCGCTAAATCCATTACAACTGTTTGGCTGTGGTAAACATTCCCTCATTAAGATGAAAAGAGAAATGTGGAGAGGTTGTACATAACAAAGCTGCACGTGGATACGTTTCACTTTGTTTATCTGAAATAATTCACGTTTCACTCTCTAGCAAGAACCCTTTTGACATTGTAGTAAAACGGAGAAGTTAAGGAACAACAGAGAAGAAGGCATGGCAACTTCCAAAGCTGTTAAAAGTAAAACTTTCAAAATTAGGCACCTCATTAGTGCTGGGCTGGTTTTAAAACTGCGATCTAAAGAATGTACATACAACAATTACACAAACCATTTTATTACGACTTCGCGATTTATTTGTTACCTTGACTACACTTAGTTTTGAATCACAAACGCTTGCTATGCTTTCAAACTGAATTTAATTCAACATTTTATATCCCCTCATTTTATTTTATTTTATTTTCGAATCTCCGGACTTATTAAATTATGTTAGTCAAAAAATCAACAAAAAATAAAAAACAACAGGAAAATTGTTTCAAAAGCTCCTAATATTTCTGTACAAGGTTATTAAAATGAATGCATTGATAATTCCATGCAGAAGTTTTTCAGTTAATGAAGGAGTTCATTGATACTGACCAATGAGAATCGAATTACGCCTTTAGTAAATTGTATAGTGCTCAAAAACGAATGCAATATATTTTTCCATCATACATTCATTTGTTTCATCCTCATAATTCCAAATGTTTCATTTATAATAAAACTAAAAACCAATAAACAGCCAAGCGTCCATTAAAGCCTTATCCAGTATTAGTGTTTGGACTCGTACGTACCAATTTTATTTATGAATTGAATTATTCCCTCGCTTGAACACGTGCACTGCCGTGCGTAAATAGTAGATCACCAATAATACGGTAGATGGCAAAGTTTACGTAAGCATTGTAGTGGTATATTAAGTCACTTGAATGGGTTTTAATAGAGTTTTCATTCTATAGAGGATAGTACCATCCTACTAAATTAAATCTGTAAAAATGGGAAGGAATTTTGTTTGTCATTTGTAAAATTTCTGGTCAGGGCGAGAAACAGCCCATAAATTTTGCTACGGGACTTCTTTTTCAGACTTACGGTTACTTTACGTGCCAAGAATCTATGACACGAGTCCTACGGCTCTTACGAAGGAAGCCATACTTAGAATTTGCCCTAAGAAGAAGTCCATAGACCCTGACCGGGTTTGGCCCAGCAACCTTGGGTCTATGAGACAAGTATGTTAAGTATGGTTACCACTAAAAACCCAGAATGACTTAAAATCTTTTAGACTTTAGTAAATTAAAAAAAATTTACATCAATAATAAACAGAGCATTAGGAATCACGCCCACTACCCTTAAGACACCTTCAAAATCAGGGAACTGAGCCGTAGTTAGGTTAATCAAGATTGCTGACCTATTGATTAAATAGAATATTAATTCAAGAAATATTTAACTCTACTTTCCACAGATAACAAACACATTGATGGGATAAATAGTAAGCATAAACAAATCAAATATATTATATTCGCCTGTATAGTATCCTTAAATGACCGAATTAATCTCCTTGAATAAATTATATATCATCAAAACAATTTAAAAACTTAAATATTTAAAATCAACAAGAACAAAAGGAACAGTAATGCCCCGTCTCTAGAGAAAGAATAATGTGACATATTTTCTTGAGATTTTTGACTCTCTGCTGAACGCGTAACATGTTTGGTGATTTTAGTAGTTTCTTTTTTTTTTTCCCTATAAAAATATGTTCTTAGACTGTTACCATTACATTTATATTGCATCTTTTTATATTTATATAGTAGTAGTAATATGTGTTTCTTTATTGCTATAAAATTTTATATAGATAATGCAAATATTGCATAGGGCATCGTTAATAACAAATAAATAAAAAATGAAAACTGTAAGAACAGTATTTATTGATATATGAATGGAAATTATTTACATATTATTCACAATTACACTAGTTATTGTGTTATAACCAGAAAATAAATTTCTTCTAGCTTCGTACATCTAGGAAAATTAATGTGATCCGCAAATAGGTACCAGGATGCCAAACGACTTCTAATTTTGTTAAAACGTTTTTCTGTAAACAATGTTTTTTCAGGTGTACACACTGGCCAGAATATGTAGCCATATCTCATCCCCTATACAAACTGGGCAAATTCTTCTACCAGAATTATCCGCTATTTTTTCACCTTCCAGCCTCTCAGTCAGTTCGGGCCATTCCTGATCTTGCCTTTCTCCCTAGAACGAGCATATGTACCTCTTTGCCCCAGGTTAATTTCATTTCATTTAATAGGGTCAAGGAAACTTTTTGTTACATTCTGCCTCGATTTATTGCCTGCTGATAGCTTTTAGGCCTGTTCTAACCTTCTTCCGAGTATTTTATTGTTTAATATAATATAGTTTTGCGTGCGTTTTAACGATAATACATAAACAACATGAAACATTAATCAATTTTCCAACGATAAGCCTGAAATATATACCGATTTGAGATATTACAGTTGTAGTCAGTGCGGTGTTTTCTTTTTAGTCTTCTGCCTGTTCGATCTGAACGATGATAATTGATTATTTCTTGAGTCAGAGGGTTAGTGTAATAAGTAAATGTATATGTTTTATGTAAACGTTCATGGCACAAGGGAGGAATGTGATTACATCCGGAATATATGTCATCGTATAGAGTTGTGTTCAGCACGAACTAAGATAATCGTGTTATCATTGGAAGGTGAACTCTTAATTTGATTGCCAAATAGCTGGAATTAATGACACATATGTGATACGTTTGCATTTTAAGATAACAGGTGATTTGGCTTGAGCCAGTGTTTCAAACGATGAATTCTTTTTCCCTATTTTTAATAATAGATGAAATATGAACAGTGATAGACCATAATTCTGGTACAGAGTTAGAACCTCGTTTACCAATCTGGAAATTGCACTTCCCGTTAGGGATGTTACACCTGAAAATTTAACAAGAAATTTTCTCCTTGTAGTTTCCTTTTGTACATAAAAATCATAAAAACATAATATTTTTCATATCGTTTGCCTTGCTCTCGCAATATTCCACAACACAGAAGTATTTAATAGAAACTCTAACACGCACTTTTTATAGAAACCTGCCTGAAATGTAGTGAATACACGTCTGAGCATGCTTGTTTACCTGCGTCAGTAGAACTTCAACTCCAATCTTACCGGGAATGGTGGGTCCACTGAAGGTCACAGGTTTTCTACTAGGGTATAACTCCGATAATGCAAGTTATTTTTAAACGAATGCTACACTGAAAGAATAAAGTATAGATCCCTTTTATATTTCTAGATATTATTAAACCGAATCATGCGATACTCATAATGAAAACAACGGGTTTAAAATAATATACGTTAGCTTTTATCGATATACCAAATCATTATTTTCCGCACGTAAGAATGCGGTTTATTTTGGAACATTCAACACACTGCAGTCAGCACACAGATAAAATGCCTGGGTAAGCATTTTTTGCTGTGTTTCGAAACGCTGGATGGCATAGCTGTTTGAACACCGTCCCGACCTAGCAGTACTAGACAGTAGACAGTACTAGTGACAATCCCGCTAATTGATCGTGCCCCTATCGTTGTGTCATTGTACACCAGAAGGGAAATCCCAAAACCACAATAATCACGCGAAACGGGAGCAACGAAAGTTTCCACAAGCGTGCGGAATGTTTGACAACATCCATCACCGGACATTCATCACTACCATCCGAAAAAAAAAACACGTCCTTCCGTCTACCGTCAACACAAAATCGGTCCCCAGATTTGCCAACTATTTGCGTTCACTGAACATGATTTGTGCTCGTTTGTGTTAACGCCAAAACTCAACAATTTGGCAAATAGAGCTACTGCAGGTTTTGTAGGCGAAGTCGTGTTTAACATTTCTACGTTTCTATTGCTCTAGTGAACAGCAGCTATTTGACTACAGGTCACAGAAGTTGAAAGCGTGACATCCATACCCTTGTTGGAACACAACAGATGGAAACATGCCATTATCCTCGAATGCTAGATTCTATGCTGTATTTTTTCTTTTCCTCCTGGTCTGCATAAGCTCAAAATTAGAGATTCGCTTAATATGTCAACTACAGCTTTTGAATACAGTATTTCTAAGTTTGGCAATCTTTTAACTGAAATAAATTGAAGAGAACAGGGATCCATTGCATTTTAGCTGATTTTTAGTCGTATTTTAAGTGATCAATAAGAAGAGACTCATTGCAGATATAATAACTTCCATTTAAAGCAGGGGTTCACATTGTATTTTTCGCCTATTTACTAGCATGATATAACTGCTCATTGTTGTCTATACTTTTAATCAATAGAACTTAAGAAGACATGTGAATAGAGGAGATTTACCTGTTCTTAGTATTCGTTCATAGAATGGAGTATACTAAAGTGAAATATTTAATACAAAAAATCGCATGATAGGATATCTAAAGTGAATAATAGACTGCAATATTATGAGATGGTCGTAACTGTCTGGGATTATACTTTTAATTATAGTCGGAAGAAACAAGACAGCATTATTGCACTCAGTGAATGAACACTTGCAGTGGTGCTTGAGAAGCAACCAACAACCTGCTTCCGGTCTTCCTTAATGCCATTCTAACTGCCGAAATGTGCATATATATGATGTTAATTTATACCATCTCATTTTTATTTAAAAACACAAAATAATCAACAAAATATATTAGTCTAATATTTTCTAGCAACACGGTGCTCCTTGTCGGTGTTAGTAATTCATTGGTTCTGCGTTTCAATTAAGTTGACTGGTAGCTAGAGGAAACCATGTTCAAATTATCACAAATGAATGAAACTCTTAGAGTTGTGCGCTAAAAGCCTTTGCTTTCCTTCCTCTAAAGCCTCTTCCACCTTGTGTTAGCGGCCTCTTCTATTATTGGTTCAGACTCGGAATTTTTGAGAATCGATGTGACGTCCGAATTTTATGGTTGTGCTTCCAGACTCTTATTTCCTGCTGTCAGAGGGAGCTTTGAGTGCAAGGGGTTCAGATGTCTCGGCCATGTAACTCCAAATGGTACTTGTTCTCTCTTGAAACTTTTTAATAGTGTTTAAAGCCCGTTTTTACTGCTGAAGCACAACAGGTGGACACTGGTGATACATAAAATTAAATGATAAATTGGGATAGGATTTTTTTTTAAGAAGGAAGCATTCCAAGTCTAAGTTTATGGTACCTCCGTAATATTTTCCATTTATGAGTACTGAGAAATACCTGAAACAAACCTCAGTTAGGGGGGATGGTCCTGGCGGGACCTCCCACTTATAAATCTGTACCATCATGACCTTGACAGCTGTAGTGGTTCTCCGCAGGCATGGCTCTATAACCATAGCAGCATGTAAGTTCTATTGTATTACTTTTGTGTTATTTTAATTCAAGTTTGGGCCATGTTGATTAAATTGCATAGAGTTTTAACGTTTTATCTTTGTAAAATTGCGGCTGGTATTAAAATTTTATTTTGGTTTTTAAAGTAGGTTGTAAAGAACTTAGCCATTATAAATTGGACACGCGCTGCTTCCAAGTAGAATATTTTTCTATTCAATTTTGGTAAGGTGCAACCATACTGCCGACTTGGGAGATTTTTAAGAGTATTTCAACTTCAACAAATCTATTAAAACTTGTTAATGTGAATAAAGTTGCTGAAAGAAAGCTCGATGAATTTTTAGATTTGACATTTTGTATGTTTATTCAAGTTATTTTGCATAAAAATTTAAATATTTTAAAATTAAATTAAATTAAATTAAAATTTTAACCATTCTGTTTAGGCGTAATTGAAAATTACCCTTTTCCAGCCACATACTGAATGCTTTTCCTACCGCTCTTCCAAATGTAATGCTCATACAGGCAGTAGGAAAGGAGGGTGTATTATAAGATATATTTATTTGAAGAGAAAGGAAAGTCACATAGTATAATTGACAATTCTAATGCAGCAAACTGCATGTTGCTATAATCTTTTTTTTTTTTTGTCGAGTTATTAATGAGCAAAATCCATTCGAGATTTTATGAACACACTATATAAATGTATATTATTTTTAATTTTACGTAATTGTTTTGTAATTTTTGAACGATTGATTACACATTACAATTAGAATAACGATTTTCTGTAATTTACCGAGACAGATATAAATAACATTAATAAAAATGGGATGGAAATATAAAATTCGAATATTATAAGCTTTTTTAAATGATGTCAAAATATTCGATAAGTGAAACAGTAGAAGTAGTATAGCATACAAAAACAAAATTTACTTCATTGGTTCGGATATGTATAATACATAGGAGAATATATAGTCTAATGTTAGGTTAGGATGATGGAGAACAGAAACCGTTCAGCTGGGAACGAGAAAGGCTAATGGAAATAGAAGTTCGTAGACAATAACATTTCATTTTTGGTTTACAATACTTAACACAGTATTTTGTTTATATGTGGAACTAATACTGACGAATGCAGAAAAATTACTCATTTGGGATATAAACTAAAGAGCTTGAGATATACATGCAGGCTTTTATAAAGTACACAGGTGTTCAACATGTAGCCCAAGATCTTCGCTGCTTATATTTATAATACAGCAGGTAGTCCTGTTGTTTTCTACTTCCGAAGATAAAATCATAAAATGACTCCATTATGCATGAACTATAAGCGAGCCTCCGTTAGACTAATTGGAAAACAGTGGGACGATCGGCGATGAGGGTAATAAAGTAAGAGTGCTGCATTATCGACAGAGCTACTTCGCTCGTTATCCGTTGGAAAGAAGCGTAAAAAAATCAAGCAAGCAACTCTTGATATAACATTAAACTTTTAACAGATAACATCTTAAAAGATTAGTGAAGCAATTTAATAGACTTAGAGAAGAACCTGAATAAACGACAAATTTAGTGTGATATGCCATATGAAAATAGACCCTTATTCAAATATTAACATCTCTAAAATAAAAAAATTCTTAATCTATAATGGAATGAAAAAATAAAAATTTTACAGCTACATAAAAAATGAAGATATATTAGAATGCTCATACATTTTTTGTATGTTTTACGAATCTCTTTAATATCTCAGGTCATCAGCGTCCCATTCAATTCAGGACGTGAAATGGCCGATAAATCTTGCTCAGGGGCCTCTTGCAGTCTTTAAGTTCTTTATCGTGCCATAAATGAACGACACGGGACTCACGGCTTTACTTCCCTTCCAAAGGAAGAATTTTTACGCCCGAAAAAAAATCCATCAATCCCGGCCGGAATTGAACTCGCGATCTTGAATTTATGAGTCATTTATATCAGAAATAAAACGTGACATAACGAGAAATATTAAAGACTAAACCTGAAAGAGATCTAAATATGAATATTGATCAAGGCGAAATTTGTAATTGCGGAAATAGAAAAAAGCTGGGAAAGTTTATCACCAATGGTATCATGAGAGGGCCTGAGATTATTGATAGCTCAGACCCTCAAGTGATATTTATTAGTGCTATTTCACGAATAAAACAGAATTTAAATATAATTCCTCTAAACTAGACTTACAAAATTGTTATTTGTGCTTAACCTTTTCAAGCAATATTGCGACAGAAAAATGTCAATTGTCAGTAATGCCAATAGAAGAGCAAAATACGGTTTTGGGACTATTTCATGGACATAATAAGAATAAAAGTTATATATATGAAATTTGGCACAGAATGTTAACACTAGTTATACTTATGAATATCTATTCTATTCAGAAGTCATGAGACTTAAATGGACAAAAATTGACTATTACAATCGTTACCATTCGATTTTCTAATAGCAACTGAGGGAAAAAAAAGATAACATACGGTGTTTCTATTTTTCTTTGTATTCTGTGGTTTGGAATTGCTACTGATAAGATCAATTTACACATTTGACGCATCACCAAATCCCTTTAAAGAACCCTCCATTTTGCATTATGCTTGTCAATTGTCCAGCTTTTGTTGCTATCAATAGTTCCTCACCGCCTTTAGCAAAAGTGGTCAGTGATGCGTGTTCAGGAATTATATAGCGGAGGCATAAAGTTGGCTACACTGAGCACAAGATAAATGCAATTCGCGTGATGAAACGAATTTGATAAATTTTTTTTCGATAATTTCATTCCGTAATCCGAATGTGATTGATCAAAATTGAAAATTTTGTTTCGTTTCATTGGTCGATTTTAAGATGACGTCACATGAGTAAAATAGTCACAGTAAAATGTAACACGATCACCTTCCATGTTATGGAAAAACAACTAAGCAGCCTAAAATATTAGTAGTTTAGAGGTATTCTGGAAAGAAAATAGAAGTTTTGAAAATATTTCATTTGAAGTGATGCTTACCAAAATTTGAAGTATCAAAACAATTTAGCTTTTGATACTTCAAACACAATAAATTCAGAGGAGGAGAGCAGGTCCTCATTAAGTGTACATTTTAAGGCCTGGAATGTATCATGTTTTAGTTTTTTACTTTTGCTTTTGAGAACAGTTTTGAAGTATAAAACTCAGGATATGTAACAAATATATTGTGGCAATTATAAGAACAAAGTCCCATGGTCGTAGCTGTGGCGTTAAAGAATGACCACGTCTCATTACTTTATGTTTACAGAGTTAGTGCTCTGTGTTGGTAAAACTATGTTTCACAACTAGTTGTACAACCATAAGGATATTAATAATATGAATACTATTAAACACCCAATTAATGACATAAAATAATAATTTCTTTCTTCTTATAGTGAAATTAATAAATAAACACCAATAAAATATTTTTTTCTTTTTTTATTTTTATCATTTCAACTGTGTTCATTTATAATTTTTTTTAAATTTAATAGTAAGCTATGCGTTTATCAGCCAGCGCAAGGGTCTGACGATTACTTTGTTTATGATGTTAATAATGACCAAAATACTTCATATCCGCGATTATTGGCAGAGTTAAGGAAATGGAATTTTGGTGTTCATGATATTAAAATAATTAACTGTTTTCTACTTTTTGTATTGCCCTTTTCAGCTTAGATTTCTGAGGTACACGCATTTGTAACCAATTATAAAGTGCATGGAATGTTAAAGATTCAGAAATATTTCATTCAGAATGATTATGAATTCCAGTAGATGGAAACAAAACAGAAAAAAATAAAAAAGAAAGAAAGGAAGACAAATTTTTATTAAAAAATAAAAGTAAAAGAATAGATAAGAAATACAAGACAGATACACAAAATTATTTAATAAGCTATTGTTATACTTAACAACGGGATGCCTCCATGATCGTTATTTAACTACATTTTTGTATTGGGATATTTGATTGTATGTAGGGTGTATTTTCGTTTTGGGACATGTTGTGCATATACAAGTGTGTGTTTCATTTCAGTTTGTCATTCTCATGTATTTGATTGTTAGACACGGAGAATAATGTTTTAGTACTTTGGCGTTCCTCAAGAGCTGCCGGTCAAGCCTACGCTCCCAATGGCAGCACCTTTGCGTGGGGAGGATGGTAGAAAGGAGATAACAAACGGCCAGGATTCACAGGTGCTGAGACTCTGACGAGACGGAATCTCTAACAATGTTACCAGATAGAACAGCGGAATGAAATGAAATGAAATGGCAAAACTCATGGAAAGGAAAAATCCATCACAGCATCCGTTTAAACGACAAACAGTAACCAGGAAAAACTCAAGGCATTTGAATCCAAGACCTTTCAAATGCGAGTTGCAACTTTACCTCCTGAACCGCCCTGCTCGGTTTGAAGATGCTTTGGTAATAATCTTTCTAGCAATATTTAATTAAATTATTATTATTATTATTATTATTTAAAATAATTTAATATAGTCAAAATTTAATTTAAATTGGTGCATTAAATTCCATTATATTCGTATTCTCTAATAACTGCATTAATATAGACGTCTAAAATGTAACAAACTGTTTGTCACAGAGAACAATTTCAGAAATATTTTTAAAAAATAATCGTACGGATGCAAAATGTGAATAAATTTTGTATTAGAATCTCAATGTACAATTCAAAGTAGCTGAAATAATCTTGAACATATATTCAAGAATATTATTGTAAAGTGCTACGCCAACATTGAGCTAGGATGTATTTTGTGCCGTTAGTGTATATGTTCCTATCTAGTTCTGGCGTAATATCCACCCCTCTTTCCATCCTCACCTTCCTACTCACGCTGGAAATCTCTGTGGCCATTGTCTTGTTCCCATCGGTTTGGACAGACAAGAGAGTTTTCTAGAATATCATGATGTAATATTTCTAGTGTGGTCGATTCTCCTCCTGTTGTCCGCTAGCATAGATTGTTTCGGTAGCAAGGGAGTAAAATACGTTTAGGAGCTTCTTCAATATTGCCAGGGCCGAAGCTCTCTCGTTAGCCTGGCCCTGCAACTTTAGAATTGTGTGCCAAGGATTAATCAATATGTTAAAAATAAAAGTTTTAATGTTTTAAATCCCTTGTTTTCTGTAACTGCGATAGGAACTTGTGTGCTGTCCTTTTTTAAACTCTCTGTCAAATCAGGGCAACATTAAAGGTATTTTACATTTTATTAAATTTAGATGTGTAAAGTGTATTAGCCGATAATTGTTTTCACGTCTTAACTTTTACTATTGTATTTTATTTGGGGCACTGAGTTAAATTTTCAATTTACAAATCATGCTGCTGAATACATTTTGTGTATGAGCCAATGTAAAATTTATTTTCGCATGTAATAAAGTTTTGCTTATTGTAAAATAAGTTGCGATATTGGTAAATTATCTTCAAGTTATCTTTTTCCGACCGTATTCTGGTGGTTTTCCTTCTAGCATACTTTCTAATTCAACTTCTGGTATGGAAACATAATTAACTCACAAGACAAGATCAGGATATGTTCACTAGCATTACAAGAGTTTTTTGTAGTTTATTTCAATTGCAGGTTTACCTTTGTTTTATATAGCAATAAGAATACTGAAGTAAAATAATGCCTGTGTTCTCGCAGTTTGTCATTATATCTACTAAAATGTAGCATATTGTCAGTGAAAACATTTTGCACTGAAATTACAAACACTGGCCGCCTAGATGGTGCCAGCTTCCCTTCCAATACTCCATTTCTTTGTCACTGTTTTAGTTAACTTTCCGCTGTGATGTCTTGTGGCTTTTTGGAATGTTCTCAAAGCGGAAGAAAGTAGCGCTTCAATAGTTGCAGATAATAATGATGGCTGGCGCTTAGCCAGAGAAGGCGACGACTCATAAGGAAGCAACGATTCAGCTGTCTCATTTTGAACGTCACCTATTTGCTTCTGTAAGTTATTTATATCATACAAAACAATAACAATAAATATTGAAAATTACGGATGCAAATATAGCGAGAAGATGAACATAGTACAGTAGCAAGATATTCGTAAATTGGCACACAAAGAAATGCTTTTAACTACATAATTCTTTAGATCCAGTAAAGGCTGCGCAGTAGAAGGGCCCCATGTAAATGCGCTTTATCAATTGTTGGCTGGCTTAAAGTAAACAGTAAGTATGCTGTGAATTTATGCTCAAATATCTATTTAGATTTGTAATTAGAGAGCGTAGACTGTGGAGCTAGATTTTGGTATTTCCTCATTTTAATAGTATAATATATACATTACTATTAATATACAGAATGTTCCCGAATCGACTTCGACTTCTTGAAGGTATTACCACGCTCCCCTCGGAGCATATGTAAAGTAAAACGCTGCTCTGTTTCCTGATGTACCGGCCGTAGGGACCTGTAGTGTTACGGCAAGCAGCGACGATTCGTCTGCGGAGGACCAATGTTTTGTGGCTCATTGCGATAAACTTGTGCTTTTAGGTGTCCAGCCACGAAGAAACAATCAATCTGTAAGTGTGAATTCCGGCAAACAGGGGACCAAGATACAGGGTCTCCACGGCCATTCAAGACCGACTATATTTATCAGACCCCAATGTAGATATCGATAGTAGGCAAAACAGTGTAAAATGTGGTCCATGCTTTCAATTTATATGGATTTGTTAATTTTATTCGTTGCAGTTACGTGGTTTATCAAAGTGGTTTATCGTTGGAAGTAAATCAGCAGTAGCGTGTTACATCTTTTGTATTTTATTAAATTAGTTTAATTTTTATTACGTTAATATTGATTTAATGAAATATGAGGAATTTGTGTAATAGAAAGTGTTTAGTACAACATGGGTTGCTCTTCTATGTCTTAATTATGACAGTGCACCGCATAATATCACATTTACGCTTTCTAACCATCAGTAATTAAAGGAGGAGTGGACAAAAAGTGTACACCATGCAAGTTATGAAGTAATGATGAAGCTGTAGGGAGTAGTGTGTATTAAACATTTCGTACTAAAATGTGTGGGTAGGGAGGACATTTTCCTTCTGCAATTTTGCTTAATCTACCATAATAGGTCACAGCGAGGGTTAATAATGAAAGGAAAGATTCAGAAGAGCGTATGAAGCTGGGGGCTTGGAGCGAAATGAAGAGAGTTATAATGAATGGTGTGAGCAGGATGCTAGGTTTTGACTCCTTGGTAATTCAGGTAAACACAAGATAGGTACACCCATTTATAAACACTTTCCAATGAAGACTGTGTTCTTTTCAATAAAACAGATAATGATAAATATTATGTTGTTCCATCTATGTAACTTAGCTTTAAGGTGTCCAGTAGTTTGGAAGTTATTGTACCTTATAAAGATTTGGAGAAGTTTATAATACATATTATTTTATATTTCGTTTACATAAGAGAAGGATTGCTTTTAAACAATTTCATATTTTTAAAAACCATCAAAATATTTTCTAATGATAAATGATGTCATCTTGTAAACGCGAAATTTTCGTATTTGCTATTGGAAGTAGGGTGACTTCGGCCGCCATTTTTTTCCGTATTGGTGTCTGGTAAATGTAGTCGGTCTTGGGCCATTCTATCTTCATAAGATGGAAGTCATAATGTGCCGAAGCGCCATCCATCTGTAACCAGTGATTGTTACCAGCTGCAGTGAGAGCTTACTGTACATGTTAAAATTTACATCGCTCGAGTCGCGATATTTGATTCAATGAAAATGAGATGAGACAATGACTAAAAGAATTTCCAAGTGTTGCCAACCATCAAGATAAATTCAGAATGTCGCTTTTTATGAGAAGGAACTACGCTGCTATAATCGGTAATTGTTGAAGAGCAAAAATTGTTAAGTCAAACACTGAAAAACAAGATTTTTTATGTGTGTAATAAATCATGAGGACCTTTCCTCCGGTAAGAAATATATATTTACCTCTCTCTGATGGACGACAGTTGGGATATTTGATATCAAAGCAAAGAAAGTAACAAACACATAATAATACTGCTGCCATGCGTTTTTATACCTGTTTTCCTAATAATTGGGACTTAAAAGCTACAACCAAAACTGAAGAGCAAAATTGATCAATTAAAATATAAGTAGGAGTTTTATTTGTGCCCCTCATACATTAAGAAGACAAAAGGTTAATTTACTAAATTGAAAATTGCCATATGTAAAGCAACTGAGAGCTTCATTAGATTTCATTAAATTAAATAATAAATCAACTATCTCAACACTAGTACAATCCTTTCCCGCATTTTTCTTATCTCTATTCGGGATACTGGAGAAATTAGAAGCAATGATTAGATTCAATTTCGGATTCTAGAAGAGTTAGAATTTCTCTCCTCTCTAATTTATGACTTTTTAACTGCCTCTTTCAGCCGTTTTAGTATCTAAACAACTGCAGCAAAAGGCACTTGTCTATAAAGAGCAGGCACTTTCTTATTCCTGCAGGAAATGTCCTACATCCAAGCTGTTCAAATTCTGTAGCTTCTATAAATGTAGAAACATTCCGAATGGAAGATGGAAGATTTCCAAGCAACCCTCCACCTCGCAAAAACTACGTCGGGGCTTATGATGACGGCTTTTGAAAAGGTAAAGGGAGGACAAGCAGTCATCAGAGCACAGAATGTAACGGCTTTGAGCGAGCATTATTAATAATTCCTTAGCAAGAAGCAAGTGGCGGTAGAGAGTCGCACATATCCACACGATTCAGAGTTTGGGCTTTGAGAGAGAGTTCGCACCACTTCTCTCCCCCACTTCGTTCGACTTCCTTCTAAGTTCCGCTCGCTTCCATGTTCCGTTTTCCTCCGTCTCTCTCGCTGGGCGTTTTCAGCCGTTTATTGGCTAGCAAGTAAGTTCGAAGCTTATACTCACTGGCGCCACTTTCTTGCTCAACTTTTCTTCTCCGTCGTAACGGTCTAGCAGTAAATTAATCCATAAAATGTCTAGAGAAGGGAATGAGTTACTTGGTACAAGTTTGTAGTGACGCCGGCATGTTTGTAGAAACTGTTGAGGAGCTCATAACGTCGTCTTGACTGGCGCTTTCCAAATAATTAGTGGCGAATATTATAGCTACGTCTCATGGCACTTCATTAACTTTTTTCCCCTCTGTATGTAACAAATTCACTAGATATCCTAACTTAATTATCTCCAAAATGTATAGATGCAATAATACTTTTAATGTTTAGTGGATTTTAATGTCAATATGAATTAAAGGGCTGAGCAAAACAAGGATAAGTCACTCAGTAGTAGTTGTGATATATACATGTGTGTGTGTGTGTGTGTGTGTGTGTGTGTGTGTTAATTTAAATAATATTATTATTTCTGGACCTTATAATTTCTTCTAACTGAAAGTTTGTAATTTTATAAAATGTATGAAAAAAACCTAAATGATCGAAATTCAGAAATTATCGCTTTCATCTAAACAGTAACACACAGCTACGAGCTACGTGGAACATCTCCAGTGTTGCCACTGCTACTTTCGAACATACATTGAGCGTAAACTATGAATATTTCCTTTTCCTATATTATTACATACTTCTGAGGGTATCTTAATTGATAAATTGGTAAATAAAGAATAGAATAATACATATCTGCAGTAAAGAAGTACTGAAAGAGATTGCAGAGATGTCACAACGTTGTTATCCTGAGCTATTGCTGATGCACCGCTTAGCATATCAACGTAACATAAATAAGCAACTACATAGTAGTGATCTTAATTTCATGAAGAATGCTATCAACGGTTGCCCCATACTTTACCAAAATCGTTTCATTTTATCATAAAGACAAATAGTGGTATTAGATACAGAAAATATCTGATATGTAGCCTTTTATTTAAACAACATTCATTGTATCAAACATTAAATGAAACTCAAAAATAATGTTGTTTCTTATTATTTAGTATATTATTAATATATACTGCTGATTGCACAGAACATGCCTCATTGAACCACATTACACGTCGAAATGGACATTTTCATTGAAAGACAAAGTTAGAATAACTATTTAGTATCCTGGCTTAAAGGATGCATAATAATACATTCCTTTACTTATTAAATAACCCAATTTATTAAGATATCTATGCTCATATTTGATCTTGACACAAAATTTCACTCCTGATCGCTGTTGAATTTGTTGTGTAGAAAGAGTTGAGTTTATAAAGTAGGCATTCTGCGCTTCTACTCTAAATGCTAATTAAAAGCTAGATGTGGCGTGGTATTAAAATGTAAACAAACGGAGACTCGCGTGCTCAGGTAAAATTTGAAAACAAACTACATAATACATGTGTTCGTATATTTTCCGAGTGCATGAGCATGCGGGGGAAGTAAGGGTTTCCGGTTCAAGTAGCATTAATACGAGGGTTAACTTTTAAGTAACAAAAAGTCACAAAAACTAAAACATTTTTGGAGAAAACTGTTTCATTGTTTTCCAAAATTTTGCCTTTAAGATTTATACACTTTTGCATGCATTCAAAGCAATTCTCAAAACTTTGTTTCCATTCTGAAGTTGGTATCTCAAAAATGTGGTTTTTAAAGGTTTCAACAGCTTCTTGATATGATGAAAATCGCTATTCACGCACATTTCGCTCGCCATTCGGGAATAAAAGAATAAATCAGGTGAATACGGGCAATGAGACATTAATTCGATGTTTTTCTCCTTCAAATAATCAATTGTTTGAGTGCTGTGTGAGAGCTGGCATTGTCATGATGAAGAATGATGCGACGTTTTTGGTTGTTTTTCCTGATTTTATCGATGACATCTGGTAAACAAATTGTTGTATACCATTCTGTATTAACTGCTCTTGGATCCTCTAAAGGATGTCCAGTACAACTGAAGGAAACTGAAGGAACGATCATTTTCTTGGAAGTGCTTGGTGAACGACAACTTTCGTGGAATTGGTTCATTTGGAAAACCCAAACAGGGAATTGCTGGTCAGTTTCCGATTCATACGAAAATATCCTAGTTTCGTCACCTGTTACGATGTTGTATGCGGATTTTGCAGTTCCTTGGTGAGCTTTTGTTCAGTGTGCGGAATCCATCGAGAACAGATCGTTTTCACTGCTAAATGTTCATGCAAAATTGAATTTACTGCAGTCTTCGGTATGCTTAAGGATGCCTCTATCTTACTGTATCATATGCCGATCTTCTTCCTAATGTTGCGCACAGCATCCATGTTTTTTGGAATGACAACCGATTTTAGTCAACCTTCACGAATTTCATCACTGACGGACGAATGACCACGACAAAATTCTGTAAACCAATAATTGTAAATAATCTTTTCTGATGGTGCAGCATTACCAAAAGTTGAACAAAGCAATTCTATGCATCTCTGTTGAGTTAGGTCTATACTACTATCGTAAAAAATCACCCAATGAAAATCTTCACGTGAAATTTCCATTTCTTCGCAAATTTGCTTTGTTTAATCGCTTACTGTAAATAAACTATTTGTCAATTTCTAAGCTCCAACGTTTTTCACAAAAACAAATGTGAATGGTTGCGAAAATAGTGGTGGAGTATCACAGGCGGTGGACACTGATGATACATGAAATGAAATGATATATTGTGAAAGGATGTTTTTTGAGGAATGTAGCATTCCAGGCCTAAGTTTAGGGTGCCTCCCCGACATTTGCCAGTTATGAGGACTGAGGAAAACTTGGGGGAAAAAAACCTGTCAGGGAGAACGGTCCTGGCGGGATTCAAGCCTCAGACTTCCCGCTCACGAATCCGCACCTTAACGACCTCGGCCACCCGTGGTGGTTTTCATACCTACTGCATTATTTGTTGCTGTTACTTCTATTTTGACTTAAGCATAATTATGTGGTCCAGCTCTTTTCCCATTAGCTTCAGAAGGATTTAAATTCCTGATGTTACGCATTGAAATCCTAAAGGAAATTAAAGTTTAGGCTTTAATAAGAGATAATTTTCATTGGGGAAGCATGTTAATGAGTATTGTAATTATCTTCAGAAAATAAATTATTATTAATACTTTATTCTTCGAGTCTAATTGTCAGTAATTTGGGAATATGTTGCTCTCTGTACAGTGCAGTCAGTTTCAATGCAGACAGGCGCCATAAAGGAAGAAGGCCCTTTTAGTATTAATAATTATCAACAAGGGAAGTCGTTGAAAAGTGACAAAAAGATTATCGAGCTGAATGGACACTTTTATAACCTGTTTCTTCTACAAGGATACCATATTTTGAAAAATTTCTAAGAAAAAATGACAAAAATATGAATAAAAATAATGAAAAGTAGAAAGATTAAGGGGTAAGTGAAAGAGAAATATAGCACTAAGTTTGTAAATCTGGAAGACTGGGCTATAATAATAAAGAAAGCACAGTGACAAAATACGGCAAACACCACTAGAAGACGATTTGTTAATTTCTCAGTTTGCACATTCCGTTGCGGCTCACACATGCACATATAATTCAATTTTATTACCGACCTAAATACAGCTATATGTTCACTTACGTAGTTTAGTGTTCAGCAGGAGATTTAGGTCACCAGTACTTGTGCTCGACAAACAGCTTATAAAGATATCCCAGATCCAACGCTCCTGGGAAATATAAACCCCTTTTAATATCACAAGTGATTTATCTGGTTTCTAGGGAAACGCCGTGCGAACATCTTCCGCTGTTCCGCACCCATTTTGCTTACAGTCCCAGAGTACTCATTAACTGCACCATCCCCTTTTACATATCTCACCCTCTCGTCTCAAAGTTTCGCTCCCCTTGTTTGCAACATTATCTAACTTAAAAATGAAACAATAATTATACATGGTCGCTAATCTTAAGGATTAGCAACTAAAAGAAACGCTAAAATTTTGCAGCTACCTAAATTTTCTTTATAAATAAGTAGTAGTAGTAGTAGTAGTAGTAGTAGTAGTAGTAGTAGTAGTAGTAGTAGTAGTAGTAGTAATAGTATAAGTAGTAGTAATAGTAGTAGTAGTAGTATAAGTAGTAGTAATAGCAGTAGTAATAGAGTAGTAGTAATAGCAGTAGTAATAGAGTAGTAATAGTATAGGTAGTAGTAGTAATAGTATAGGTAGTAGTAGTAATAGTAGTAATAGTAGTAGTAGTAGTAAAAGTATAAGTAGTAGTAGTAATAGTAGTAGTAGTAATAGTAGTAGTAATAATAGTAGTAGTAGCAATAGTAGTAGTAGTAGTAGTAGTAGTAGTAGTAATAGTAGTAGTAGTAGTAGTAGTAGCAGTAGTAGTAGTAGTAGTAGTAGTAGTACTAGTAGTAGTAGTAGTAGTAGTGGAAGTAGGTGTATCTTTATTGTTAAAAAGATCGCATTTTATGCACGGGTCGTAGACCATACATGCTTAAATAAGATACACAATTAGAAAGAGGAGCAAATAATGCAAATAAAAATATTAACAATCATGAATAAATAAACATTAAAATTGGAAGACGATATTTACAGACATATAAATGGGAACATATTGCATATTATTTATAAGCACACTAGTTATTGCATTCTAACGAGAAAGTAAATTGTTTCTACCTTAGCACACTTTGGCTAGGAAAATGCCCATATTCAACCAATTATTGCGGTTCGCAAATAGATCCCAGCATGTAAATTGACCTCTAATTGCCTTAAAAGGTTTTCAGGAAACAGCGTTTTTCTTAGGTGTTCGCAATATTTCCTCTGCCGAATATGCATCCTTCCTCCTTCGCTCCACAAAATTGGCAGATTCTCCTTCCAGAACCATCCGTTATTTTTTGACCCTTTCGACTCACTAGTTAAAACTAGGCAATTCCTGATCTCCTATTTCTTCCTAGAACGAGCATATACACACTCTTTGCCCCAGATAAGTTTAATTTCATTCGATAGGCTCAAGGAGACTTTCGTGTTACATTCTGCCTCGATTTCCTGCCTGCCGATAACTTCTAGCCTTGTTGTAACTTTCTTCCATACGTTTTTTATCATTTTCGTTGCCATATTGAACCCAGGTCAATTGCACTGAATCCTCTGTCTACCTCTGAGACCCAAAACTTGGTGTTATATTTTGCATCTGGTGTATATAGCATTTATATCGAAGTGTGGACTGATTTCCCTGCATTAGTCTAAGCCAGTATTTCACCGTCCTTGTTTTACTATTAACCCTAACTTCTGAACAGTCCATCTCCCTCATAACCCCGCAGTTTGACGTTCCTTCGGAAAGCCTCAGAACCTTTTTCCAAAAATTGACTTGAATATTATTTACTGTTCAGCTCTCCCCCCATACCCACATTTCACTTCCATATAACGGAATAGACTTCATCATAGCATTGCACACCCTCTCTAGTGTATCTACTGGTATATTTGGAGAGCTAGCCAGAATACGTAGCAATTCATTTAGTCGACCTCGTGCTTTATAGCTAATTAATGATAGAAATTTCCCACTCATAATGTTGCTCATAAACAACAAAAAACTTTCTTGATGTAGTTTCATCTCTGCCATATATGAAAGAAGTAGATACATAGTATTATTGTTGCAAAGTGCTCGTACGACTAGAAATCAGAAAACACTCCATATTTTAAAGTAAGATGCAGATTGCCTCTGCAGAATAAAACGTTGTAAAGGGTTATCTAACATTGGAAGCTTATAAAAAAAAATTAAAAAAATTAAAAAAAAAACATTACTTGGGTTAGGGGAAGAACCGTGTAAGTCACCTTCATTTGAAATTCAGAAAACGAAATTTAAATTTCTAAACGATAGCAGCTTAATAAAACAAAATATAAAAGTTGTGTAATTTTAATAGTTAAAATTTAAAGTGCAGTAAATGGAAATGGGATGTAATTTTTGCTTACATCATCCCTGTATGAAATGAGAAGTAAACAGGATGTACACTGCTGTTAAATAAAGATTTAAACTTTCTGTTGAAAAATTTTTACCACCCTTAACCCAATTACTGTAGCAGTATATATGTTCTAACTTTTGTCCCTCTAATTATTGAACATGTAACTCGATTGTGTTAGAAAACTTACTTATCTGGTTTTTAACCTAAGCCTTTCCTTATGAAATTAGTTTAAACTATCAGATAACATTTTAATAAGTATTTGCAGCGCTTGCTGCAGCAAACGATAACGCCAAAGGAGCAAGAAGAACACGAGGAAGAAGAAGAAAAGCAATTACTGAAATGTTGGGTCTTTTTTAATTTAAAAAATGAGATATATAACAACAGACATAACAGATGTAAAATTGAAATTACATAATATACATTTTAACGTATCTATTTCTTTCTTGGATACCGAGGTATGAATCTTAAAATTATATATATATATATATATATATAAGGCAAGTGTACTCATTATAGTTTAGCAATCAATATGACTTCCTATGGAATACATTCAGCTCCGTGTGACATTTTCCTTTTCCCCTAATTGAAGAAAAACGTTTGTTAGAGGCAAGCTGCGGAGGCAATTCTGAAGGTACGGTCATAGAAATGGTTTCCTGCATGTCTTTGAAGACTGGCAGAAAAGCTGGGGTAAGTGCGTTGCATTCAACGGAAATTTGGGAAAGATAATGAAAATTATGACTATGCATACAGATATGTGATCAAAAATTTTGATTTTTTGAATGGTGTTTAGCGCCCTTTTTTATTACTGAGGCACCACAGACGGTGGACACTGATGATACAGGAATGATATATTGGGAAGATTTGTTTTTAAACGTTCCAGGCCTAAATTTAGGGTACCTTCCCAGCATTTGTCACTTAAGAGGACTGAGGAAAATCTGGAATAAACTTCAGTCAGAGAGGACGGTCCTGGCGGGATTAGAGCTCCATACCTGCCGCTCACGAGTCCACGCCTTTAAGACCTCAGCTATCTGTGGCGGTTTAATAATTCTTTACTGAGCAGTCCTCGTATATGTATAGAATGTTCCAAACATACGCGGTATATTTTCAGAAATAAATATATTACAATGAAAAATTGGCACACAGGTTCAGAAATACTAACTTTTCGAATTAAATCTTTCTAAATACTAAAAGTTAAAATAAACAACTTTCAGATTATTGTTACGTTTAAGTATTGTATTAAGTTTTGTAATCTCAGGTTCTCAGGATGAACAGTGTTAACCTAAATGTCATAATTATCGACGTAGGTTTATCATCAAAGATACCCAAATAATAATAATAATAATAATAATATAAAATGTCAAGATTTAATTCCATGAGGCTAGTTCTAGTCTTATGTACAGAGTGTAAAAAGATACTGAGACAATATTTAGAGCCGAGTTCCTCACACACACACAAATTATATAAACGTGTCCGGCAATACTTTGTGAGTAATTATTGAAAGGTAACGTTCAATGCGTTTAAGTCTGTTAAAATAATAATTTAAAATTTTAAAACAATCCAGTGTTATTATTGATTAAGTCAATTTGTTGATGTACTCGTACACTGTGCCCTAGATGCTGATGTGTTGCCATGAAGGCTTGTTTACATTTATTACTTGCGTATATTAGTTAGTGTGTTATGCTTGGCTTGTGCTGCAGTTCATTTACTCATGACAGAATATTCATATCGTGAGCACATATATACTTTTTATGTACAGTCGGAGGCAGGCACAAAATCATGAACACATTGAAGATAGTAAAGCTGTTCATGGACTTTCATCCATGTGGCCAAATTAGGCCTTTCAAATGTTACAATTAATTCTCTTGTATTGATATCTGGATCTTCTTCAATATACTATGACTGTAGATGTTTGAACTACTACGTAGTTCATGGTGCGTGCTATGGATCCTGTTTTAGCAACTCAACGTAAACTACCGAAATTTTTATGACTCGGCTGCTTTCGGTCTGAGAATATCATATCATACAGCTATGCAGCTTCGCGTCCATCACCATTTGCCCGACGTGCATAAAAATTATATACGTCTGCTGACGATATGTATGTCCTACCATGGCTAGCTGCTCAATTATAACTGAACTGCCAGTCAAACGTAAGAAACTGAATAACCACGAATTTGGTATACAAATTATAAATGTAAACAAGTCTTCATGGACACACATGAACATTTTGGGTATAATGTGCATTAGCAGATTGACTTCTATCGATAATATCAATCGGCTTTCAGAAAAAAGGTTACTTATTTTAACAAACTTAAGTTGTTGGACTCTACCTTGAAATGCGTTGAATATTAATTTTCAATAAATTCAAACATTTGTGCTCATGCATTAATAATACTTTTTTTCGTGTTTTCGTGCTGTTAAAGTTTGCTCCCAAAATTTGTCCCATTATTTTTCTTTTAAGTGCTTGTAATAATAGTTGTAACCAATGCTTCCTTGGTTCATGAACACTCATCTCACCTATTGGTTTATAATCTAATCTAATATAATCTAATATAATCTAATATAATCTAATCTATTGGTTTATAATCTAATCTAATATAATCTAATATAATCTATAAGCTATTACTTCATAATTTCAACCTGTCCTTCCATTTTATCTATAATTGTATTTTATGTAACAATTTAAGTAGATTTAATTCTTTCCAAATGTCTCCATTTCATTTTCATCTAAAATATGGTAATTTAAGAATTTAATTTAGGCTACATCTAACTTTTTTCCGCATCTGTTATTGTTAAATGTGAAAATTCACAACCATACAACAGCATAAGAACAATTTTATATTTAGTTTTCCTCCAGTATTTTATTGAATATTTACTGTACCGCACATATATTTTAAAATTAGAAGTTTTAATAGATATCTGTATTTCTAAAATAAGAAATGTTAAAACAGTTAATTTGTTTAATAACCTGATCCTCCAGTAGATGTAGTGAAACTATACCATAGTTGAATAGTTTCTTAGTATAAACAAAGTCTTTTTGGAATCTTTCCTCTGAGCTAAGTATAAGAAGTTCATCATCCACGAATAACAACTTCTAAAACTTTATTTTTCAATTAAGTGTGAATCTAATTGTTTTGTCAATTTATTATAATGTTAATGTTATTATTTATCAAACAATAATACTTAACTTGTCTCTATTTATATTTGTCATATTATGTTTATCACTATTGGCATTTTATATAATTATTTAGTTTCTATATTAAATATCTTTAAAACTGTTGCCTAATATTGGATATGCTTTTCTTTATGAACATTCCAATGTATTTCTGTAAATCGTGTAAGATTTTTCAAAATCTATAAGTGCCATAAAGAGTAGTAATATATATTCTTGTTTGTTTGTTTGTTTGTTTTTTTCAATTATCTGGTTATGCATGATACAATCTGAGCAAGATCTGCTCTTTCTCACGTCATTTTGAAACTCGAATATTATATCTTCCAATATTACATTAAAATGAGTTATAAATTTTATAACAAGTATTCAAAATGATTATTTCACTATACCTCACTATAATTATGCCGATTTCCTTGTTTTTTTTAAGCTATATAAGTTATGTTTTTGCTATTCTTTAAGTACATGATCAAACTTCCTGTACACACTGCTCGCTATTAAATTACAACACATCGTGCATGTTCTTCATGTGGAAATGTCTGTTTTCTCGTTGGGTTGTTTAATGGAACCTTTGGGATCCTTCGCGTCTGCGCGTTCGTTCTACCTCTACTCATTGGGCTCGTATTTATTTTGCGGTACACTTTTTTTGTCCAACACGAGCACCAATTTCTCGGAATGATATCCCGCATTCGGCATGCCGTTAACTAAATTCGGACACCTGCATCCAGCTCCTCAAAAGTACATTATAAGTGTATGGACTTGTAACTTGTATTAATTAGTAGATTTCTGTTCCGTAAATGCTTATGCTATACTTATATTTTACAACTCGATACTTATACGTGTGGAAATGGCGTTTGCTTTTTTTTTTTTTTTTGACAAAAGTATTAGTAGTGCACTTGTAGCTTGTATAGACTTCTCTACAAAGTAGAAATATTGGTATGGGAGTTTTTATATCTTTGTAATACTCTGAAATCGCTTAACCTACATATACAAAGTAATGGCGAAAATAAAGATAATGGTTTAAGGTAGGAATATATATATACAAAGAAAGAATAATTCAGTATTTGAATAAAATGAAAAAGTTAGGATAAGTGCAATTAAAGGGCGGTTTCTGATCGATATTGATTACAGTATCATCCATATTCTAACACAAACTTAAAAACAAATAAAAAACGCAAATTAAACACAGCCTTTCCTGTTTCAAATGTTTATTTCAGTCTAGCACCTAAGTTTGTGTTTTTAAGGTTCTTGCTACATGTGTTCAAAGAATTTGTTTCCATTCTTCATTCTTTTTTAAAATAATCTCTTTTGATACTATTTTCAAAATTCTTTAGCTTATAATAAAAATGCAATTGCCATACAACATAAGCAAATTCACAATAATATAAATGTTCAAATAGACTAATAAAATAAAAGATGAGCGCAATTGGAAAGCGCCATTCTTCTATCTCTCGACGACTGAAATCCATGCTGCTATGCATCCATATGCGATTATCGTCTCAAAGTGAGCTATTACGCTTGAACATTTACAAACGCATAATGAAGTATTTAAATTATCATTATATCTGAGAAAAAATACAAGATCAATTTAACAAGAATGACAAAAATTCATTTTATATATTAAAAAATAAAAATGTACTACTAAGGACCACTCCTTAATTTAATTCAATGAATGGCTACGAGTGAAAAACAGCTGTTCCTCCATATTGCTCCATCTTGCTCATATTTTATGATACTTGTTACTTTTTATTAATACATAATAAGTTTCGTACACTTTTTCGTTAAACAGAAAGTCCATACTTTATAAAGACTTCTATGAATACACCATACTATTGCGGAATAGGGCCTTGCTGGTATTGGTATCGTATTTTCGACGAGTCAAACCCGTCCCTTTTAAGAAAATGTAGGGTCGGTTTAACGTGTCTTTTATGGGCGAAGCACGATTCCTGATGTATTTAATACATCTAAAAGGTGACACATGATTGGCATATATTGGTTAGATTGTTTGTTAATTTGGTATTATTGGGGCGGGTGGCTCTCACTTGGGAGTAACGGTTAGTTGCCAATTGATTGAGGTTTCCAGAAGCGGTTCTTATGCTTCAACTTTAGTGGCTGTTTGAGCTTTCCTACCAAGAGAGTAATGTGGGAAGCGGTTAGGACAGTCAGTTAGAGGCATGGCCATCAAGCAAGTCACACGTCTTCCTTCTCCTTTGTAATTTTTGTTCCTTACACCAAGTGATTTTGAAGAATCTTTTAATTCATTCCATTCTTCATTATTGGTTTTAATTACAGGTTTATATCTGAGTATAAGTTGGATAAAGACTGAAGTTTGATAAAGATTGTTTAATTGTTTGTTAAATACAAGTTCATTACCCATATGTATATGAATCAATTTCTTTGGTCAAAGGATAGGTAAGTACAGGAAACTTAACTACAGTCTACAGTTCACTATCAACGTAGCTTCATTCAGCTTTTAGTGCTTAGAAATTCCGATGCATGTTTATGAGGAAGTCATGCCTGAAGCAAACACATGTATTATTTAAAAATCACGTAATGTTATGCATTAAAGCCATGTTTATTACAGTTTGAGAATGAGGATGACAATTAGTAAATCACTGGAGTTCCTGTAAGGCTTTGCGACTAGGTAAACCTCCAAAAGTTGCATCAAGGACTGAAATCCACAATGTATTTGGATGATCAAGTAACCAAGAATTAGTTCAGTAAGTTATTTTTTGTATTATTTATTTATATGAAAAGTATCAATTTTCTTTTTATCCTTAGGCAAAATCTTACTTAGAGGTAAGATATAATATTGAATAAATTTGAAGCTGTTAAATTGGATATGAAGTTTTTGAATCAAATAGAAGATATCTGAGATTAAAATTATGTTTAGCTGGTTCACATCTCCAGCTAGGAATTGGAAAGCCTGGAGATCAATATATAACCGGATTATAGGGATTTGCCTTCGGTATGTGTATAATTCCAAAAAATAAGGAAAACATGCTCATAACACTACAATAATAAAAGTTATGTTTGGTATTAACTACCTGTTTTAATAGTGTTTAGCATTCGTTTTCAGCACTGAGGCATCAGAATTAGTAGCCAATGATAATATATCAGATGAAGGATTATTATTTTTGGACAGAAGGAAACGTTCAACATCTAATTAAAGATACCTTCCCAAAATTTGATGTGAACTAAGGAAAACATGAAGAAACCCTCAGTAGGAGGAGAACAACAAGAATCGAGGCACAAACCTCTCATTTACGAATCCGTATCTTAACAAGCTCTTGTCACCGTCTGGGTAACATATTAATTGTCCTCTTTGACTTATATGAACTTTTTTAGAATTCCCATGCTAGAGTGTGATTTACAAGTAGAAGTGGGGTTATCTTAAATCTGTGATCCCCTTATGTTGGAATTTTACACATTTGTTGCACACTTTCATAGTCAATTTCATGCTGCGTTCGTCGATCGGAAACATTTTAGCCATGAACACCAGAGCTTTAAAACGCTCAGTCAACTGGAGAAGCAGCATTAGTATTTCACTCGAAACCTAAAATGCAAATTTCTTGCTTTTCGTCTTGTTAAAATGAGTGAGGAGGGGAGAAAAATGGTCCATGAAACTCGAGGGGTAGAAATACCGGACGGACGAACGCTGGCCCCTAATGAACGATTTCATTTGCACTTTTATTTGAACTTCGTTGCAATTCCATCCCCCTTCATGCAGTAAGGGTAGTTTTTCAGTCACAGCCGTAACTTTGCAAGTAAATGGCACTCCAAGGGTGCAATTCACGTGACAAGCACAAAATAGTGCGATATCTACGAACGAAACATTCCTGACAAAAGTTTATTACTTAATCCGAGCAGAAAAGTCTTAAAAATAAGAACGTACCTTACTTCTCGCTAAATATTCACTAATGTAACATTTTTTTTTTCAATAAATGTCTGGTTGTCTTTCAGGTATAGAAACTGTAGAAATGTGTTAAGTATGAAAAGAAAAGAATGCAAAAATTAGTGTATTTAGACAAATCCTCATTGTACTGTTGTTTAAGTTAGTACAATAAAATTGGTAGGTCAATCGGCATCATATAACAAGGACAAGCTTTTCAAAAACGGAATAAAGGTGGAAAATGTAGCAAATCCATTATTATGCTTGAATATTGTTTTTCGGTTCTTTTAATGGCAACTTCTTCCTCCTCCTCCTTCTCCTCCTCCTCCCCCTCCCCCTCCTATTATCATCATTATCAATACTCATAGGTTAAAGCATCGAAGACTTGTTCTGGTCCCAAAAATGAGTCAAAAAATTTAATTTATTCTGTTTTTTTCCCTTTGTCTATCCACATTCCTCACACTTTTCGGATAAAATACAACATAATCTTTGGGTAGGCTGTCTTCTTTCCTTCTTTGAACGTGATCTAATCCAGCTATTTTTAAATCGTTCTATTTTATTCATCAGATTAAAAACATCTAACTCATTTCTAATATCCAAATTTTTCTATTTTTCTAAGACAGTACAACCAACTACACTGTTCAAAAATATTGTTTCAGCCGCTTCTATTATATTCTCTTCTCTTTTGGTTAAAAACCAAAAATTATAAACATACAACAATAGGGGAACCGCTATAACTTTAATTTGGTTTCTAATTTTGTATTTTAATACTCTTTTACTTGTGCCTCATATATAGTTAAATTGTTAAGTTTATTATATTTTTATTTTTGTATAGGAAATATCGCATTCCAGCTAATTTTATTTATTGATTTATTACAATTATAATTTTATAATATTATTTCATTTAAATAAGAGATTTTGTAAACCATCTTCTGAGCTAAGTATAACAATTTGTTCATCTGCATAAAGTAATTTGTCTGAAGTGTGATTCTTTATTTAATAATGTGAATCTGCAATTATCTTCAATCATATATGGCATCGTAAATATATACATTAAAAAGAGAGGGCGAAGCGGACATCCTTGTCTTATACCTCAATTTATAGTTTCCATTATATCCTTCCTATTTTTCATTCCAGGTTCTCTTATTATAAATAAACTTCTTATTGCAGTTATCAAAGTTAAGGTACAACTTTCTGTTGCATTATATTCTACAATTTATTCCTGTTTATCAAACGCAGTTTCAAATCTATGAACTCCATGAAAGATGTTATATTACATTCCCTATGCTTCTCAAGTATTTATTAACAGTTAATGTACAATCTGAACAAGGTCTGGCTTTTCTGAATTCATTTTGAATTTCTAGAATAATATTTTTCATAATTACATTTAGACGAGTTTTAAATACAGATGCATAAATGTTGTAACAGTTATCCAATATACTTATGCCCCTGCAGTTTCCACAATTTGGACTATTTTGCCTCTTATAAATTAGATATATTTAGCCATTTTCTATTCTTCACGTATATGTCCAATTTTCCAACACATGTCAATATATCTAACAGACATTGCTTTAGTTGAATGGATCCTTAATTGATGAATTTGATTTTAATATTATCCGTTCCAGGAGTTTTAATATTTTTACAATGGTTGATGATATTTATTAATTCTGCATTAGAATTGAATCTACATTTTATCTACTAATGTCACAACGGTTTCTTCATCATTTGTTTGTTTTGTCCACAAACATTTAAAATAATGCATGTATTTTTACTGTGATATAACTTTAGTTTCAAATTATCTTTATTGTGGTTATTGGGATGTTTTAATATCTAATAGGCCTTGTTTTTCTGATTATACACACCATATTCTAAGTCCCTGATCTTTTCACACGAACTTCCTTTAATTTTAATAACGTCTCTGCATACTAGAACATTACTTTTTTATATTCAATTAAGGTTCTCATATTCAAATATTTTATGTATATTTTTCTTAAACTAATTTTGCTCCTTTATCCTTCCAAATTTTTAATATTTTCCTATTATATATTTAATTTCTGGTTCCAATTGATTCCAGTTTATTCTGTATTACTGTTTCTTTAAATTCTCTCCATCCTTCATTAATATTTTTACTCACAAGTTATTGTTTCATATTTAAATTTAATCTTTGCTGATAAAGATTTCTGATAAATTCATCTTGTAATTGGTAAACTTCAAAAATGTCCTCATTAATTCTTTTTGTCATATTTCTTAATTTATATCTTTACCATATACTGGAATTGCTAATTAAATTAATTAATTAGGAAATTAAAATGTGATGATCAGAGCCAACATCACAATCTCTAAAGACTCTTCTTTCAAGAGTTAAATTTGCATTAACTATTGTATAATCTATTATACTTCTTTGTCGCCTTGCATATCATATATATTTATGTATATCTCGATGCACAAAAATGCGTATGTTATTTTTAAATTATTAAAATTTGCAAAGTCAGTTAGTAGCCTTCCATTTTTGTTTTGTGCTATTTATCTATGTTTTCCTATTACATTTTGTGTTTTATTACTTACTCTTGCATTTAATTCTTCAACTATTATTAAATAATTATTTCAATTAATTTTATTATTAGATTCTGGAAAATTTCTTTGAATTTTATGCATTCTACTAATTTACCTTCACTTGAAATATTAGACCCCTTATTATTGTCACATAAATCGTTGCCATTCTTAATCTTATTTTTATGGTTCTTCCATTAAAATGTTCCTAACTGTGTATTCTATTCTTCCAGTTTCTTCTTTTTAATATTACTATTCCAGCTGCTGCTCTTTTCTCTCCATTATGTATTATATGTTTTTCCAATTCATTTGTTCCTTTTAATTTCTCTTTAATTTCTGGGATTACGACAACATCTGTATATATTTTTACAGCTCTTTTTTCTAGCTCAATTTCTTTGTTAATGATACCTCTGGAATTCCACACTCCTATTTTGATTATTTTATTTCTGCCTAAATCTTTATTCCTGTGCCTAGCTCAACGGTGGGATAGTCCTGTTTCTAATATTTATGAACCTTTTAGTAACATATTGTCCTCTGAATCCGTTACTGGCCTTCTGCAGAGTAATATGAGGGTTGACATCTTAAGGCTAAACATCATAGCCTTCAATTGTATTAACCCCAATTGAAGGGTTGATTCCTCTGCTCTATTTTCAAACCGTAGAGGACAACCCCTATTTTCTCAGGAAGTACTCTCCAAATTTGTCCCCGGGAGAATGGGTGCCTCCTCCGCACATTAATTTATATCCTTGAGGTGTTACAAGTCACTTTGTGTAAGGGACCCTTCGATCAGGTACTATGGCATCGGGTCAGTAGGACCTGAAGCCGCAAGGGAAGGGACGCTAAACCCTTTGATGAGACTACCTGGTCACTGTTTGCAATGATGTTCCTATGTCATATAATTAATTTACCTCCCTTGAGCTATAGTCCTGTTACAGTGTAGGAAACAGGAGATAGCAGAAATGCGTGCTTTTAGGTCGAATGTATGAGTTGTTAACAATTGCTAATTTAATTAAGTGGTGTCAATTCTATATTTGGACAATAAAGGTGTCTCGGTCCCTAACAAAATATAATAACATAGCCAAGAAACATTTCCCTAAACAAAACACTTGATTTTAAATGCTTAAGACTTTATATGCAATCAAACAAGAAATAAGGCCGGCATCAACTATGTTGTTTACGCCTGTACAGTTATCCAGTTTTAAGTTTTCCATCAATATAATTTTTACAACAACAACAAAATTAATAATAATAATAATAATAATAATAATAATAATAATAATAATAATAATAATAATATAATACAGCAGATAAATACCATTGTTTGAAATACCACAATTGTTAAAAAAAATACAATGTTTTTATCCGAGTCAAATCAGCATATAGCGAAATAAGAATGTACTGCAGTGTAGTCAGATAGCTGGGTCTTGCGAGAAAGAAATATAAAGCTCGAATGAGCGAAACGAGTGCAACATATCATCATCTTGTAGTGTGAGACAGTAAATTCGAGTAACAAAAGTGACAAGAAGTTGGGATAACCATAGTTATCACACTAACTGAGCGGTTCCAATCTTTTTCTTACTAATCCTACTTTTCGTCTTTCGAAGTGAATACATTTACAATAATACTGCCTATAAAAAGGGAACGGTTCAAGCTACAAGTGTCGAAGTAAATACATTTATAATAATACTGCCTATAAAAAGGGAACGGTTCAAGCTAAAAGTACAATTTTTTGGACATACTTGCAAATTCATTTTCAATTCATCTGTTGAGTTATTGAAAGCTGTATTTAGTAACACGAAGAAACTATTTCTACAGCACGCCTATGACCCGCTAGAGCCGTTAACGAGCAACGATAATTATACCTTCTTATGTGCAGCCAGATCTTCATTAGGGAATACACAAGAAATCAGTTCTTTTTAGATTCCCACAAGGAAGAAATTTACTATGGCGGAAAAATTTACTGATATTCCTGCTTTATTAGAGCTGCCTGTTATAATTATAGTTCAGATTTTAATGTAATTATTTTTCCTTTGGCATGCAGATGTTTGAAAACTTAAAATGCTCAGAAAATAGGCTATTGGGAGCACTATATTTAATTTTAATCGTACAAGTGTTATAGATTTCGCATATTACTACATATTTTAAGCTACATAATTGTATATTTTGTATATAATTAATATCCATGCCAAAATTACAGAAACTGTAGAATATTATTTTAAATTGTCAATACACAATCGAAAGTTGTCAATACACAATTGGACATGTATTTCAACTTTCACGATGAATCAAACAGATAGGTATATCTTTGCATTTCCTTGTTGCACTTCGCTCTTAAACCTGGAAAATTTTGACTGGTTGACAAGCTTCGCTACCTAATAGTAACGTTACTGTACCGCCTGAAGGCAGCTTAACTTTTGTCGTTGTTTCTTGTTAGCTGGTGTTCATAATAAAGTGCAAAAGGAAATGAGAGTGCATCTAGGGTAGCTTCTGGAAATGGAGCAGGTATATTTTGTTATACTGTACAAGAGCTTTTTCTTTTATTCCATTATTGTGGCGACCCCTCCCCCTAGAAACTCGCCTAAAATATAATTCTGTAACTTATTTAATGTATTGGGGTCGGACTAGGGACGTAACTACAACACTAATCTAAGAAATCTTACCAGTCATTGCTCTAAACGGGATGAAATTAAAAAAATATCCGGGCTAAGTAAGCACTGAACATACAAATATTATTTAAATCATGCGCAAACTGTATGTATAAACAATAAGTTATACTTACATTCATGATGGACGCCAGCCAAGATGGCTACCCCGGAACAGTCGACGGCAAGTCCACTCTCCTCAAGCTCACAATAAACTCTCGAAATCCGTTAAAGAATGTCATCTAATCCTTGTGCTGCGCATGCGTAGACCCTAATTGTGTCTAAGTAATTTTTCCAGCTGTCACTTCTACTTGTTAACCAACTTAATGCTAATTTATTCACGTGGATATTTCATTACGGCATGTACTGCGCTCTCAATTGACACTAGTTACTTTTGGTGCTTACTGTTTCAGGTGAACATGAAACAATTATGAATTTTTAGTAGTTTCAAATTCTTTAGATGCGAAATTACTATCCTGGATAACTATGGACGATGCTCTTATTACCAATGGAAAAGTGGTGTTGTGTCATGCGTGTGACAAAATGGTAGACTATATAATGAAATATCAATTGGAACACGCACACAAAGCATAAGGATTCCTCTTGAAAGGAGTTTCATAAACAAATGGGTGAAGCAATGATTGCAGCAGACATATCACGAAACAGAGTCAGGTGCCAAATTAGCCTGTTTTCATCGAGAAGTAGCAGGGTTGTCAAGGCCCTAATAAATCTACACTTCGGAAGGGATATCTTTCGTGCTAAGAGCAAGCTATGGAGCCCATTGGAATAGAGAGAGGATCTTCGCATTCTGGATTGCTATGGATGATCCCGACAATCTTTTGGGTCAATTTATTACACAATTGGTCGTGAGAATTCGGAATGTGTACCGAAACCGTATGCCATTGCTACTAGAATTTTATCTGAAGAACTCCACGCTTTATCTACTGTTAGCCAAATCCTCAGCGAAATAAGGAGAGATCTCTCATAAGCCATTCCTACCAGCCACGTCCATATCTTATGACGTCGTTTTCAGGATGCTTTTGACACCCTTATTTCTGATCAATTTTATTATCACTATATCATCCTGTAATTTATCCCATTTAGTATCCCAAACTTTTTAACCTTATCACATTCCAATAAATAATGGGACACACTAACTACTCCCCCACCGAGAGGTGTTCACTATATAATGCTTTGTTATATTGTAACAATATACTTTCCAATTGCTGGCGGAACCTAACTTCTGAAAAATATGAAGAGATGTTTTGTGACATATTTTGCCTTTATTGACTAAAATGGCATATTTTAATTTGTAATTTATGAAAAATTAATCATTTTTATATTTCTTTAAATAAATTAATTTTGGAACAAGTTTTAAATTACTGTGTAATTTTGATTATACGTATTTTATTGTTACATATTTCTTTAACACAGTTTTAGGATCATATTATATAACAACCCAGACACACTAGTAAAAATCGTTAATCTGAACTTTTCTTAATAGTTAAAATACGTTGAATGTTTAAATTAATTTTTATTTTAAAAACAAATGTTCACCTTCATGTCTGATTCTGAGCTTAACAAACGAATGTCTCAAAATAACTCTTTCTATTTTATTGTTTCAAATATATAGATGCCTTTTAAATATACCTTTTCTTAACTATAAAACTATCAGTGATCTTTCATTCTACTGTACATTAAGTTTAGACATCCTAAGGGAATTGTTAACCTAAATGTCGGATTCATATAGAAAAAAACTTCCTTCCTGCAAGATTTGTATAGCTGCTGTTTCGGTATGCAGTTTGCAATTTTCCAGAAAGCCTGGCACTTTCCCCCTTCCGAACTCTCTCTCTACTTCTCTTTTAAAAATGCAGTATCTCACCCTTCAACCATGGGGTGAGAGAATTTAGTGTGTAAGTAAGCCCTAACTTAATGTTACCGAGGTTGTGTATCAACAAAAAAGGAAAGAGAATCCCGATCTGAGGGTAAGTTATTCCATTTAGTGTACGTGGATGTGTCATTTACATTAATGAGGAAATATCAAAATTATGTCTTTCATAATGTAGAGAGGCAGTTACACTTCAAGCACACATAGTCACTCGTTACTGCTTGCTTTCATTAAATAAAGGATCTGCAATGGTACCTCACTATACTCCATAGTTTGTCCTATTACTTCACAATGCTCGGTCCTAAATCAAAATAGAGACTAGTTAATGATCAGCAAGTAATGCGTTCCTAGACCATTTCGCATAAAGGAAGACACAATGCACACTGAAGCCTTTTGGTATGCGCCTCACGTTATGATGCCAATTATGGAGCGGTTTCGTTGCGAATCACCATATTTTGTAGCGGTGTATCGTTGATTGACTAATGATTGCTTCAGTGTTTTGTCCCCGCTTTATGAAAATAACGTCAGGATTTTTTCTATTTTGTAACTCGTGCTCAACAGGATTGGGTAAGAATATCGACTGAGTAAATAATCACGCGAAACGACATGATATATATGGTAGTTTATTATTCGTAAGATCTTTCGCATTCTCTGGTGTTCTGCATACGATAGACCTTAGCTATGAGGAATATAAATTTAGCTGGTACGACTTCCAAGGAAACAAATTGAGAATTATTATTTCACAAACTAAACTGTTAAATTGACAAACTAGTGAAATGATCTAAAACTGATCTCCTAGCAGAGAAAACTTAAACTGCGTATCGCGGCGTGTAGAATTAGAACTAGTGTGTCTCGCAGCGCGTAAAACTTACAGATGACGCTCCTTATACATTTGGTTCATATTAACTAAACATTGCCTTTAGCACGCCAAGAGAGTCACACAAGCACGAGCAAGTCTCGCGCCTTGCTTTAAAAAATGCAAAATATACACCTACTATTGACTGGTTCAAATTCACCTGCCAACGCTACATTTTGAAAGTTTAAAACATTTATTTACATTGGTTGGTTTAAAGTTAACTGTATAACCGAATAGCGGAGTCATTCCCCTAACATATTTAAAAGGCCTTGGCTCAATTAAACCCTCATCAACGGAAGGTCTTTTAAAAAGTAGCATAACACTTGTCCCCTTGGGTTCCCTATTCCCTTTTATGCTGTTTTATGGTCTCCTCAGCGCTCCGGGCTCCCATAAGCAGCTACAACAGAGAACTTTCCTTTCTGATAACTCGTACATTGAAGCTAAACCTTATGACACATAAATTCATAATATTATATTACTTATTACAATACACAAGATATGATGATTCGGCTTGCAAAATATATATTATATTTATATTTCAGTTGGAGTGGACCGTAAAAACTGTAACAATACAAGTGTTTTTTTATATCTGCAATTTATCCTTTTGCTGTTTACTTCCAAAATACTATTGAGGATATTTATGTATGGTCATATCTTTAAACGTTCATTTTATTCATTAAATGTTAACATCTGATCCTAGACAATAAACAAGTGGGGTTGAGAGCTACTTTATTCTATACACAAAATACAGAGTTATTCATGATTCTGTGACATATTAAAAAATGTAGCTAATGAAACAAAGGATAGCCACTTTAGTTATATCAAATGAGAGATAGACACACCATTTTCGGTTCGAACAGACCGAGCTCAATGAAACGTAATAGAATTGTTGATTAAACCATCCTGAATTTAACTGTATTGGTAAGTTTGCTATAAAATTTCATATACATATAAAAAGTATCATTTTGTTGCAGCCCAGTTCACTGTCTCCAGCCGTGCGGCCACCAGAAATTACCACAACTACTCGTACAACTACAACAACTATGTCGCCTATAAGAACATAAGATACGTAAAATTGAACTGGAATCCGATGATTTTCTTGTCTTTTGTATAGCACGTTCATATAAGAGTCGAGCAAAGCAAACCCACGACCCTGCCCTATGACATAATACAAAGCAGAGATATGCCCGTTGCAAACCTCAGGCACTAAAGCCCCGGACGGCCTGGTAAGATCGGCCTTGGAAAGAACCGATCCCTAATGTTTTGCTTCCCTTCTTCGGTACAAACTCACATAAATATTTAAAATTAGGAAATTGATTGACTACAATTTCCTGCATAACATAGATTAATTCATTTCATGATTCATTTTCTTTTATATATAATATAAAAGAAAATGAAAAATAAATTAACACTATTAACAATGTAACAAATTAATAGTAATTATAATAGTAGAAAATGATAAAACACTAGGAAAAAGTCACACTTGAGATCGCTATATTTCGAACTCGTGGAGTCCTTCTATGGCAAGGAGACAAGTGTGAATTTTTCTTAGTATTTTATCCTTTTCTACTATTATAGTATATATATATATATATATATATATATATATTCACTGGGATTATTATGATGTTATTATTGTAATTGTTTCCATAACATTACTTTGTAAGAAATTATTTAAAATAAGACTAGGAATATTATGGAACTAAGCACTAATTATATAATCAAGTAAGCAAATAGTACGTAATTATTATGTGTTCCTATGTAATAATAATAATAATAATAATAATAATAATAGAAATGTTACTTAAATATTAATCATAACATTATAACCATATTTATGGTATTTTTAAATACATCATAATAACTATATGTGTAATTAATTGCAACAAAGCATTATGAAAATTTAGTTACCTATGCTTCAATTTCTATATTGCTCTGTATCATTGTTTAGTAAAATGTGCAATTCCTCAATGTGCAGGATTGTATGACACTACTGCACAGAACGCAAGTAAAATTTAGAAGATTGCGACTGTTGGTCTGGATGTCGTTCTAAGTAAACAGGAAAGCTCGTGACACGCTAACTTTCATTACAAACAATATAGAAGAGTTAGAACCTGAAGCAGTTATTGCAATATGCTCCTCAGCCTGATACAAATATTACTTTATAGAAATGTCTAATTGCTAGTAACGTTTGTGTATTTTCTAATGTAGCTTATGAAACTATTTTTGTATATAGGAAAGAGAAGTAGCGGTTAGATCTGCATCTCAACACACGTGCTAACCAAAGGACGGCTAAGCCTTCCATATACAAAAGGAACAAAAGCTTATTGTTTCTAGAGCCACGAAGCGCAGTGCTGGTCCCGTTAACATTCCAAAGATACCGTTTCAAGGCGATGAACTTTACTGGTCATCAGAACACACGATCTGGCAGTAGCGAATCACGTATTGTGTAATGTTGAAACTCAAAAGTGGAGCCTAAAAGTGAGTTGTCACTCTCCAATGAGAATCACGCATTTTAAAAACTCAGATGCCGTGGGTTTAGTTGTGTCAACCCGTGTGAGTCAATAGCGCGAACGTACAAAGGGAGTACAAATAGCGAAACATTCGCTCATGTCGTGATTATTATTCTTATTCGAAGTATGATGCAGACGCAGAAGCATATAGTAGAAGTACAACACTCCGATTCGGACTCTAATGAGATCCAGACGTAGCTACTAATTTCAATTAAAGGCAAGTCTCCCTGGGTCTTCGATGCTATTCCACCGCCAGCGATGCCAAGAGCTTCCAGGTCCTAGGCAGACGTGTCGAGAAGCACAGCCGAAAGCAACGTAAAATTAACATATATTAAGTGGCCAGAAAACCATCGCTACTTAATATTTCATCAATCCTCTCTAACCCTTCTACCCTACAAATCAACGCATAAAACAGCAGAATCTGGTCTCGCGGTCATCGTCCATCCACAACGACGACCACCATTAGAAATCATACAAACGGTTTCAACTCTAATTTGTCAAGTTCCCCCACCCCGAAGACCTATAAGTTAAGTTTCTGCATCCTGCATAACTCCCTAGGATATCCACTCTTTTAGAGTGTTTCGGCAGAGATGATGTTAACTACTAGAACTGTCATCTTCAATTTTAGTTACCTTAGTATTACTAATACTTCTGAAATAATGTCATAATTTCCATCAGAAAACTTAACGTTGTCCGCCTGTTTTCATACAAGACCTTATCTCAAAGATATTTTCAAGATTGATCCCAAAATATTTATCAATTTATGACTCTATGTTGTTTGCAGACTTATGTTAAATTCTGATCCTAAATATATAAAAATAGTTTCCATTGCATTTTTGCTAAGTGGGTAATGTATTAATGCATCAGGTATCAGGTATACCTTTTCATACAGTTAACTATGACAGTAGAAAAAGTTAGGCCATAAAATGTCATCACTAGCTGATTTTTCTGCCTACCTATGTTACAACAGTTATTTAAAGATAGCGTTAATTTATAGCAAAGTCATTATAAGCATTACATTTAGGGTGTTTTAATTTATCAAACTACAAAGTTTAATCGAAATTGAACTAATCCAACATAAACAGATTCCTTATTAATACTGTAGGCTGCTGCCAGGGCGCAGGTGCAAGAAAATGACAGTCTAATAAATTGAGAGGGCTTTTGTGTCTTGGAAAGAAATAAAATTGTTATAAAAGGTTGCATGAAGAAAATCGAGAGTGCTCGGAAATGCTTTCTGGTCTGTCTGATGAATCAATGTAACGGGAAAAGCACGTTTACGTACTGAATTCCCCTATGACGACAAATTGGATAACTCTTCGCAGGCTATGCCTACAAAATGCAGTTAATGCAAGGACTTAGTATTCAGTGGAAACTCAAAATAATATAGAATTATGTTGTCATGCGTCACGTTCTGCAATACCTAGGTAGTTGTGTTTATTATTTTTTTAACAGATCTATGAGGAAATGCAAGTTCGTCTTGAAGTTAACAGTATTGATAATAAACTGGTATTTAGTAGTTGTATTCATTTTGATTTAAAAGACGTTATTTGCATTAATGATCATTTGCATACCAATGAATTTAATGGTGAAATGGCCGATAAAGAAATCTCTTCTTTCAGGCTTGAGATTCTTTTACATGCCGTAAATTTACGACAGTGATCAATGCTTTATTTCAGGAGGAAGCCATACGACCTAAAAAATCAATTGACTCTGGCCGGGTTTGAACCCGCAACTTTGAGTCTACGAGGCGTGTGTAACACTAGAATATTTTTAATAGTGTTTAACGCCCGTTTTTACTGCTGAGGCACCACAGCGGTGGACATTGATGATACATGAAATGATATATTGAGAAAGGATTTTATTAGGGAAGGAAACGTTTCAGGCCCAGGTTAAGGGTACCTTCCAGGCATTTACCATTGAAGAGGACTGAGGAAAACCTGGAAAAAACCTCAGTCAGGGAGGACGGTCCTGTTAGAAATCGAACCCCAGACCTCCCGCTCACGAGTCCGTACCTTAACGACCTCGGTCACCCGTGGCGGTTACTTCAGTGATGAGGCAACATTCAAGGACTTCGAGGAGGGAAACACCACAGTAAATGGGACCTTAGCACAGTATGCTGGCGTACTGCACAAATCCACATATCCGCGAACCGCCATAATATCCGCATATGAGGGACTCATAATCCTCGCATAGTTTTAGAACACCGGCGAGACTCACTTAAAATCGTTGTATTCTGTGCGGTTTCAAAGAAGAAGTTTTTCTTCTGCAAGGCAAGTGTAATCGGACTAGCACCTCGAAATGTTGCAGCAATGGCTGGTGCTCTAGCTTAACAAAAGCGGGATATATGCGGGTGCACAATTTGTGATGTGTAGGTCTCCAAGATCGACTCTTGTTCGCCATTTCTTTCACGTTATCTGAAGGACAATACTTTTATTCCCCCACTTTCTGCTAACTTGAGTAAATTGGATATCGTATGACCAATGCAATTGCAACCATTAAAAATTAATTATCATATGAATGTCTGTCGCGTCACGCACTGTACATGTAGAATATTTATGAAAAAGAACTTTCGTTGTTACTCGTTTCCCTTTATTTTGTTACTGCGTTATACATTTTTTAAAAGCGTCAAAGAATTATGAATAATCTATTAAAGTCATGGACAAGCTTTTTGAGATCAAGGAGGGAATAGGAAACGGACTAACCCCTCTACCGCTTGGAAGTTTTGTTCCTTTCTGTAAAAGTATTATCAGAGCATGAGAGCTCCTCATTGCTCCTTGATCTTGCACTCAGACGGCAGTACTCGCTTATTCAACGGTATAACCACTACAACCACATTATTAACCTCATTATTTTTGTTTGGGTTATACTTTAACCCTCAATAAGAAAACTTAAACTTTTAGATTACATATCGTTCTCTAATATTTGGAATAAAATATTCTCATGTTTATCTTTTACATCCTCAAAAAAATAAAACATCGAAACATTTTTTCTTTCAAAAACCAGTTTCATAAGCATAGTACAGCATTCTCTTTGTGTTGGCTATTAGCCATTGTGCAGCAGACATTTTTGTTTCCTAAGTAGCTAATATGCTTACTAGTTTCAGCATGCTGTTTCTGTTTATAGTGCTATTACAGATGTCCGATGAAATGTTCTTCACTAATCTCTGCAAGGTAATAAGAGTTACATTTCAAATGTACATAGAGTATATTAATAGCGGTAGCTAACTGAGTGAAATGGGAAACTACGGAATTTGATGTGCTGATGTTAACCTCCTGAGGCGTGACCACAACACAGGTGCTCCACATAGAGGTATCGAAAAAGTAATAATTATAAATGTAAAAAATGGTTTAACTACATGACCTTTTTACATAACTTGATATAGAAAGTGTTCAAGTTTAAGAGAACGGTGAATGTAACTAGATGTGTGTGCCTCCAGATACCTGCGGACATCTCTCAATTTATTTCACTCTGGGAGAACATGAGGTTGCACAAACATAACACAGTTCCGTTCTGCAGAACACAGCTGCATTGAGCATTTTGTTGTAACGTCCAAATTTTGCTACTCTATTGCATACTAGCGTAAAGATTGTCCTCAAATTAAAAATTGGCGTACGCTTGCAACGTTCTTCACACCATTCTTGCTATATAAACTTAAGTATTTCTGTATTTGTTAAGATGCAAAATATAAAAATATTTTCTTTTGTTTTTAAATGGAGAGGTTTTCTTTCCTGATACCTCTAAATGGAACATCCTGTACATTTCAGTCTACTGTTAATGCGTGTGGCGTAAGTTTGTGATGTGTATTTAAATTTTCCTTAGTGTATCATTATTTTATTTTATATATTAATACTTTAAAGATGGAACACGCTGCCAGATAACGCCAAGAGAAAAATCACCTAGAGGTGATTGCTACGACCGAATAAAATTTAAAACATCTGTTTGCTTGTTTTTTTTTCGACTGAATTAAATTAGAATATAATTTTTTAAGACTACTATCTTATTGTTTAATGCTACATTGGTATTGCTGAGTGTCTGCAATGCCTTTATATTGGATGATATAAATAAAATGTTTGTGGTCTATTCTTATTGCCAACGTTGGAATTGTTTTAATGGTGTGACCATTGCTCCAAGTTGGCGACGATTTATGTGCGGGGCCGAAGTTCGTTGAGCCAGCAGTATGAGGTCTCACAGCGTAGTGTTGTCTCGGCTGCTGAAGTTTCTTTACTACTCCTGTCTCATTTAGGAGAGTAAATATCTGAAGATAGTTTGGCTGTTTTATTGACACTGGATCAATGGGTCAGGAGGAGGTGTTGCTAATGCAAATAAATACGCATCAGGAAGTGCGTTAATATTATGGTTTATTGAATAAATCGCTTCGAAGTGCCTAAGTAATATGTCGTATGAGAGTTTAATGTTCGTAGACCAAAATGATGAATGTACAAGACTAAATTGAGTAGATAAACTGAGTGATGTGGTGTACCGACTTTGCAGAGTAAACTGAGTCTTTTTTGTGATGAATGAACACACTGGGTGCGATTTCCGAGCGAGAGTAGAAAGTAGAATGAAGTATACTATAGTCGAAGGAACAGGAATCGTGGCTCAAAACTGTCTGTGTATACAGAGTTTCAATCTGTATCATTGGAACACTTACGTAAGTCCCGCGAATCTTACATAAATGTCGAGTCTAAACTTTTAACTTTGAATCCAGCTTCCTTACTGGCTACACTTATGTTTGCCTCAGCTGGTCTGATTGGTTCTTTAGTTGATCTTTAAGCAAGCTCTTCTCTTATATCAGGATTTAAAGGTCCGTACAGTTGGGGTGGTTCACCTCTAGCGTAGCTTTTAACTCCCATACATGTACATAACTTCTTGAAAACGGCAACGCCTTACTTTACAACAAGTCTTTTAAAAGGTCGACTAAAGCACTGAGACCTCGATTCTACAAAGGAAACCCTGCTTTCACCAGCCTCGCTATTGTTCAAAGGTATTACTTTCGGCAAACGGCAACAAGCGATTTCCTAAGTTACCAGAATTTTGTATACATAACATGTGCACAGTAATACAAATTGATAATCGTTTATGATTATTACATATCATATTAAGATCATCAACAATGATAATAATAGTGATAGCAACAATAATTGTTTCTACAATTTTCTTCCGGGCTGTTTTAATACCATTGTCTGCTGCAGATGAACTTTCCAGACGTTTCGTCCGCAACTACGAGGGACATCTTCAGTGGCGTGGACGTAACTTGATCCGTTGATTCACTGCATGAAGCATTGGCCGTTGGTGTCGCTATATTTATAGTACCAGAGCTTTCCGCTGATTGGTCCGGGACGACCGGCGACCGGTCGGCTGGTGGGAGAAGCCCAGTCTCTGCTGTACTGTTGCTTTCTTGTGATTAGCTCGCTATGTTATTAAGTGTTGGATATTATACTTTGTTTTTAATTACTGTAAACCAGTTGCTATTAAGTTAAGTTAAACCTAGGGAAGCTATTTATATGTAAAAGTATTATGCAAGCGTTACAATATAAAATATAATTTAAAATATAAATAAAATAATCTATCTTGAACGCGTAGATTTTTATTTTTAACTTTAATTTTTATAATTAGCAATTATATAATACATATTCCATAATTTTATGTTTTATGCGCAATTTGGAATTATAAAATACGAGTATATTTGCGATTTAATCGTTTACACAGCATGTTATATTTCAATTAACCTTAGTCATTCTTTATGTAAGCCTTAATATCTTTGCATACCATGTATGTATTACAAAGTTCTACATAACACCTTCCTACAATTCATGAACTCTACGAATGGATATTTGAATAAAGGGAAACTTTACTACCAATCGTTTAATGTACGAAATCCAACAACTAGCTCATTACCTTTCAAATTCAGGCAGGAGATTATCACAGCATGAATCCCTTTGCACATAGATATCAAAGCAATCAAGTAAATCAAGCTGGTTTCACGAAGCCACTCATTAATTATTGAGAGATTGATTTATATGTTATTAAGATGTTATTTCTTACCTGAAAAGCAAATAAAACAAAAACACGTTTAATAACTAATACTACAACTACATTCAACATCAAGCAACTGCTTGTAACAAAACTAATGCGCCGTAACCAAATAGTCATACGCAAATATACTGATGTATTGAGAGCGGGAGCAAACAAAATCTCTAAGGTACAGACAGCGCTAGTTTTTAAACCACAAAAACTAATATTGTATCCAATATATTTAATGTGCTATAAAATAAATCCTTTGACAGTAAGTTCGTGCCTAACTGTAGCGCATATTAATGCAGGTTTTACTCCTTGGTAGCATGTTAATTAACCTTACAAATCTGCAGAAAAGTTGGTTATGTGTTTGAAAGTATAAGATTGGATATCAAACTTGCAGCCGGGTGGCTACCAATAAGTCATGGGAATCTTTGCAAGGATTACACGATTGTAGTATATATATTTTTTTTTACTCAAGCTCTAAACAGGTCCAGAACGGACTATGACTTGGAAACAGCTTAAAAGAGTCAACAGTTATTTTAATGATACCAAATCCAAAACTTGATTAAAAACCTGGTAATTACAAAATACGACAGAATGAACACTAGTACAATGTATTAACTCGCATTGGAATCAGTTTCAACTATCAATATACTTAACATATTAAAATAACGTAGCTTTTACATTTAAAAATTGTAATTAGAAATGCATTAAACTTTACAATACGCATACTATATCTCACGTATGGATTATACAAAACAAATGGACGTCTGATGATTTTATCATAACAATTCCAAGAACATTGTCGATCCTGGTGATGTAATGGAACCATACTTGCGTTTTAAACCCAAGATCGCGGGTTCGAACCCGGCCAGGATCTATGGATTTTTTCGGGCGTAAAAATCCTAAGTATGAGTTCTTTCGGAAGGAAAGAAAACCGTGTAGTACATCTACGGCACCTTAAAGGACCTCAAGCCTGCAAGAAGAGGTCTCTGAGCAAAATTTGTTGGCCTTTTCAAGCCCTAATTTAAATGGGACGCTGATGACCTGAGATGTTAAAGAGCGTCCACAAATAAACCAAATCAAAAATCTAATGATCGAAGAAGTATGGACCTACCAATTTATACTACATGTCAAAAAAATGTTTATTTACTCCCCAAGCGATCTCTTCAGACAAGAGGGAGAAGCCAGAAAGATTACATCCTTATGTTCTAGAACAGTCAATAGCTCTTTTCAGCCGATCGGAAATAAATCTTCCTAACGTGAACAAGTAAAATGAGAGCATGGAGAGGGGAAATACGTGCAATAAAGACACTAAAGTCTACATCTGATATTGCTAAGAAATGTGCTTAAATGTATGTAGTAATAATTTGTTATGTCTTCCAGTAAAATGAGACAAAGCTTCCAATGAAATTATGAAAATCTTTAAATAGCTCATTTTAAAAACTCTTTAAAGTAAATAAAAATGGGGTCTGGTAATAAGCAGTTTGTTTAGGAGCGTTCATATTGTTTCCTCATAAATTATCATTCATAAATTTTTTCGGTTCAATTGGTTCAAGGTAAACTGCGTTTTTAAATAATAAGAAACAGAAACGGATGCTGCTTAATTCAGTTAACTTAAATATCATCTTGTTACTCCACCTGTTTGATTTCTTCATTCCCCAGAGTAATGAAGAATTTTACTGAAATTTGAACAATGCGATATGCAATGTGTTCAAATAAATCTATAAGGAATGTATTTCTGTTATTCAGTAAACACAAGGAAAAAAGTAAAATTAAAAAACGTATATAATTTTCGAAAAATGTATTTCACAAAATTTTATACGTCTTTCTTACAGTTTTCACTAAACTTAAGTAAAAGGGGGGAGGGCTAAGAAAAAATGGTGGAAGGATCCAAGCCGCTTCTTTTTCTTTTACTTTTCTACCAGCACAGACGGAAACAATTAGGGAATTCCGACTCTCTGGCATAAAATAGGGGGCGAAGGGTTTCGAGTAAGTGCACTGGAAAGAACGACTAAACGGAGAAGGGTGATTTGCTGCGGGAAGGCCGCTACAAGGAAGTATAGTGGATGGAAGATGAGATGGGCTACGGCATATGGGTAGGTAGGTAGAAGTTTTTTGTACCTTTGAAGTAAGCGTCTACACGTGTTTCAAATTTACTGCATTAGGGTACTATACATGCATGTGCTTGACATGTATATATTTGTTCATATACATGTATGTATGAATAGATAGGATTATATACTGCTGGATAAATTGATGATTGCGAGATGGATGGATGAATGGGGTAATGAATTAATGAATGAAAATGGATAGAAGGATAGTTAAACAAAAATGCATGAACAGGAGTAATCCATATGAAATAATGGATGCCTTGGGTGTTTAGATAAAGTTAATGACATCTAACATTTTATCCCAACTTTGACTAAATAATCTTCAAATAAAATTCTTTGATGTTTTCTATTTATCATCAAAATGCAGATAAAACTTAATAGCAGCTATCAAATTCGTTTAAGTCCATATTTTAAATAGAAATTGCGGCATGCTTTATGTTTTTATTTAATTATTTTAACATTCATACCTCATTCTCCAATCGATACTTGCGCTAGACAAAGATCTAGGGTTTGTGTTCGGAAAGGCATTTACAAGAGAACAGTTATAATAAATTTAATATAATAAACAAATATTTAAACATACAATGCAATTCTGGCAATTTATTTTGTTTGAAAAAATAATTCAATTATTTACATTCAGCAGTAACTTTAACTGACTTTGGTATGTTCTGATAATGCAATGATAACGCTAATGACCTATGCACCCAAAACTATACTCATCATCACAATGCGATGACAGCTTGATCGTCAGCAAAAGTGCAACTACGATTTTAATTCCATAAATTATAATTTTCTTTGTTTGCAGCACATAAACTTTTTTATATGACTTGGTTAAACATTTTTTGAAACCTAGAAAACTGGCTGAGATTACATTGCCGAGCACACTTCAATATAAGAGAGAGAACAGAGCAATATCTTATAAACTACTTTGGTTACATTTTGTGCAATGAATGAAAATAGAATACAAAATGTTGTTGCATAAACTTAACTATATAAGATCTCAAAGTAGATCAGTGAATAGATGAATTTAGAGCTTATAACATGGACCCATAACAGGCTATTTATAGTTTTAATTTAATCATAGGGCCTTAATTTCTTTGTCCTAAATACTTCTTAAATTTCAACCCGGTTTTTTTTTTTTTGTTTTTTTTTTTTTTTTTTTGTTTTGTATTTACTACGCAAATGAAAAATTATTTTGCGTACAGAAAATCGTGTCCGGCATTTTTTGCTTTCGTTGTTTATTAGTAGTAACTAATAATTAATATTGACTCCCCGTCAAATGGATGCTCGAAGTGCCTACCCTCCGCTGAGAGAAGTCTGAATTCTTTTGAAAAGTTTTTCAGACTCGCGGCAATTCATCCTCCTGAATGTTGTAAACTGTCTCCGGATAATTTTTTTAGCTTCTCCACAAATCTTATTTCAGGTACAGCAGTAGTTTTATGGATGAGGAGCGTCAGCTGAGTGGCTTTATCCGCACTGCCGACAGATACACCAACTTATGGAGCTAAGCCTGTTAAACATTTTAGGGTGAAGTTTTTAATCGATAGACTATTTCATCAAGCTTCTCCCGGTCTCGCATTTTCGTCAATGAGAACGCCTTAGGTTCGAATTTTGTTTACGGATCTGAAAATTGCCCTTCCCAATGGAGGCGTTACTGTTGGAAAATTAACACGAAAATCCCTCTACAATGTACCATTTCTTTTGCAAATACCAAATATTGTTCGTAATAAATATCTTTGTAGAAAGTACAACACGCACTTCCTACAGAAATACTACTGAAATAATGAGCGTGGTAAATACGATTGAGGAAGCTCATTGGCCCGCGTCAGCGGAACACCTTTTGTCTTACCAAGTATGTTGTTTATAAACCGATTTACACTCATGTATAGATATTCCAACTGCATAGCGCAGGATGGCCATACCGAGCCAAATCCGAGTAAATACTATGCCCGCCAAGCACAGCAGCGAAGGATGACATACATCGAGCGATGGCATTATGGTATGACGACTCTGAATTACTTTCATTCTCTTAGTAAGGAAGTGATGCGGGTTGCAAATCTGTAATTTGGCTCGGCTTTGTCTCCTTCTGGCGTAGCGGAATTAGAACATGGTGTAAATCTGCAAATGAGATGTTTAATCACTGTTAGCATTGGTTCATTTATATTAATGGCGATTTTAATAATTCAAAAAATGCTCATTTGTATGGAATATAATTAAAACAGAAATAGTTAAGATAGCCGAACTTGTAAAATGGTGATATTTAATATTGCTACAAGTGTGCAATAAATGAAGGAACCGCGCTGCATTTACAAAAAAGTAAAGATACAAAAACAAAATCAATCTTTTATAAATGGTATTAGCTACTGTTGTCATTAGATACGTTTTCTATTAAACCGGCTCTTCAGTACTAAAGCTTTGATTTATGTTGACTCAGTGTTGATTTCCGATCAATGGAAAGTTATATTACCCTTATAGTGCACCTGATTTTACGACGTCTCAGGTGTATGCAGCAAAACAGAGTTTTAAGTTATGAATGAACCTGTAAAATCCTATTGCCAGCACTCATTTTTGATATAGAATTAACTTTTAATTCATGGGTGTAATTATATTTGAGCTTGCTCATTCTCGCCACAGAAATATTGACTACAAGACACTACTTGAAACGTTTATTATTAGTACCGGGGGCAATATTAATAACAGCATATATTGAGTGAAGCATCATATATTTCTCTGCATTATGAATAGGTGAGAAGGCTTACCAACTTTTTACCTAAATAATCTTAAGAATTCAACACTTGCTTTTGATATAATTAAGTCCCAAAATGCCACACAATTAATTGAGTGATTTTCCGCTTTTGTATCTCCGATACGTTATAATATTTAAGCTTGAAGATAAAATGTAAACTGAAGTCCTCTGTGCATTCTGTTATTGAACCAACACACTTAAAAATATAACACGTACCATCCAGAAAGACAAGAAAAGCGGGAATTATGAAGAAGAGCAGTTATAAGTTTGAATGGTTAAAACGATTTATCACCCTCTTGTTACGCGTGTCTCTTTAAATAATGCATAGTATATATTGAATATTTTTTGCACCTTTATGTTTACATTCCTCACTGCGAATATGAAACTAAGCCATAGCACAATTAGTGGTATTCTATAAATTTGTTCCTATGATTTAGTTGCAAAAGTAATCAGGTCCTCAATACTGGAACCATGTTAGGCTGAAATAAAATCAACAACAGCTAATGCCAACATTGCGCAGGTCAAAATGCATACTGTTCTTTCAGCGCGAGGAAATTAAAAATTTAAACAGTAATTTAGATAATGTATTACATAAAGAAATTAATAATATATTATGTTTTGTAGTTTTACTCGACCAAAATATGTTAAAAACTATTAATTACCATCATTGCAATATAGGTAACACTATTTCGAGATTTAGGTAAAGTTTGTTAGTGAAAAATATGTCTCCGGCCACGTTTTGCAAATATCCCATATACAAAACAAAGTTCCGCTTAAACCAGATATACTCGTAGCTAGATTTTCTATATGGCGTTATGTTATAGCAATAAAAAGTCCGCCACGCACGAGTTGCTAAACAAAGAAAATTCCTCAACAGGTCAAATTTGTGAAGCTAGAGCACTTTCTAAATTTCATTTTTAGGTATATCCCACTCTTGAAGGCCCAATTTTTCCTGATTTTAGAAATAATTTTACTTTTGTTTTATTTTAATGGTATTTACCGAATTTCCTTGCCTCCTAAACCCAAGATCGCGGGTTCGAAGCCGGCCAGGGCCGATGGATTTTTTCGGGCGTAAAAATCCTAAGTATGGCTTCCTTCGGAAGGGAAGTAAAGCCGTGGGTCCCGTGTCGTACATTTACGGCACAATAAATCTCTCCTGAAAGAGAGGCCTCTGAGCAAAATTTGTCGGCCGTTTCACGCCCTGAGTTGAATGGGACGCTGATGACCTGAGCTGTTAAAGAGCGTCCGTAAATAAACCAAATAAAAAAAAATTACCGAATTTCGTTGTGAAAAAAAAAGAATTATTAAATCCGCTAAAATTATTTTTTTTTAAATTTAGAATTTCTGATGAACCCAAATAGACTGATTTTCAGAAACTATTTTTCTTATTTTGTTTCAGAACATACCCAGATTCGTTGAGAAAAAAACAAAAATTGCGACCAGTAAGCTTTAGACAAGCTCCACTTTTTAAATTTCGGTTTTCAGGTACACCCTCACCCCTAATGGTTCGATTTCTCTGATTTTCAGGAACTCGTTTTCTTATTTTATTTAAATGGTTTATGCAGCGTTTTTTTGCGAAAAACAAACATGGCGCAGTAGAGCGATTTATAAATGTTGGGTTTTAGGTAAATCGCACACTTAATAGTCTGATTTTCGTAAACTATTTTTATTATTTTATGTCAATGACATATAGAACTAGTTTGTTGAGAAAAAAACAAAAATTGCGACCGCTATAGCGTTAAAACACATATTTTTTTTCGTCGTAAAATTTGGTGCCTCGTAAATACGATTGAAGGAAATTTGAAGAAATTTTTGACAAAAATGTTTCATTGGTACAGCCGCAATAGAAACATTCCTTAGGAATTCGCTGAAAGCAGTAAAGGATTATTATATAAAGGTAGTTTCCAAAATGTGGTATATTAATCCAATTTAAAAAAAATATATAATTATTTTACAGATATCTGAGAATAATGTACAAATATGTACATGGGCAAGTTACAAAATATTTTCCCCTTAAAAATTCATTGTGAACCATATACTATATGGTTGTTAGTGTACGGATCAGAAAAAGTGCTCAAATATGGTAAACAAAAATTTCCTAAAATTATAATAAGTAGCAGTAGTCTGTTCAACAGCGCTTTAGAATTTCTTTCGGCTTCAGCAGTGGCAATTCGGAACCGATCTATTTCTTGCAGGAAATTAATTTGTAAGACGTAAGAAAATAAAATGGAATACTGACAGGAAACATGGACAAAGAAGAAAAACGGGCTAACGAGTGAATAGAAAGAAGATGGGAGGGCGCATAAAAAGTAGAAATGGGCTAAGGAAGCAGCGAAGCGGAAGTAAAGCGGAAAGCTAGAAAAACTGCGTCTGAGGCAGTTGTGAAATGAGAGGGGGGTACGTATCGTCGCTAGGAAGTCCGATCGAAGGCAGTACGGAGTTACAAAGTTGCTGACATGATCATGAAAAGAGGAAAAGAAAAGTATCCGGCTTTCGATCAAAGTATTCCCCTTCCCTCCCTCTTCTTGTGCAGCTTCCCTTCAGCACATCTCCCTGCTCTTACAGATAATCTCGCTCCTACACTCTCTTGCTCTCTGTCTTTCTCTCTTTGGTCTCCCTTTTTTTGTAACTTTGTAACTGCGTTCATTTCAATCCGAGAACTTAAAGCTCGAAAATTCGGCTCGTCATAATCTTCTTGTATCAAGGGTATAAGAGGCTTGGCATGCGACATTTTTAATCAGAGTAATACCTTATACATCAGCGATAAAAAAATACTAAATTCCGTCTTTCATTAGACTGCTGGCAGATTAAGAAAGCTATATTACATCTGCTTTTAGAGCTGAAAATGTCAATATTGCTGTTTCAGTAGAAAAGAACAGTAAAAGGAGCTTATCAAAATATCACGGTGATGTTATTAACGTAGACAAAAATAAAAATAATATCTTTAAAATGTCTGATATTTGCATAAAATTACTTAACGTAGTAATTAATGAAAATACATTTTGAATACCATTAAGCATTCAACCTTTTAGCTTTGACATAAACTAAACTCTATCATTGTTTATCTGATTTTAATTGTGGGTATTATGCATGTCAATTAGCCATCTGCCGGTTGTGCTTCTTGGCTGCAACGGTCGGCCGACCAATCAAATCCCAGCGTTATCGATTCGTGATGTCCCCTCTTAATACGCCATCTCACAAAGTCAGTTGGTGCTTTGCTCACACAGGAAAACAACTCAAGTGATTTTATTATTGTTTGTGAATTCAATATAGTGTATTGAAACGCCAACTCTGAAGTTAACATTAGAACAGAGAATATTTGTATTGAAAACAGAATTTCTATACAATTTGTAAGTAAATTCCCAGTGTTCCGAATACCGTAAAAACGTATTCTTTGATTTAGGGAAAAGAGATGAATTCCTAACCAAAACGACGTGTTCAAACAGAACAAAAACTTGCTGGCATTAGGGAAACGTCAGCGCGTTCTCCATATGTCTCTAGTTGTGCACCACAGAAAATAATATATCTTTCAAAAAGTTCACCCCTTGGGTTACTATTGTTCAAATTGAAATCTTACAGAGGGGTTTTACTCCAAAAATGATAACCACTTGAAGACGTAAGTCGTGTGAATTTCTGTAATTGAAGTTTGCACAATACCTGTGATCCGGAATTAATAATTTTCTCCGATCAGGTTTGTTTTCCTTTACATGAGTATGTTTGTTTCCCAGGCAGATCTTAGTGAATCAGTGATTTATTCACTAAGTTCCCTTGCATGATGAATACTGCAAAACAAATAATAGGGTCCATGATTTATTTTAATAAATGCAATGCATTTAGGGAGATTTCATACGTAATAACCTCACACTTTTCCAACAGTTATCCAATAGTGATATAATGGTTGTTTTCAACAAGACTGCAAAGTACACACTGACCGCGATTCCTTGAGGACCTAAGAGAGTTTTCGATGAGAAATAATTTCTAGAAATTTATGTCCCTATTGTTCCCCAGATGTCTAATCGCTATAAGCTATTAACTATTTACCTACACGCAAAAAATATTAACATACTCTTTTTCCATAAGGTAGGTAAAATAACACTTTTCCAATCATAAATATGTATTTAAATTTATCTACACAATGCTAAGGCATGACCTAAAACTTGATTTCACCTTCGGCAGTTCTTCGCTCCGCAACATTTAATCCAAACATATACTAAGTACATAATAAATGAATATATAGTAACACATGAAGAAACAAAGGAAACTCACATAGAAAATTAAATACAACAGTTCTGTAAGATCGTTGGGTTCTGAAAGTGTACGCAGTGCATTGTGAACTGCGCAAGTACGCATAGATATATTGCAAATGACTTTGTCACCACTACATGATGCAACAAGTTTATTCTAAAACAGTCAAAATTACAATATTTAATTGTTAAATACGTTTAAACAGTCAATTTATTTAACGAAGTTTCGGAGTTAGGGGCTTATTTTCTGAAAAATATAATATATTATTTACATACAAATTCCCTCTCTATTAATGAAGATTGAGGAAAGTTTGTAAAAAAATTCGAACCACGGACCACATGCTCAGTGATCCCGGTCAGTCCTTATCGGTAAATGAAAAACATTCAAAATTTTATTAAAATTCATTGTTTTCAGATTAGTGTTGGTGGCTAGATTGCTTACTTAAAAGAAAATATAGATCCAACCTGGTGAAACACGATTCTTTTCAAATAATCGGAATTCAAAACAATACGAAAGCCGTAGTTGTTATGGATTCGTTCAATAAAGGGTGCTCTTTGTCGCATTTTGAGCTAACGCTTGATTTCTGAAAACTAAAATATATAACAACTTATTTAACTAATATTTTACAGAATATTGTATTTATTATATCACCTCAAAGAAAAATCTGACAAAGACTATTATGCAATGAAACAATGGTTGGAACAAAGGAGAACACATTTCGTATGCTTCTCTGGATGTTTAGAGATTTGTTGCTTGGCGACAACACGTGGTAGATAATGAGATAATGAAATGCATCCGGGAAGTCCATCAATGGCAGGTTTTACTCAAAATGATTTCGAGGTCCATAGTGCTAAAGGTGGCAGTAGACAAGAAAACTGGATTGAGTGAAATTTATTTTCTTTTTTTAGTTTCATGTGTCTTGTAGTTGAATGAATTTTTTCTTTGACCGCAATATTCAATTACGTTTAGATGCCTTATTAACTTTTATTCTATATAGAGGTTCCTTCCAAATTTGCAACATTTAATTTTATTGTTCAACGTATCCACTTTAGAAATATCTTCATTTCTTATTAAACTTCTTCCATACCAAAACTTGCGTGCAACATAAATAGACTTTGAAGAAAAACAAGGCATATAGCACCAATTGAGGTAAAATATATTCAATAATAATTTTGAAAGAATGGTCGGTTATAAGCGAAGGTAAATGCAAGAATGTAGAAAGAAGTTCTTACTTGAATCAAACCTGCTTATTGTTCCTCTCTAAGTTTTAAACAAAATTGTAAAAGCCGCACCAAAATACTGAACGGGGCACGCTTGAGACTCGAGTTGTGGAGCTCCCTGGATCGCCATGGTCGGCCAATCATACCTTGGACTTTTTTATGGTTGCCCCTGGTCGCTTGGAGAAATACTGAGATGGTTATTTTCCTTTTACGAATGTTTCACTCTCCCACTTCATTTCATTCATTCCGTTGGTTGTGTTACAGGTTGGAAAGTGCCAGGCGAGGTGAGCTGATGCGCCGTGACAGTTGATAGCGATGTGGAAAAATTCTACCGGTATGTGATATAAATGTGATACTTCGGAGGGGGTCGAACTTTGGAATAAAATTATTGTAATAGTGTCTCATTGCCCGTGGATCCTAGTGTCTCCCTTATCTCACCCCTTCCTCACGAAGAAGGCTTCATTAGGGGTATAGGTTCAAACGGCCTACCCTTGAGAAAGGTTGTATTACGAAAGCTTCACCGACCCTACAAACCGAATCTAATGACTGCTCAAACGACGAAACTTTCAATGGCAGGGTATTTTTAAGGTACGTACTGTTTATTGATCACTACATGAATCATTCTTTGTGACCTTCACCCTTTCAGCACGTTAATGGATAAGGTGAATAACTAATCCTCCAACACACGGCTAGCTATAAAAGAGCATTCAAATTACACTTACCAGATTATCGACAACAGACACTTGTCGTTTCATAAACCATTAACTGGATGCCAGCCTTGTGTAGGATTAAGTGTAGTTCATTTTGAATACGAGTCGCTGCGACTTTGGTAACCTGGGTTATATATATCAGTCTCTTTTAAAGGTAAATCTACAGCATATTTAACAGACCAATGTCACACATACTCATTTACAGTTCTATTCTGAAGCAGGAACATTTCGAATTTTGAATTCTGCACTAAGATTGCAAGTCATCTATATATATTCTTTTATTCTACAATTTGAAACGCAGCTCCAAAATGCTTACAGACGATGTATGTAATTAAAATAAGCAAAAGCATACTTCGCGTTATTCTGAACAGAAGTCGTGTTAATTAATTGAAATATTCTTATTTCAGAATGTTAGTCATGCCTTTTGAAAATATGTGAACATACCTATGCAATATTAAAAACAAATGAAAATGTATTTTATATTTAAAAATTATGTATTTGTTTTTATTTCATTTCCTTTTATTAGTACGCGTCGCTATTCAATAAAAACACAAACCTTTAAAAGTTAAAGCACTATTCAATGTATGCGACCTAGATAGTTAAGAATTTGCAATGCCATAATACACTTGTGTTTACTTTTACATAATTCACTTTCATTTCTTCACCAGTTTCTTGAATATAATTAAGTTGAGTTATCAGCTTAGCTGAAGTGCAGGTAGTAAGTAAATTAATGCCATTTCGGTAGTTTACCACAGTGATCCGTTTCCTTTTGTCTCCATTGTAAATTTTAAAAAAGTCAGATTATCAGTTTTGATTTTGCTTTACTCATATATTCTTTAATTTAAACTAAGCAACAAATATTATTTTATTCTAGTCAGCAAATAAACCATTGCATCAGAACTTACGTATTTTTCGTATAGTGACACCGTCTTAAATAAAAAAAAAATGTCAAAATATTCCTAGCAAGTCTGATTGTTTAAATTTGATAATGGTGTTAATGTGATATGTATTTTTGAGAATATTATTTGGTGAATTATATAAGAGAGATAAGTTATAGTAATTAATTTTTTCTCTTCTTTCTGGTGAACAAGGGACAACACGAAAAATCTAAGATATGCGATTAAAAGTGTATGGAATATACTATCGAGTGAACCAACCAGATGATTATGTGAGCAGAGTTGCCTGTATCAGCACGCCCCGAAGTTCAGTTGGTGAGCGACAGTGGTCAGGAATGGAGGTCACGAAGAGTGAACAACGCGCATATACAAAAATAGCATTCCTTCGCTTTAGGAATGTACGAGAATTTCCTCCAGAGCTATGGGAAGCACAGAGTACGAGTGCCCTGCATTATCGAACAGTGGCAAGGCGGAAAGAGACCTTCAAACAGGGTAGAATGTGGAATGTTGATTTGCCGCGCAGTGGGTGCCCTGTGTCCGCGGACAAGGATGTGGATGGTGGCGGAATAGGGCTTAATATAATAATAGGCGTTGGACAAACAAGAATTCCGGGAAAAACAGTGCACCACGTTTTACGGGAAAATCTGAATATGCGAAAAATATGTGCAAAACGGGGGCCAAATCAAATGAGATAGATATAGAAATGAACTCGCTACAGAACATGTCGCATTTATCAAGTGAGATTTCAGGAATAAATTGATGCTATGTTGAATCACATCATTGCAATTGATGAAACATGGGCAAGGGCGTATGATCCAGAACTCCAGCGACAGTTCAGTGAATGGCATCACCCTGAGCCACCACGCAAACACAACTTTTGTCAAAATTCCTTCACCAACAAAACTCATGGTCATTCTGGAGTATGACAATCAATTCTCTGTGTGCCATCCAGGGTATGAGGAGATCACTGATGCTGAGTATTACAGGTCTGCTTGGTGTCACATTTGCTCTGTGTTATACGCACCAAATGACCAGACCTTTTGAACAACGCCATTATTCCTCACAATATCGCGACAGCTCACATTGCCGACAGTGTTGAGGCCTTTTACAACGGTCGGGATGGGAAGTTCTTCCATACCAGCCAGATTTGTCCCATCTCAGTCCCTGTGACTATGATCCCAACCCCAAAGTGAGCAGTCATTGGTAGGAAACGTTTTCACAGTATTTCGACGCGAGGTGGCTCACGTTAGCATGTGGTTGCGAGTTCTACCAGGCTCTAGGTCCAGGGGTGCAACACAGAGGTCTGTGCCACCCGTGGTATTTTGCGTTAGGACGGTACCTTGTAACTCTAAACCGACCCGCCATTCGGCTGCAGACGATTGCGTCGACCGCAGCAGATGGAATTCAGCGCCTTCCCCATTGCTGATAACGAACTGCCAGTGTACTTGGAGACTATTTTGAAGGCTGCTAAGCATCGCAGATTACCTGGGAGACCCGTTCTATGATGGATTTGCAACCTATGTAAGTAGTTGCTCATGCCATAACAACTAATGCTGTCCGATGGTCTGTGTTTTGCTTCTTTCCTATGAGGGCCTCCTACATCCAGTCTTTATTTTGTGGCATCATTTGTAAATTGCCATTTACTTTCCATCGTATATCTTAGATGTTTCATGTTGTCCCTTGTTCGTAAGAAAAAAAAATCATTGCCTATTACATATAACCTTGAAAAATAGAGCTGAACATTTTCGGAACAGAATCTCTCCAGTCAATGCAGGTTATCATATTTTGCATTGGAAAGTGGAATGAAAGTGGAATAGGAAGGGGCAGGCCGCCCATCAATCTGTTCTGTTCTTGTTCTAGAAGATGTTTTTAGCTACAATTTCTCACATTTCTTCATTGGATATGTCTTTGTGTTCTTTATTCAGAAATTAAGATCAGGATTTAAAAATATCCTGGGAACACTCAATGATATTGACGGGAGATGGTTTAATGCGGCATCTTATGGTGTATTCATTTCAATCGCTGGGTGTTTCATTTATTAAACCCATATCTTGTCACATTTCTATAACTATGATCTCTGATTAGAAATGTCACTTTTACTGATTCAAATATATTGTACTTATGAACAATAGCATGAGGCAAATAATGGTGAGATTTTTATTTTAATCGGGGCACTAATCACAAAAAAAATCAAATTTCGAACTGATGGGACCAGGCGACGGAAACAAAAGTCAAACGACACTGTTGCAACTTCATCAGCTCCCTTTCTTGCTATGGTCTCATTTTACAGAGGACTTTGATTTTTTCCCCTGTACTCTTCAATTACATATCGAATAAAAGTTTAATCAATATTTGTGAACTTTATTGAACATTATATAGCCATTTTTCGATGCATTTTTCCTGTTTTATTTCATCTTTGTTGGATTTTGGGGTTGTATTCAGAAAGTGTGTGCTGAAATTTGTATTTTTTTAAAATAAAATCATTAAATTTAATGTAAATTTTCTAAAAAAAATCTTACGTGTTTGCAATAAAGTACATTTAGTTTCGGATTTAACACACAATTTCATATTAATTAAGTTTATTAAAAGCTCTCTTTCCATCCTCAACCAGTAAGAAAATTTGCCCTGATATGCTTAGGGAATTCATTTCCTACAAAAGACAGCTACATCACAGTCTTCACTTTTTATTTTCTTTCTGCCTTTAACCTTTTCCCCCAGGTCGAGAGGAATCTGGCGACCACATTGCTAGAGTCGGTCTGCGTGCGTACGGGTGTGTGGCCGACCGTATATGAAAATGCGTGGGACAGGAGAGGCGGGTTTGGCGATTTGAAACATAATCCCACTTCTTTCATCTTTCTTCCAAACGAAACAGCCCGCCTCTGGGAGGTCGTGAACAGAAAGACAGCAGTTATTTATTACTCATTGCTTCACCCTATTTCCAATTTGTGAGGCTTGCTCCGCCTGTTACTGTCTCACAAACTAATAACCGCAGTTTCTGATGAAGTAAAGACCAATTTGCATCTGTGTACATATAAATATGATGCCCAATATTTAGATGCAAGATAAAATGTTCATATAATTGTGTCTTTACATGCGCAGACCTTCAATTTTCATAACCTGACGTTAAAGTAATGCTGAGAGATATTGGTTAGTTTTAATTCTATGTTTAACTTGCTCTGCTGCAAAATCTCCATGTTGTTCTGATTCCATAGCAAGTCATAATCCCCCTTCTTTTTGTATCACACATCTTTTAACTTTCTTCAAGATTTCCTTAATCCTTGAACATCATTCTTTCGGTATATTTCATTGATATCTTTAAGCAACCTCGTGTTTAAATAAATTTGAAAAAGTGTTGCCGTACAGAAATGTGCTATATTAAATAACACTGATAATATGTGAATGTCTTTTAGCCAATGAATGAGGGAATCGAATTGCAGTGATAGTAAATAGCACTGTATTCAAAAATAATAAACGGTTTTTTCTCCTACTGGAAGAGACCTTAAGTTCAGTCCTGATGAACCATATGAATTAACACCAGCCCAGAGTTTCTAGTACCGCTTAGTGTGATGCTAAGGTATTACTTGGACATTAAATTACCGGTAATTTTGCCCAGATACCTCTTTTTCAGATACAGAGTTCTTTAACGTGCCGCGAATCTACAACACGGGACCTAAGGCTTTAAGTTTCTCCCGGAGAACTTGCGTTGGAGACTTTAAATTCCCGAAAATCCTATCGACATCATCCAGATTTGAACCCGTGTACCTAATGTTTTTGTTCTTATCATATCTACTTTGATTATTGAGCAATAATTTTTCGCTGATTACAATACACCTTCTGTTGTTAATGTATAAGCGCAAAGGTTTACTGATAATGAAAGTAAAGGTCATAATAATTCTTCTGAAATTATCTTGCTAAATACAATACGAAAAATCTAAGATTTTCTGGGGTAATTTAATTCCGTTCTTAAACTTGATCTCAAAATAATTCTCTCAACAACATTCATTAAACTCAGCTAGATTACCAAAAAAACATCAGTACTAGTTGCATTATAGTAGAAAATAATAGTGCAGTATAAATTCATGTGCAATTAAACCTTTCTAATTGGATTCCCCTGTATCCGACACCTAAGATGGAATCAGCAATAAAGATAACTATATTTTACCATGCCCATGTCACTCTGTAAATTAGTACCCCTCTATCCCACATGGTGCACATCCATACGTCACTCGCAGTTGACCCTGGATCGTAGATTACTGCAGGAAAAATAACCTCAAGCCTGAAAAAAAGAGACCTCTGAGCAAAATTTATTGGCCGCTTTTAGGCCCTGAACTTAACGGGACGCTAATGGGCAAAAAAAAAATTAAAATTTATGCTTAAATAAGGATAATAAACCTGTATATAATTGTATATTACCTCAGCTCTACTACCAGGTTTAGGACTGTTATATTTCATTCAATGTGACATTAGTAGAGTCAATTTCGAGAAAGGAATGACAAAGCATTTTGTTTCTCATATGAAGTGTGAACTGCCAAGTATTTCTTTAATTTGCGTGATCAATATGAGTCAGCTTAAATTAGTGAAATTAACCATTGAAAACAAGAAAGAAGTTATGAATCGTATGTCTAACATTATTACATCATATTACATCAAATTACATTTTTATATTTACTTTTAGTATCTCAATATTAACAGAATTAGATTTGAATAGTCTTTTTTTATGCCAGCTGAATATTCATTCCTAAAATCTCCTGTATTTCAATATGTTATTACTTGAAATTTCACATTGAGACAAATTCGCAGTATTTAATTTAACATACTACATTAGAACCTTTCAAAATATAACTAATATTTCTTCATAGAGACTACAACGTACAGCATGTCAGTGAACTTCTAGGAGAACTATGTTGTCAAGAATGTTTAGTGCCAGTCTCAAGATATAGTATAAAGACAGTGTCAGTAAAGTAAATGCTATATGGACCCCAAGTTTTATTTAAATACCTATAATTGATTTTTGGATTAATATGTTCCTATAGTAACCTATTGAATAAGTGGGAGTTCTCTGCAGATTGGATGCATGCCCCTTTCTTTCCTACACCATTAAATTGTTTTGTTGTAAATTTCTGGCCATTAAAATTGCATCGTTCAAAAGAAACGCATTAAACCGACCTTACATTTTCTCAAACAATACCACAATTGTCCTTTTAATGTGGTCAAGGGATACATGTGGGATATCGAGTGCGGGATGCCGTTCCGAGAAGTTGGTGGTTGTGTTTGACAAAATACATTCACAGTGAAACGAATATGAGATCATTGGATCGAGGTAGGACGAACACACGGACGTGAAGGATCCCAACGGCTCCTTCAAACGACCGAACGAGAAGTCAGTGATAATTTCTGCATGTTTTTTTTTTATGAAAACGCACATTGTGTTCCAATTTTAATGACCAGTGGGTTGTATTAATAGAATAAATCTACGAATGAAATTTTATTCATTTATAATATACTTGCTAAATATTTTCGAAGGCATTAGAAGGGAATTAAACTCAGGTTCAATATTTATGGACTACTTGTTCCTCTCTAACTGTAAACTAAAGACAGTAAATACTGTACTGTCGCTCATTGATGGTGTTGGCGTTTTGCATAAAATTATGATGCCCTATTTTAGTCTTGCGTTCTCATTCTACCTAAAGCACAAACCATGAAAAGCAATTACATGCATTACGGGGAGAACGTATCAGATGTAGGGTTCAAATAATGTGGAAATAAAAACAGGAAAGGAAAGTGAAAATTGTGTCGTCGACTGCGCTGTTAAAAGCGCCCATTGAAGCGATGGCAACAAAAGACAAACGGGATGGGATATGTCTTAATTTGTCAGGGTTCCGTATGTACGCGAGAGAAAAATGTTACTACTGGTACAAGAGAAGAAACGGCGCCGGCAGACACTGCTGTTTGTACTGCTTGTTTTCACTGGGAATGAGTAATATGCAAACGGCAGGAGCCATCACCTTTGTAGAACACGTCTCTTGTAAGTAATCCCCCCCCCCCTCAAGAATAGCAGCTGGAAAAGGAGGAGTGAAAGCGGAACGGAAGGGTGTAGCGATGTCAAATGTGAGGAATAAAAGGGGTTGTGGAAACCTCAAGGGAGAAATGAATTGAACTGATGAAGACATGATACTTAATAGAAACCATTGAAGTGCATGACAAAAGAAAGTTTTTCGAAAGGTACACAAAATGGATCATTGTTTGAAATATTCTAGAATCCACAGCCGCATCCTTTCGAACACGTTATTGTTTTATGGTCATGATATGCACGTATGACCAGATCACCTTAGATGACGTAATGCTCTCAACTGCGGAGCTAATAATCAAGAATTAATAGCAAGATGGTCACAGTCTTTTAGCTCTTTTAGATGTTAGTAATACAGGGAAAATGTAGCCCTGAAATACCGCATGATCCATTTGTTTGGGCATAGTTTTAAATAATTAAGTTTAATTTTATTACGCAATGCTTCTATTCTGATAACTTTATTCTATATCAGAACATAATACTCCAGATAAATTTTTACTTGCTCCTCTTTTACATTTATCAAAACAATTTAAATTCTACAGGTTTTAAAATCCACGGCACATGCTATGACTAAACAGAACTAAACCGGTACTGGAAGTCAGCACTAGGCTATTTTAACTATAGCGTATAATTAATACACTTCATTTATATTTCAAACAACGTACTTTTAAATGTCTTAAGTTTCACAAATAATTACATTTACAATTATTTAATTTACATTTTACTATCTAAAATCGTTATTTCTGCTGACGCTCGGTATTCGGGCTGCTCCCCAGCGGAATTCCAGGTAACCGAACCTGGACATCAATGAAGTTACTGCCGGTCTCAAGCAGCATCTATACCCATGGTGTATTGACTGTGCAGTTTTCATTCTCTTCGTCTTTTCCTTCACCTTCTTCTACTTTTCAACTTTTATCTGTACCTTCATCATAGATTTGGATTGGTAGTTGCTGCTTTTTACTTCTGTGCTTCTTCTTTCTTCCTCTTCTACTTTTTCTCTTATATTTTCCTCCTCTTGTTCTCGGTCTGCTTCTTCTCTCAGCTGATTCCTTCACGCCTGAAGACTACCATTATTCTCTTCTTCTGTTAATTCTGCAGCCTTCTTCTGATTCAATTTGGTTGCTACTTCATCATTTTCTTGTTTTTGAACTGACTCTTCTTGTATACATCTATCTTGCCTTTTCTGATTCTCAGGGATCTTCTAGGCCAATATACGATTTCTGACAGTTGCATTTTCTCTCTGATTGGATTTTTATACTCTTCTGTCATTTTACACGATTTACAATGCCCTAAAATTATCTACATCTTTCATGGTGTTCCAAATGTATTTCCCTGCAAGTAGCCATCTTTCCTCAGCTACAACTGACTGATATTCAAATGAAACATGATCCGGTGTATCGATCACGTTACAAATCATACATTATTGTTTTCTTTTAATTTAAATATTTGTAAATATAAACAATATGGGCCGTGCTCTGTTAAATAATGTAGTAAACCTTCACTGAGTATAGTATATTTTAACTGTAATCGTTGTTTTATGGATGGGAGGATTTCATTAACTCTTCTTCCTTCTTTTATTTCATCCATTCTTGTTGCCATATTTGTAATAAATAATCTTTAATTTCTTTTTTATTTCTATTAATTTTGCCAATAAGGTCCATTGTTTTTAATTATTTTGTTTCTTAAGTCAATAAATCCAAGATTACTAATAGTCCCATTGTAGAAGATGTACAAAATGCCCCTGTACATCTCAATAAATTTTTTCTTAGGGAACTCCTTAAAATGCGTATAAAATATATCTCGGAATGATCCCGGCAATCGATATAACAGCGCGCGCAGCACCAGTTTGCTGAAATCTGATAAGCCCCAGTGCTATCGATGATCGACAGAACAGAATATCAAACATAAATCCAAAGCGTACCAGGTAAATCGTAGCCTTAAAAGAAAGATTAATGGATCTATAAAATAGTTTTGCAATTTAAAATTGGTAAACTTGTCTAAAGAATTTCTTTAAAAAAAAGCATTTAAAAATGCATAAGCTGCCCAAGGTGTGAAACGGTATTTAGTAGCCGTCTTCCCCCTCCATTACCTTAGTATTCAATACCTGCCCACATTCTATATTTGATTTCTTGTACAGTGTGTCCGATCATTCAATATTTATAAGAAATGGGAAAACCTCCTCACTCAGATAAGTTAGAAATATTGTTTTCATCTTATCTTGGTAGTTTTGTAACAATGAAAATTATGACGCTAGTGCGTCTGCGCGTGATACGATAATATATAGAATTAAAATTGCGGATTTCACAGTTCACAGAAAGTAAGATGTTGTTATTGGTTAGCGTTATTAAAGTTCCCAATTGCAGTGCAAAGAAGAACACAGGAATATAGTGCAATTGCTCCAGAGCGTCATACCATTGTGAAATGGCATAAACAGCTGTTAGAAACAGGTTCTGTGTTAAAAAAAAGGAAGCGGCAGGGAAAAAAAAAGTCTGTAGCTAAAGTTGAAGATGTTAGGCAAGCATTTCAGCTCATCCAGCAGAAATCAATTCGACGAGCCAATTCAGATCTAAAAAAAATTGCGACTTAGAGCATACACAATCCAAATTATGCAGAAACTGCAGCCAAATGATAAACGCAGACGGGCAGAGTTCGTCAATTCAATGTTATCTCACATTGATAGTGGCTATGGATTCTTCAATCACGTCGCATTCTCAGATAGTCATCCCTCACGTCTGGTAAAATGCACGGGCATAACTGTAGAATATGGAGAGAAGAAAACTGACACGTCGTAATGGAATACGAACATGATAGCCCTGAAGTTAGCGTGTGATGTGCTTTGACTTGTAAATTGTAATTGGGTACATGTGAGATCTATTGAAACTTGGGAAGTTTTTCTAACATAAAGTTAAGTCCGGTTATTCTGCCACTATTAAGTGTAGGAGATATTCCCATTTCTTATTAGCAAACACTTTTTTTCTGTTTCCCTTCTTTCTTAAAGTGGAACCTGTTTCTAACAGCTGATTACGCTATTTCACAAAATTGTGTGTGTTGTCAAAACCCCTCGCAGGCGCACTAGCGTCATAATTTTCATTGTTACAAAACTTGGACAGCGTCTACACATGATAAGATGAAAATCATATTTCTGACTTAGGTGATGGAGCAGTTATTCACATTTATTATAGATAGTGAATCTATCCGACACTTTATATATTTGATTGTTTAATTGTATATTTAGTTCGCTATACACAGTATACTCAATTTGATATATTCTTTACACATGTACATGGAGGCAGACTTGATAGAAAATTGTACCATGGTGCACGTCTTGGGCGACGAAGATCACCGAGGTAAACTTTCCTTGGGGCAGCAAAATAGAAAGAGAATGTTGTTCAGCCAAATGCCTTGACTCATATTACAATGGAAAGGTCTCCACGAAAGTAAAAGAAACGACTAGGTCGGATAGTAAAACTGTATTTGATAGCTGGGTGAATTACGATGACCTCTTGCATTGAGTTGATCGCTACAGTGGCGAAAGTTTGTGATTGGTGATTCAATTTCTAACGTGCTAGGATTTGGAATGTCAAGTGATAGCGGGAGAAACGTAGCGTCTATTCAAGTGTTTGCTCTTTTGTCAAGGGTATTTAAAGAGGCAGTTTGGTCGTTCCCGGGGCTTATCCAATTACCATCGATCTCATTGAGTGGGCATTTGTCTTATTTAGTTATCAGTGGTCTTGTGTTTAAAACAAAGGGTCGGGGCGTTAATTATGAAGCTGTGATAACCAGTTACTCATTCCCAGCGAACAGTGTTTCCAAATTACAGCCAGCTCTTTGAAAGGTTTATAAAATGTGTGAGTAACTTATATTTACTTAAATAATAAATCAGATATTTGTTTTTGGCTACTCGAATGTAGTTCTTCTGGGTCTGCTGTCGCTGAGATAGCCTCGCGGTAAGCTTGTCAGGCAAGTAAACACATCCTGAGATAATATACAGCCCGTAAGTTAGGATGAGTGAATGTATTTAAGAGTCAGATAGAAAGGAACGTTTTTACGTTCATTTGGAGTCGGTAGGACCATTTTTTATTTTACCCTTTTTGCCACTCTTGGCTACAGTTGCCTATTTTAAGGTATAAATTGTTATTTATTTATTTATTTATACGTTTTGAATCGTTATGCATTTTTGTGATTATTTATACATTTTAAAAAGCAGATAAAATTCCAATATAAAAGTTAAAAAGTTATAAAAATTAAATTGATGTTCACCTCACCAAAATATCTCTGGAGCATCTTATTATGCGTTTATTTGTTTTCAATCAGTCAAAAAAATGCTCAACCCATTCACTTAAACTCTTTAAATAGCGGAACCTTCATTTCTGAAAGAAACTCGCGGTTACCTCGAGCATACGAATACTAGGAAATAGAGAGGATGAGGGAAGTTCTGTAGTTTTGATTAATCCTGGCGAATTAAATTGTATCGATCTGCACGAGATAATTCTAGGAAATTTGTGGTGGAATTAATTTCTCAGCTGCATAAATGTAACAAACAATTGCAAGCGATAACGATGAGAGCGGCACAGTAGTGCAATAAACCGCCCCTACAATGTATTCAGCACGGAAGTAAGAGAGATATTAACTTGATTCCCTAATAAATGGATGCACAGAAAATGAACTCGATCAAAAACCACTTCGCATCTTTTGTTCCTGCGCCAGGTATATTCAAAACTAGTTCACTTGTCTTGATCAGCATTTGTAACTGGTATGAATCCTGAAATAACTTGTTTTAAATGTGCTCCAAGTACTTCAGTGGAAGTAAAACGTTCTTTTTCCTTTATGAAAATTAGTCAGCCTCTTGTGATTGTCATTTCCGATTTATTAGTCACCAGGAGCACGGAATACACAGTGTTCCAATGCCTCGAGATTTGCTTTCGGTTGATATTGTGTCCAGCAGGATGTAGTTTAAACCTCAGGGGAAAACATGTTTGTTAAACAATATTAATTACAACTCACTTCGTTTTGTATTAGCATTAATAGCTAGAAGAAAATATTTTTATTTATTTATTAGCTAAAGAATATGTTATGATAATGTAAATCTATAAGCCATATATTTACAAGAATAAAAAGTGTATCATCTATACGTTATTGACTAAAAATATCAAATAAATTACTAGGTACGTTATTGAGATTGTGATCTGCAGTTCATGTTAACTTGATTTCCTCCATCTTTCATAGGCTAATAATAGGATTTATTTTACTAAATACACCTTTAATATAGATTCTGTAGAAACTCTAGAGAAACTTCACAGATCATAGTTTGAAGAACACTCTGCCTAGAGCTCTCTTTTAGAAGTATTGGTCACACTATATGTAACAGATGTGATTGTTGGTATCATGTAATTAGCTGATTTTAAAATAAAATGAAAATCAAATAAGTAAAATCGGAATATGCACTTCTGCTCAAATTCATTATAGAATGGTTCCAGTATAGTTACAGAAATGTTTAGGTAAATCAGCGGTTAAAACTAGTATGTAAGAGAGCGAGAGAGAGAGAGAGAGAGAGAGGATGATTGATAATGACCATGGACTATACCATTATATTGACATTGTTATATGAGAGAATGTAAGAATAAAAATAGACCAAGTGGTTTTATAGTTAGATATGATTGCGGAATAAACGTTTCCCCTAACGTATAAGAACTATCACAATGGATGTCGCACTTGAGCATGTGAGAATAAGTCTACAGATTTCCGGCTGTCATAATTTTGAGCCAGATTCCATCGGTTCAACTTGGAATAGAGAAACGCAGCGTCTCACTTTGCAAAAATACGAATATTACATCTTAAGGAATGTGCAAAGGAAGTTATAGTGTTTCATTCCATTATAAAGGCATAAAACAATAGTAAACGTTCTGGAACAATATCAAAAAATCAGTGAACTATACTATAAAAATATATTGGGAAACACTAATTTCAAGAATACAGGTCCAATAGAAGTGTTTTGGCTTTATGACAATGCTCGACCTCAAGCATCCAAAACTGCAAGGTGCAATCTGGAGCAGTTTTGCAGAGAGGCACCAAAACTTTCTCCTTACATCCCAAATTTCAATGCGATTTCCATTTTTGATATTTGAAGAAAATCTCCACTCGAATGACATTCCTGATGTGCAAAAGTTTCTTCAAACCAAGAGAATTGCGTCATAAATAGAAAAAGTGTTAACAAATATTGCAAGTATTTAAGCCACTTTCAATAAACAATCTTGTACATTAATTGCACAGTTGCCTAAGTAAAACCCCCTTCGGTATAAAAATCCTTTGAAAACAGAGCATAGCTTGCATATTATCTTAACCACTGTTACAGCGGAGGAATTTATTAGATGTGATATCGGATACCGTTACAGAATTCTATTCATCCACCCAATGTGCTTGTAATAAAAGAGAATCGAGAATCGATATGGCGATTCTGATGAAAAAATTCATAAGAAATTTGCATATAACAAGATATAATCTGATGTATGCGTCATATAATAGTTATTTATAATTTAGCAAGAAAAAATTAAATATCCTTAGCCAATCTACACGTGCAGCATAAACGCATTATTATTTACTACGTTTAATATTTGTTATATATAAGCGTATCTGTAATAATAGTAAATTTGATATATACTTGACTTGTTAACAATGTATAATTTTAACCGTCAACAGATAGATTGATATATATAGTAAATAGCTGAAATAGAATCTGGTTGATATGCTAACATAAAAATCATATAAATATTGTTTTTCAGTCAGATTATAAAATTAACATGTATATACAACGAAAAAATTAGGTAATATTTAACATGTTTATTATAATAGACTTGAAAATGAAATACCAATAATTTAAAAAAAAAAAAAAACATTGCGAGGGAAAAGTTTCAAAATCACGTATTTTAACCCATTTTAATCTAACCCACAATGATATTCCAGACATTCTGGTCCACTAATTGAACAGCATTCTCTCATTGCATAGTCCAGCAACGCCAAAGCCCTTCCTTACTAGTATATATTAGGCATTATATACATGTGGTGCGGGCATCTGCTAGGCATGCAATTTTGATGTCATATTGGACGGAATATTTAGGGCATATAACCTATAATCTGTCACGAAATGAGTTGGTCCTGGTGGTGTATTCCAAACCCAAGATCGCGGGTTCAATCCCTGCCAGAATCGATGGATTATTCCGGACGTAAAAATCCCAAGTATGGCTTCCTTCGGAAGTGAAATAAAGCAGTGGGTCCCATGTCGCAGATTTATGGCACGAAACAGAGCCTCAAACCTTAAAGAAGAGGCCTTTGAGCAAAAGTTATCGGTCATTTCACGCCCTGAATTGAATGGGACGCTAATGTCCTGAGATGCCAAAGAGCGTCCGTAAATAAAACAAATAAATATCACGGAATGGGACAAGCATTTTTCTACTTCTTTCAAATTTATCATATTGCAGAGTATTAGAATATGGAAACACTTCACAGACATATCAGCTCTAAACATGATAAACCAATATGGTCAGTAGAGAAGAGTGACAATGTCTTTACGCCCAGAAGTCAACACGTAAAGAGCTAAGTGCCTTTATTTATGGATTTAAAATTGTGTTTTTGATGCTACATAAGCGTTGTAAAAATTCTTGGCCTGACCATGAAAACACAAAGTTTAAGAGAATTTTTTAACATAGCCGCCTACTAAATGAATTCATTTAGTTCAATGACATTCCGACTTTTTAATTTTTAAGTAAAACACGACTTGTTCAACTACGAAAAATAAGTGCTTGCCTCACCTTCAACCTCATCATTTGATGTTAATCTTCGTCCATCCAGTCATTTCTTCAGTCTTAAGAACAAAAAGTAAACGCTGGGAGCCAAATCCGACACCAATTGTGGAAGCAGTGGAAAGCGATGGTCAGCAACAATCCCAAACGTATGTGAAGGCGCACAATCGCAATGAAAGAATTTTCTTTTTCACAAGGTGTGGACGTTTAGCCTGAATAGCATGTATCAGTTGACGCATTAGTGAAGCGTAATACTATCCTTTAATGGTTCGCTCTTCTGGGGATACTCTATGAGCAACATAGCATGAAATCTCAGAAAACAGTAGCCATGATTTTTCCTGCACACAGAACCGTTTTTCTTTGGTGCACTTTCGGCTGTTGTCACCCAGTGTTTTGGACTGCTCCTTCGTCTCTAGCGCTTAATGATGAATCCATGTTTCTTCTACTGTTATGAAAGGCTGAAGAAATTCACTAAAATTGCGTTTAAAGAAGTCTAACACTCTTATGAAATGTTCATTTGAAAGTGTTTTTGATCTATTTTTAATAAACGTGACACCCCATCAAGCAGAAAGCTTTCTCATACCCAAAACTTCGTGTAAAATGTAAAAGACACGATCTATCGAAGTCTTTGCAATGTCAACCAATGTCGTGCACCTTCAATTGGCATTCATCGAGTACGGCATTGTGAATTTTTGTCACAATCTCTTCGCTCGTAGCAGTTTTAGGACGCCCTGAGCGCCCGGGTGTACGACCACTCTTAAATTCATTAGCTCACTTTTTAACCTTCGAAAACGACGGGGAAGAATTCTTTACAGTGGAATCTAACTTCTTTTGTATTTCTATTGGGGTGAAACTCTTCAAGGGAAATACTTTTACACGGCTTTATTTTGCAGAAAATGTTAATGCTAGTTTGTTTACACGATCGTCACAAACAAGTGACTACACTTACACGTCTAAAATTTTTCAGTTTCAAAAAAAAAAAAAAATCTTCTTTTATATTTGTAATTAGCAAGAGCAGATTTTTCATTATTTGTTTTGTGGCGCATAAAAATATCCTTAACATCCAGAACAGATTCTCCTCCATCAGGGGTAGAAATAGAAATTACTTTTTCAGGAATAAATGAAAGAGTAAAAATCTGAGGCATCATAAATGAATAATTCAAAATGTGGGGAATCAGGTTTGTTGTGCACGAATGCTCTTAGTAAATCTATTTTCTTAGAGTTGATACATGTAGGGAATAAGAATATATTTATTTTGATGCCATTCTAAAGATCATTCATTCATTTTACAAAATCTAAGATATTCAGAAATATTTTGTTCAACTCTAACAACAAAGATAAAAGGAAATGTAGGAAACTCTATAGTAGTAGATATTATGGGGAACATTTTCTTCTTAAATCGAACTATTTTTAACTGGAGAGTTTCCTTATTAAATCGAATTTTTTTTAACTTAAAATCACTACGTGCGGCAAGAGATACTCTTAAACGCTATTTAAAAATATCTATGGTAACCAACACTGCGTTTCACAAATATCTGTAATTTTGTAACAGTTTTAAAAGCTCTCAGGTGAGGTTATAATCTCAGAACAGTATCTGTGCTTGAAATTGGCAATGTTGTATTCCAATAGCAACGAATATTAACAAGTAAAACATTAAAAAACGCCAAAAACGTATACAGTGTTTGAAGGGCATAAACAAATCTAAAATATACTACAATTCGCTGATTTTATATTACCCATGATTGAAAATGTGCTCAGCTGATCAGAGTAATTTGTTAATGAAGTGTTTTTGAGGTTAAGTAAGGTTAAGAGTCGTTTGATCAAGACTCCCCAGATAGCGTTAGTTACCCAAATTTTACATGAAAGAAATGCAACTATACATTATCCTTTCTCCACATTTTTGGGTTATTATAGATGGAAAACCATAAGTATTGTGGACAAATTACAAATATCACGTAATTTTTTCACATGCCGCCTCCATCTCTTGTTGTCAGCGTCTGCCTGTAAATCCGAAGGTCCCGGGTTCAAATTTCACAATTTTAGTTGCCTTGGCCAGTTTTTTTTTTTTTTTTTCGAAAATTTTCCTTACCCTGTAAAGGAGCAAGTTATGTAAGTTTAACCGTTGTTTAAATATATTTAATTACGTTTAACGCCTATTTTTACTGCTAAGGCATCACAGGCAGTGGGGATATGAAGTGAAATGATAAATTGGGAAAGTGTTTATTTTAAGGTAGGAAACGTTCAAGGCCTAAGTTTAGGTACCTTCGCAGCATTTGACATATGTGAGCACTGAGGAAAACCTGAAAAAAAAACTCAATCCAGGGGAACGGTCCTGGAGGGAACAGAACAACAAACTTTTCGCTGACATTTGCGTGACTTAGCGATCTTAGCCACCCGTGGTGGTTTAAGCGTTGTGGACTCTTCAAACATTCATTCGTCGTCTGTTTAGACCTTCGTTATTATAATAAAAAAACTGTATTGAGTGAATGGATTAAAAAATGAAAAGCGATATTTTATCAGATATTTCACGTTTACGGATAAAGGAATTATAATGACAGCCTGGTGTATGACAAAATATCGATCTCCCATCCTTACCTGTAACAGAAATTAAATTTAGGGCAAAGTTTAAAATTGGATACAGGGCAAATTAACTAACATCATATATTTGTGTAATTTCGTGATATATTTATCATTGTTAACTAACTATTGTTGTAAAAGTATTATCATTGTCTATTTTTTCTCAATCGTGTATAATTATCATTATTAGTTTTAATTATAATTTTAATATTAATATTTCCAAATTAATTATTAATCTAATGTCGAAGTTAGCACTTATTTTTCTACATAATTTTCTGTAAGAATGTACGAGATTTATAAATTTCCCTATGCAGATTGAAAATTATTGGAATTATTTAAAAGACGGGATTGCTCAGGCAATAACCCGCATACGGGATGTCCTGGGTTCATCCTGACCATGTGTACAGTTGTGGTTTCTCTGATCACTTGAAGAATTATTAAACCTTCCAAAATGTTTCCCTCCCTCCCTCCCCCACTCCATTTCTTTTCATCCGATTACTGGATCGAAAGCATCAGGCAAGATGGGCTAGTGCCTTGAGGCGTGACGGTGGATTTATGCTCCTGAGAAAGCTCATCTAGCGTCTAGAGGGTTATGCCTGGGGGCCTCCTAGGGCCACCTTGATTGATATTGTCGCTTTTTGGGACGTATCATATCGTTACCTCGGGATCTGGCCGCCTGGAGTACTTCTCATTTCGTCCTTCCTCCCGAAAGTGTACAAAAGGCCAGTGACTGTGGTATGGAAAAATTCCATGTCTCTTTGTACTATCTACAAATATTCTGTCTTATCACAACTATTTTCGAGTTTCATGGAATATGTAGGTTATCAGCTAGAGATAATAATGGGCGGGATTTAGTATATTGGAAATAAACAAACCTTCCCAGATATAGGGATTTCATATGCGTTACTCTTGAATAAGCGTTTGCCACAAAAACCTCTTTGTTCACAATTATTGGCCTCAAAGATTCTCAATAAAGCATTTTGAGTATTTTCTTCGATCCGGCCCTTTACACTAAGAATATTTTATGTGACAATCCATCTATGAAACAAGCTATCGATTGCAACACCAAAGTTCAACTGTGATTATCGTAGATCCGTTAGTCTTTTGTCACATAGCAGGAAATGAGGTGATTTAGATTCTGGCAATAGTATTTTAATAAAGTGAAACTTGAGCCCACCGAATTACTTCAACAGCCTCTAAAATGTCCTAATTTCTATTCTCACATTGTAAATTCTAAGGACAAAAGAGCCCTTCAACTGCCTCGTCGGGTGGGACATGAACAGTAACACCCCAATTTTCCTTTTAATGTGCTTGTTTCTTAATGTCTATATGAGCATTAAACAGCAGTAAAGGATTCTCTACATCATTAGCTAACTCTAAAAATTTATATCCTGAATGTAATGATTAAGAATGTGAAACATGACACTGCCATTCAGAAGGGATTTGACGGGCAATTACATTACTGAACAGTGACTCAGTCTTCAAACTATGACATTACCAGTTAGGGGTGTCCAGGCATTTACATTCTACTAGAATATTGTTGAAGATAACAAGCAAACTCAAACAAAAGAGTTCCTATAGATTTAATGCGAAAAAGGAGTAAATGAGTATCTGTCTGTACGATTTGAAACACTGCAGCCAAGAAATGAAAATAGAAATAGTAAAGTAAATATGTTTTTGGCCATTTTTTATTTTTATTTCATTTAATAGTACAAGAACATTTAATTGTAAAGCAATACTTCTAAAATCAATAAATAATAAATATTACAGAGATTCGTATCACAAATGTAGCCGTGAGTTCCATAACAGAACAAGTGTTTTTGCCACTATAAGAATTATGCACATACAGGGCGTCCCACTTAAAAGAGCATTAAAAGAAATGGCTATAACTTAAAGAATATATGCCAAAGAGAAATAGATGTACCTAGGTTTGGTAGTGCAAATCTGGCAATTTATGTAACAATAGTTTCAATAGAGATTGATATTGAAAAAGGAATGAACTAAATTATAAAAGTAAGGCTATGTGGACGATTGAGCAAAAAATATCTTGCGTTCTTTGGTTGGCAGAAACAAAGTCTCTGATACATGTTCAACGCTAATCTAGAAGAGAATACAATCTTCAAAGACACAAACCTATCCCTGACTAAGAAAAGAATGGCCTGGAATATAAGTTCAGGCAAACAGGAAACTTGTTGAAAACCAATATTTTTTTCTGAAGAGAACACTGAAACATTCGATCCTGCTGGTTTGTAACTCCAGCCTCCTCCATCGTCCTGGCATTCATAATATTGTGCACAAAATGTTCTGTCTGCAAGCATATAAAATTTAAATAATGCAGCGAATCTAGCCCGGCAAAAAGTCTGTTTTGTGTTCCCGGACATAATGAAGACTATTCCTACTTAGATCATTTGAATTTGTCTGAAGAGTCAACTTTCCACATATCAGGAAAAATCAACAGACACAGGTGTTCCTTTCTTGTCACATAAGAAACTTTCCGAGACAATGAAATGGCAGAGGATTCGAGACCTTGGCCACTAAGGTCACCAGATATTACGCCCTTTGGTTTTTTTCCTATGGGAATTCGTAAATGATCAGATCAGCGGCTGACTTCATTGAATGAAGTGCAGAATCCGTTTTGGGATTCCAAATGTCACTGCTGGTATACTGAGGAATATCTGGGTGGAGGTTGACATCTATTGAGGTTGACAACAGGAGTTGACATTTCAACTCCCAACGTATCAGAAATGAATACTTTTCAATTATTCTAGTTTAACAGTTATAGTCATTTCTTTTATTTATGATTAAAGTGGTATACGCTGTACAAAGTTCGTCGTAAGTGTCTTTCTCAGATCTATTGCTTGACACCCAAAACAAACAAGTTTCCAGCATTTTTCACATGTTACTGACATATTCAACATACTGACAACGATTTTAAACAGAGATAATCGTAAATTATTTCAGTTATCTAGCTGACCATGGTAGATTTGACTACATTCATCTTTTGTACCCAGTAAAAGGGCAGCCATACATGCCATTAGATCAAAATGTTGATGAAACAGAGTATGTAAACTAGCTGCCATATATGGGATAGCTGATGGCAAGGTAGGCAACTACGACAATCATCCCACAATCGTGAGTCTTGTAACAAAATACGTGCCCTATGTTTAATGGCAATCATAGCGTCAATGAACCAGAGAACGGAGGCACTGCCTTAATGTAAATTCACCCCTTTGGAAATTTTCTCAAGCTGGCTGATCTTTGAAGATTCTAGTCTATTTCTCAGCAGAGCACGGTGAGTTGCTCTCTTTGAAGATAAGTCTATAAACTCCAATCATTCCCCCCAAAAATGTCCATGCCTTTTCTCTGATGATAGCTTTTTGCATATGCTTTCACTTTTTGAACTCTTGTTTGGACTCCAAATTTATATTCATCAGCGGACAAGAAAATCTTCACAAGCCTGTCCGATTCAGCCACAAACAACTCCATATTTCGTTCTAAGATCCTGTGTCTCGTCAATTTTGATCGTTGGTCAGAAATATTCTACATCTGCAAAAGGTCTGGAACAATTCGTTCAACTGTTTATTTCAGTATCCACTGTCCTTCGCCGATGGCTCTGGGGATCATGTTGTCTCCAATAATCATCTTGTGCACAGCCTGAAACAGTCTTGAGGCCACTTTTTGGGTAAAAGCTTCATCACTACTCTAGACTCCACAGAAACGGAAAGAGTTTTAATAACTAAATTTTTTGATCACGTACCAACACACAATATAATTTGCGAGTACTAATCCGGGAATTCTTTTGTTTCTATTCCCGATCAGGGTAAGTCGTTTGAATAAGGTTTTTTTTTGAGTTTTTTTGAGTTTTTCTTACCTTAAAGAAGATAGCTTTAGGTGCCAAGGAATCCGCCTAATACTCATTTGCGTCATCATTAATTCATTTCATTCATCCCTACAAACTGCATTTACGTACCCATATGTTCAAGGACCCCCTTCCTGAGGCACCTTCATCATCTCCATTGGGACAATTTAGCGGCGCCCTATGGGAGACTCGGCCTTAGAAGTACGTTACAATGCCATGAGGTAGGGGGGAATGTCACAAGTTCATGAGAGATGCTGGAAATTATGCCCCTCAGTGACCATACAATGCTAACGTCTGCATAGGATATTTCTGTAATTTCATTTAACTTTTCTTCCATAAGAATACGACGTTCCAGAACATGTGCCTTGTCAATCAGAAACCCTGCCTCTTATAATGTTGAACATGTTGGTGAAAGTTTCTTTATCTGGGACACAATTGCCAGGATATTTTCTTCCTAATCATCTTATCACTTCTCTTCAAGAACCCGTTTTCTTATGTGTAAAGTATGAACTTGTAACTTTTTGTTCCACGAAAGAATGTAAAGTATTAGTAAAATATTACTGTGACCTATAAAAACCAGGAGGAGGAACAAAAAATAATTTTTTAAGAATAATTTATGTAGCCGCAATGAAGAACAATTAGCACACAATGAAAGCACGGAGTACCACACGAAAGTACAACCACTCGATGACAAAGCATCCTTCAAACGATCAAGCTGCTACTTGCACATGCACTGCCTTGTCGGCGGGTTTTTCCCAGTAGGCAGCCGCGCTTTGCCGTCCCTTATTTCAAATAACCTCACTGTATACATTTTCTATATAACTATAATTTATTTGTAAGGAAATTAAATGATATGCTTTCCTTTACAGACACACACAAACACACTTTCAAAGCTGATCGGAGGGGATTTTGAGAATATATCTGACGCCTCAAATTCTAAATCCTATAAGCATTATGAGTAAATACAAAGTGAATTTCATACACTGATTAAATCTCTTTTGGCATTTCTTTGAATTAATTTATATATTAAAATACTTGTAAAACAAATTGCAATACAGAACGTCATTCTGTATCCGATAAGATCAGATGATGCTGAAATGGGTAATGGAATGCCTATTATACTTAACATCTCTAACAACAGTGATATGCTTTTAAATGTACGATTTAGCAGATAATTTACTAAAAGGTACCTTCATTTGATTTTGGTTGTAATTCAGTGCTATTTATTACAAATCTTTAATTCTCAAATTTGTGATCCTAGAAGAGTATTATGACAGATGCAGCAAAATTCAAACTGTGCAGTATTGTTTTGTTTTCTGATTATTCCCGTTATGTAAACAATACAATTCCAAAAATGAATTTCGGAAACGTGTATAAGATCTGCTTTAGGCTCGCTGCTTTTAATTGAAACAAAACAAGCAAAAAAAATCAACTTACATAAGGGGGGGGGGGTAAACCACCGCTGTTGATTGCATTTTAGCTTTTGCTCCTCATATTCAACCACTGCAGTTGAAATATTAAAATACACCTCTAACTTAAGGCAATTACATTTTAAACACAATTCAATTGATCTCATACCTTTTGTTTTCTATCATTACCTATCAGCCTGGGTTGTTATTAATGTATTTTGAATTTGCGCAAAATAAGTTAATAAGAATTTAACGTATTACATTTGTTTGTATGATACATTTGTCCTAATGGTGTGCACTTTAAGAAAAAAACAAAATGTTAGAGGAAGATTCAAAGAACCGAAATAGGTTGTATTGTTGTAATAATAACAATTGTAATACAATCCAAATAAGTAATGTTTTCATTGTACAATTGATTTTTTTTTCATTCTTCTGATATTTTTTTTTTAAATTTGGACAGAATATAAAATAAATGAGTTAGTTTTAGGAAGAAAACCAATTTATTTTGAATAATATTGAAATTATTAATGACATAACAACACAACCTATTTCCGAAATCCCGAACTCTCCGCTAACATTCTGCTTTTTCTTGTAGGGTACACACTATTTTGAAAAAAGTAATATATAAATAAAACTATTACGTTAACAATAAAACTTATGTAGTTATCTTCTGCTCAAATCGAAACTAGAATAATAACATCCCAGGTAGCTACGTAATGATAGAAAACAAAAGATATGAATCAATTGAATCGTTTTTAAAATTTAGTTGCCAAAAGTTAGAGGTGTATTTTAATATTTCAACTGGAGTGGTTAGAGTTGAGGGGTAACACCTAAAATGCGATCAACAGTGGAGGTTTAACACCCCCCCCAATATGTAAATTGACGTTTTTTGTTTGTTTTATTTCAATTAAAAACTATGAGCCTCAAATAGATGTTACATACGTTTTCAAAATACATGTTTGGAATTGTATTGTTTAGTTAACTTTAATAATCAAATATAAACGTTTGAACAATTCTACATTTGTCATATCAAGCTTCTAAAATCACACAAATTCTGAGAATTCAAAGACCTTTTCATAAGTAGCACTGAATTATAATCAAAGAAAAATTATGGTAGTTTCTAGTAAGTGCCAAATCGTGCATTTAAAAGAATGCCACTATTGTTGGAAGTAATAAGTTTAACGATAACATTTCCAATCGCCATTCCATTTCCCAATTCGATGTCGTCTGGTTTTATTTGATACAGAGTAACCTGTATCGCAATTTGTTTTACAACTATGTTAATTTATATATTAATTAAAAAGAGCCAAATGCAATTTAATCAGGGTACGAAATTCAGTTTGTTTTCAGACAGTGTTTATAGAATGTAGATTAACATGTAAGAGCTTTCTCAAAATTCCCTCCAATCAGCTATGAAAACATGCGTTTCTTGCTAAAAAGCCTATATAAGAAAATATAGCATTTAATTCGCTTACAAATAATTATAGCAAATAGAATATTTTTACAGTGAGGTAATAAGTATAGGCCTGCAGATCGCGGCTACATACTGAGAGAAACCAGTCGACAAGACCCATAATGCATGTGCAAGTAGCAGTTTGTTAATTGGAAGGAAGGCTTTATCAGCTAGTGGTTTTGCTTTCATGTGTTACTCGGAGCTTTCATTGTGTGCCAATTTTTCTTCATTTATTATGTCATTATTATTCATTTTGAAAAATAAGTTTTGTGCACAATATACACAAGAAAACCAGACTCCTGAACTCTCCACAAGCATTCTGTTTCTTTTTCCTTGTAGCGTATACAAAAATTTTAAACTATTTATTAACTAAACAAAATATTACCTTTAATGCTTAATATTTTATGTAGTTTTATTGCTCAAATTGAAACAACCATCCAGGTAGCTAAGCAACAATAGAAAAAGAATGATGCAATATCAATCGCACCCTTTTTAAAAGTATTATTAAAACTAAGTATACCATTTTCAATTTCAAAATGTAGTGGTTGTGGGTCACTGGTCACTGGTCACTGGTGCTCTATTAATTATAAGATAAAGTAATTAATATGCTTAGCATATGATCAGTCACTGAGTGATTATTTACAGTTGTTTCGTGTCTTGTCATTGAAGAACTTTGTGATCCATTTATTATGTGTAGAACTACGATTGCATAGTGTATAGAAGTAATCAAAGCGCACACAACGCTTTATTTTAGTTGAATTTGTGTAATTGTATGTAATATTGTAACAATGTTCTAGAAAATCTCTTTCTTTTGCTCGGACCACAGGAAGGCGACCTGGCAAATTCAGACAATAGGCTTTAATCCGCTTCGGGATGCTAGCGAAAGGGTTGGTCTCTCCCCTCAGTTGTTGAAGCTACGCAAAGCTAGCATGCGAACGCTCTTAGAGTACCGTTATAAGGCAATATAAGGCTGTTATCTACCAAAATCTAACTAAGAACCTATGGTAAAGCTTGTAGTTTCAGTTGAAAAACCTAGTGAATAGAATGTCAGGTAGATGACGTCTTCGAAGTCTATGAGTTAAGGCTGACACAAAACTGGCGCGAAACATAGCGTGGGTTTTTGTTAATAGCGTTAGGTTTGGATCAAGTATATAAGGAACAGATTCCTCTACAGAGTTAAGTAGTAGTTTAATGTAGTTAAATGCAGTTTTCGGAATCAGAACAGTTCGAGTGAGCACAGTCGCTGCGGCGGAGGCAGACAGTGCGGACAAGAATCGTGTAAGTCTGCAATATAATTACGCTTATACAGTAAACATATAAGAGAAGTCCGCGATACAAATAAGCTAATACGTTAAGCTTAGAGGAGAGGTGAGCAGTTTGCGGCCATTCAGTAAACAGTGCAAGTCAATTCTTGCAGTCTTAAGATCTCCAGTGTGTCGACACAGTGTAGTTGCTGCGACTTGCGGCCGTCCGAAGCTGAGTGACCTAAGTCCGCGAAATAAGTTAAAGTTACAAGGAAAGAGGAGGCGTTACAATTCAGAATGGCTAGAAATATTTACGAAGATTTTCGCAACGGTCAAGAACAGGCTTTTACTTGAGTATCGGCGAGAAACAACAATTAATTCAGAAGATAAGTACTCTCCTTAATTATCGTGTCGAGCTAAAGCAGTTCATAAACCATGTCCGCGCATCGCTCGGTCGTCCGAGCTGAGTCAAGAGAACGCCCAGGTATGCATGTCTGACCAATAAACACCATTAACAAGCAGTGTGGCATAATATGTAGCCGTTTCCTCCATAAAATTCCCTTCATTAGTCCTGGCGAGCTATAGCTCCCAAATTTTCAGTGAATACCCCGAGAAAGTCTCAATAGGTGATCTGGAACAGCTAAGGTGAGAATTTTGGTCCGCCATCTTAAACCAACATCATTCACAATTCCAACTCCAAAATTCAGCCACCTCTAATTTCTCCCTCAAACTTTGGCGCCCAACATGGGGCCACTCCAAAGTAATTAAATCAACACCCACTCAAGCTCTAGTTCCCAGTCCCCAAACAAAAACTTCCTCAAACTTTAGCGCCCAATGTAGGGCCATCCTAATACACGGATTCAGCTTCCTACTTCACCGACTATTCCCTCAAACTTTGGCGCCCAGCATAAGACCATCCTAATACAGCCCGATTCCAGTTCCTACGTCAACAACAAACTTTGGCGCCCAGTGTGGGGCACTACAAGTCCAAATCCAGATCACTAACTTAACCAAAAACTTTCTCGGGGTGAGGGGAGCAAAAACCAAAATGTGATCACCATTGAATTTTAACTTTTCCCTCAATACCTAAAGAAATATTTTATTTTTAATAATTAAGTTTACTTGAAAATATAACCCTATATAAGCGGCTTAAAATGTATTACATTTGAGGATATTGAGAGAAAATAATGTTGAAATATATCTATATGAAAGATTTAGCACGTCCAAGCTAAGATTTGTGTCACCCTTGTCTTTACAGTGCTAGGAGGACAAAAAACGGTAAAGAAAGAAAAGAGGCAGCGGAAGGGGTAGAATCCAATCAGACGTCCCACATGTAACCCGAAACTGCT
>CM060840.1:58487500-58562500 GCA_030762175.1 Metallyticus violacea
AAGAGGCGCTTCATCAGAAGAAACTCTGATAAATCAAATAAGGACATTTCAGGCTCTGAACAGACAAGCCCATGACTTCATAAGGAGTAATTCGAAAGAAGAAGAAAAAAAAAACTCATACAAGGAAATGAATATCCGATAACATTATTTTCAGATCAGCAAGTCTAAAATTGAACTAAGCATGAAAAGTAGACGTTGCTGTGATGCAAAGTTTCCGCTTCAGCAGTCAAATCTTCATCATACTTCGTGCACTGTTTCTTTGCGGTCACTAAGACAAAATGGGAGCTGCAGGGATTTGAGTGTCTCTTAACATCATTAAACAAATTTCGGGTGGGATTTAATTAACCAACGACCACTTCTGCTGTGTAATAGAAGAGAATGGGAATCTTTATTAGAAAATCGCAGGCAGTTTCCCAATACAAAAGGAGTTATTTGGAATTTCTTCTCTCTCCTCAAATTACTGACTGCAGTTAATTTGCCTTAAATCTGAATTAATCTTGATTACAACAATATTTACACACAGATAAGTTCCTACTAACTGGAAAATTTGAAAATCCATGTGATAGCGAAATAATAATTTGAAATATACTTTTATTGGACGATTTTAAAAGTTCGTTAATTAGTAGAAATATTATTAGTGCTATAAATAATTCAAATAAATTACCATCAGAAATATTTTGTTCTGCAGAACGGCTTGTGTAAAAAAATTTTTAATAATATAAATGAACCTATTAGGTGGTTAACTACGAAGTCTAGAACACAAATATTGTAAGTTTTCGAGTGGACACTTCGGGTTAAAATATACCGGGTATTTCCGTTACGATACAAACTTTCAGGGATGAGGAAGAAGGGAAACGAATCTGTTTGAGATAGGAAACTACTCAGTCGCATGTTATAAGTCAAAGACGTTTTTCTTCGGTTGTAGAAGGTAAAATAATAGAATAAGGATAGACAAACAGGAAAATATGTAGGCGACATCATGAAGTTGGGAAAGAAACTCCATTAATACAATGTAGATAGTTTCAGTTTTAAACTTTATTGGAACATACTCCAATTGTTTATCAAGTCATATAACAACATGATGAGACCCCAGCTCACTTTAATCAACGTTCCCTGAAATGTTCTGTTCTGTTTCGTGTCCCGCTTGTTCACCTAACCTAACCTCACTCTTTTCTTGTGAAGCCGTGTAAAATGTCTTGCCTATGAGACATATATACAGATTGAAGAGGATCTCTTGACAAGGATCCTAGCTGCTTGTTAGAATGACTTCAGAATTGTTCAACCGGACAAGACAAAACTTATTGCCAAGTTGTAATATCTGCGTCGAAGCTGGGGAATACGTTTTGAAAAATTGCTGTAAATGTTTTTTGCTGCTTATGAAAGTAGTGCAGTTATTGTAAAATGTTTACTTATACAATGATTTAGTTTTTTTTTTTTTATTTTATTCCGCGTTCATAGGTATCCCAAAACAACTTTGGTATATAACTTGTGATTGAGGGGTTTCCGGGCAGGAGTTGCAAATTGCTAAATTTACACTTCTTTATCATCGCTGAAAGTTTGTATAATCAGTACGGGAACACCCGGTATATTCAGATTCGCGTTGTGGTTGGACGATAAGGATATGGGCACGGTAAGCCGAAGATTCGCGGTTCTAGTCCCGTCCATGACCTATAATTTTTCATATGATTAGCATTATTTATTTTATTTACAATGCACTTATAATGAGTCTTATTATAAACCATATAGTTCTTTTTCAAAAGTAAGAAGTAATTTCGATTCTCACAGATTCTTCAAACTTCCCAGAAGCTTAGAAATTCTGACGCTGACTTATTACACAAAAAATTAAATATTTTGTATCTGAATGATGAGTTTGTTTTGGATTTTTGTCGTTGAATTTCAGGTTTTCAACATAAATAAAGTGTGCTTTATTAATTTATATGTCTAGAAAGAACTTTTATTACTCCTATAAACTTATATCGGACTTAGTGAACAGTGTTAAGCATTTGGAAGCAATCATTCAGCAGCCTTTCGACAGTTTCGTGCTCAAAACGGTTTAAGAAATGGTCCAAGTGACCTTATTTTCAGCAATCTATAGCTCTGAGTTAAATCTCGTAGATTGTGGGACTACTTGAAGGAAAGAATGTTCGTGAACAAACTTACGACAATTCATGAGTTAAAGAACACCACTTAAAAGTATTCTGATGATTTATTTTATATAAGCTACACCCCACTTTTGCCATAAATAGCTAGTATGTCTACACTTCTATGAAATCGAATTTAAATCAAGGGATCTAAAACATTACATGCACATGTATGCATCATTATTTAATATTCCAAAAGATATGCGCTTAAACGAAGCTCTTAAAAGTCGCAGGACTTTGCACCGGTTTATAAATTTGAGAGAGTGTGACACAATTCCCGAGAGATAAACCTAAAAGCTTACTTCATTTCCGTCGCCAGGAACTTTAATTTATTTTCTTTGCTTTTCTTTCCTTCCTTTTTGTGTGCCTTTTCGTGCTTGCCTTTCTTTCATTGTCTGGTTCTTTGTTCGTTCATGCAGATATTTTTAGAGCCGTCATTTTCTTTCTACTTTTGTGTTTCTTCTGTACATCTGTTATTTCAAGTTTATCTTTGTTTTAATTCATTTAACGTAGTTGGATTAGGGAATATAACAGCCCCTTTTACAAAGTTAAAACTTAGGAGACGTTACAGCGCTGTATTTATTTGCGTATATAATGTTTGTTATTATATGGAAACCACCAGGAATCTATCTTACAAATTCTAACAACCTTATAGTCTTTTATCAATAATCTGGGCCTCTTTACCCTGTTATCGTTAAGATTCATCTTAGCGGAAAGCTGTATCAGACGAGACCCATTGTTTATGCAGTCTGTTATCTCTAAGTGTATCAGAGCCGCAGGTTTCCATCTCAGTAAGAGCAAACATAAACATGCTAAATAATAATTTTAAATTTTCAATGGATCATTCTAACCTCACATTCTGCCCTTCTCAGATTTTGCTTCGCTTTTCAAGTTGTTGATGAAACAAAATAATTACGTATTCAGTTGCTTTACATGTAGATACTGAAAAAGAAAATGTCAAGCATTGAAGCGTAATCATTGCCGTATTAAGGTTTCATTTATCGTATTTTAACATATACCGTATAATGTTATATAGAATTAACAATTTGTCACTTTATGCTAATGCTCGTGTGTTCTAACCCTGCAAATTGAGAATTTATATGGTCCTGACGTTTTACATACTATTGCGTAAACACTGTCCCCTGCCTCGTGTTATGTCACTCTCGGTGTATTCTGACTCGTGTTGCACTGTGCGTGTGCTGGGCTTAGCGGTGAAGGTTCAGGGTTCAAGTACTAGCCCATGAAATAATATATTTTTGTTTTGTTTTCTGCTACGGAAGAGAAAAATAGTGTTATAATGTGATATTTATTAATATAAAATTTCTAATTATGTAAATTTCAATCATATCACACATTACTATAAGAATCTTCTTTATTGAACATAATAAGTAAATTCGAATAAATTTATATTACTGTGAAATGTCAAACATAAATCATTGATGTGGATATTGTTACATACAAAAGAAACAAAAATATAGGAATAGTTCTGGAGCAATCCGTACACAGTAGATAAAGATAAACTCACTTATAGGGAAATAATAATAATAATAATAATAATAATAATAATAATAATAATAATAATAATAATAATAATAATAATAATAATGGGGTCATTTTATCACTAATTATGGAATAAATTAGCTGTATAACAGAATAAAAGCATGGAATACGGAATTTGGTAAACTATCATAATTCAATTTGGTTTCCGTAGGGGACACTGTACGGTAGATGACGCATTAATTCTAAACGCCCTAAGAGTAAAGCAAGTGTCAATCAAACGAGGGAAACTGCACTGCCCTTTTTAGGTTTTAAGAAGGTTTTGATTCCATCTATCATCGAGCACTATGATTTAAATTGCGGATAAAGGAAACATGGAAAAATGATTCGTGCTCTAGGAGGAATTTATAGAAATATGAAATTCTGTATTAAATACGATAAGGTTAGAGTATCGGAGAGTTTCGTAAGCAGAAGAGAAATGAGACAAAGATGCATTTTATCACTTTTAATGTTTAATCTCCTCATAGATGATTTTATTGGCGTGATGTTACTGGGGGATATAGACGCATTAAGTAAGAGGTATGCAGGTGCCAGCGTTTTTGTACGCGGGTGATATGGTATTGTGTTCTGCATTGATTATCGGTCTACAGAGAGGAATAGACGGACTTGGGACCTACTGCGAAGAGCGAACGCTCACCTTTAATGTGAATAAGACAAAAACAATGACTTTCAAGAACAGATCGGTTAGTAGCAGGGCGGAGACATGGATGCACGCGGAGGAGACGCCAGACGCGGACTTTTGCATACTTAGGCATTACTTTTACGATGAGCGCAAGGTGGACAGAGCACATAGACTTGATAAAGCATAAAACAGGAGCTAAATAATCAGAAACTCACCGGCTACATAGCAGAATAGACATTTTGTAGGACAACTGGAAACCTCTTGTGGGGCACTAGTAAGATCTACATGACATATGAGGCAGAAATTTGGGGATGGGAACAACTGCGGACTTACATTCAGTGAGGACATGTTTTCTGAAAGGAATTTTGGGCTGGAGAGGGGCACAGCGAACTGCGGAAACAAAAGAGAACTCGAGGCCTAAAGCGAGACCATAGAGCATAAAATCAGAGTAGTAAAGTGCAGGTTGCGAATTATTCATGGAAAACAAACTTTAATTAGGGCATTGTACTATCATGAACATCTGGGGATGGGAGGGAACAAGATGTGGGCATAAATTAAGAAAGGAACTAGAAACAATAGATGGGCTTCGCTTTGATGGCAGGTCGGAGGAATACACCTTAATCTATATTTTTTCACAATAGGCTTCCAAATGTACATCTGGTTACAGGAAAGGAATTTAGAAAAATGTTAGCTTTAGTATTTTAATATTTTATAATTGAGAATCAAATTTTCTGAGACCCCTAACTGGAGTACACGTATTGGAACAGAATACCTGTTCGTTCTAGCAGAACTAGCTGTCGTTCTAGCAGAACTAGCTGTTCGTTCTAGCAGAACTAGCTGTTTGTTCTAGCAGAACTAGCTGTCGTTCTAGCAGAACTAGCTGTCGTTCTAGCAGAACTAGCTGTTTGTTCTAGCAGAACTATCTGTCGTTCTAGCAGAATTAGCTGTTCGTTCTAGCAGAACTAGCTGTTTGTTCCAGAACTAGCTGTCGTTCTAGCAGAACTAGCTGTCGTTCTAGCAGAACTAGCTGTTTGTTCTAGCGGAACTAGCTGTCGTTCTAGCAGAACTAGCTGTTCGTTCTAGCAGCACTAGCTGTTCGTTCTAGCAGAACTAGCTGTTTGTTCTAGCAGAACTAGCTGTCGTTCTAGCAGAACTAGCTGTTTGTTCTAGCAGAACTAGCTGTCGTTCTAGCAGAACTAGCTGTTCGTTCTAGCAGAACTAGCTGTTCTGCTATTTTTTTTCTTTAATAAAATATTTAAACTTTGCTATTTTCAAATATTTAGATCTTTGAAGCAATTCCTATAAATGTCATTTCAGTAATATTAATGAAAAGGAATTGCGTTCTCCACGAGATTCCAATTTTCTTTAACGATAAGCGCGTGGAATTCTAATTTGGAAATATCTCTTGAATAAAAGACTTTAATATATGTTGATAATAGTTTAAATTAAACAATTTATAAATAAAGACATTGCGAAATTATTTCAAGTAATATTTCAAGACTAAAAATACTAACAATTACAATGAATAAAATAGGAAATACTTTATACATAGTAATAAAATAACATATAAGACATAGCAAGTACTGTTGGGAGGTGGAGAGATGGCTAGTCAGAGGAATTTGTTGATAACGCCCAACTGTTCACTGTTAATATTCTGCTTTTGTTAACGCAAAGGGTTGAACCGACTCTTAAGTATTTGAATAGATAATGATAAAGCTTTCTCCCCACATACATCTCCAACTCGCAGCAAGTAATTAAGTACAGTAATATTAAATTAAAAATAACATACACTTTTTTATCTATTCCCCTAATAGAGTATTCACAGCAATATACTGTTTTAATTTAGTTTTAAATTGTAAAAAGGTTCGACAGTCTCTGAAATTACAAGATAAGGAATTCCGGAGACGAGCAAAAGAAACTGTGAAAGCAAAAGAATGTGAAATTGTTCAATATAATAAAAGAAATGATATTATGATCTGGTGTCGAGGCTATGATGTTAAGATAGTTTATGAAAGTGACATGCAGGCAGGTTGGAGTGGAAGTTTGAAGGATGTGATAAGTAAAAGGGAGAGAATGGATATGAAAACGTTGAAGCTCCCGGGTTAGGTCGCTACTGAGGTCAATAAACAAAAAGTCGCAGTAATAGAGGTGAGGCATCAAAAGCGTTTGCTCAAGAATCTTTAAAAGAAGGATGGATGGATGGATTTTTGTTGATATGGTTTATTTAGGGACGCTCTTTAACATCTCAGGTCATCAACATTCAATTTAGGGCTTGAAACAACCGACAAATTTTGTTTAGAGGCCTCTTCTTTCAGACTTGAGGTTCTTTTATGTGCTGTAAATCTACGACATGGGACCCAGGCTTTATTTCCCTCTCGAAGGAAGCCATACTTAGGATTTTACGCCCCGAATAAATGCATCTGGCCGGATTCAAGACCTCGGTCTTGGGGTTGGAAGGCAAATATGGTAACCACTACACTATCAGGACCTGCAGGATGGATGGATTATCTGTGGAGGATACTTTCGGTATTTGAGCCTTGCTCACGGCTGCCTTTTGTCCCTACACCTCCAATGGAGGCAACTCCGGGATAAAGGGATGAGGTGAGAGAGGATCTACAGGCGGTGACTACGCGGACGCAGATCGGAGTCCCTCCAGACATCGGTGCAGAAAGTTTCCCAAAGCGCAAGCAACCATCACACTGCGCCATCTCACCTCTCTCTGGCGCTTTCGACTTTGTAACTGGACCAATGCAATGATTGATACGAAAAAGGAATGTGAAACATTCGTGGAATGTAAATATTCATCTCACCACGATAAATCACGAATAAAACCCAGGCCAAGATGGCTGGTCCAATGGGAATAGAACCCAGGAGCTCCCGAAAGCAAATCTCAAGCCAATTGCTCGATTAAAACGGAAGAAAAGTGTTCATTAATTTTAACACAAGAATTATTGAAAGTGTTTTCTTAGGTTCATTTCCAAATGGAACATTACACATGCCCTTTCCCATCCACTTTCTCGTCTCTGCACCGCGTGGCTTTGGAGTGGCTGGGTAAGAGATCGATTTTAATTACCGGTTCTTAACTGTAAGAGACCAGGCGCGGTCCCTGTACTTTCATTTTCCCCAAAAAGCCCGACCGTGTGCTGGCTATCCGTCAAGGCTACAATAAGGCTTCTTCCCAATGGCGAGGGGCTGAAGGGAACATTTTACTTCATTTTATGGTTTTAGCCATAAACCTGTTCGCGAAGGGTTGGAAGTAAGCATGAGGGGAATTAAAATGAATTGTCGGTTTCTGGTTATAACCAAGCGCAGACTCCCACATACCCTTGCCATATCTCAACTAGTATTGCTCTTTCATAAAGTGTTGGTAAAATAATTTCCATTACCTTTATTTGAAAATATAATGGAATTCATGCTTTCATTTTTGCTTCCTCCAGTATTTTGTTCTTTTTCCTTGAGTCGTTTAAACCTCAATCAATTCAATTCTAGATATGTCGACGCCATTCCACACCTCTGGTTTAGACTGCCAATCTTCCTTCATTTCAATCATAGCATGCATAGTAGTCCAAAGTTCAGTTTAATTCCTGCATTTCTTACTCTATATTTTATTTAATTAGTAGTCTATCATTAAGCAAGCACGAAAAATTTTAAAATCAATTTGTTTCGCAAATAGTTTATTATTTAATCATTATGTAATTATAAAATACTGTGGTAGAAACTCCAAATGTTTCGCTTGCTCTAAAACATTTTGCCAAAACGCTTTACTTCGGAATTTTCCAATTCTTTTAAATGAACATTCATCCGTGAGAGCAATGGCTGGAAGCAGGCTGTCTGCCTGCTGAGTTGGATATACATAATCCCTCAATTCAAATGCATAGGTCTATCATGCAAATTACACTGACTACCATTCTTTCTCATATAAGTATTGGAAATGCTGACTTGTGAACAACACATCTTTAACATGTTTTCACTCATGCGCATTCATTTTCCTTGTAAAGTTGTTGCAATTTCTATTCCTTAATTCTTCCAACATGTTCACGTTATTCCGATAAACCTTATTTTCCAAGTCCCCCCAGAAATAGAAAGCACATATGTGCTGACCGTAATTCCTTACTAATGATCCTATTTTCAAAGTTGTCCTTAATTAAAGCTAACAAGAGAGCTCTGTATGCGCTGTAGCGGAGTACTGCTAGAAAACATGCATGTTTACATTCACTTTCCAATATTTCTTCGAAGAATATTGGGCAGCATAAGCACTTTTTTTTTATTATACAATGACATTTTGTACACAAGATTGATTATATGCACTTTATTACCTTTATTCCCTGTCGCTATGTGACAATTTAAGTGGAATCATTTTGCGTATGTAGAATATATATATATATATATATATATATATATATATAAATTGGTCAATAGAGAGAGTAATTTCTAATATTATTCAAAACCAAAATGCAAAAAATTATTCTACATGCCTGAATTTCCTGACCAACAATTATCGTATACGGTTTTAATTTTAAAAGATTGGTTACATTCCAAGCCCATGTTTGCAAAATTTCTGTTCCTTGTGCTAAACTCCAGAGAAATTTATTTGTACTTCATTCTAACCTTTCTCCAGTCTCACTTCGCTAAGCACACGGGGTGGTTTACTTTCAGTTTCTTATCAACAACAGGCACCGTTTTCCTAAATTTACACAAAATTACGGAAAGTTCACATGTGAGCTGTATAAACATCCGATAATTTTCTTACATATGACCGTCTAACTTTTTTACAATAGTTTATTTTCACGTTTGAATCATAAATAAAGCGCAAAATATTTCTTTTCGCGACTTATCGTTTTAAAAACGTCCAAACGGCACAAAGATAACGTTCCAACTGCTTTGGGGAGAGATATTTAAGGTCAGAGAAACGGTTAGTACCATGTGCTTTAGAGCTTTTGCAATCAATTTTCACTTCTAAATTATTTATTATGTACTTTTTGCTTAATTAAAGTTATATTTTTAAAACAAGTGCCCTTAGCACCAATTTTTTTAAATGCCTCTAAGGTAGCTGAAAACTGTACACAGTTTCGGTTTATAGACCCCATTAAAGCTTCCCGTATATTTTATAGTCAAAAGCTTGGGCTATTTGAGAAGCCTTGGGTAAGTTGTTCTTTGTGTACCTCTTCCTTTATTAACTATCTGAATAAATCCAGAACTTGGACTCAGGATTCAAGTAAAGGATTTTCGAATGCGAAGAGCTTTGTGGACGCCACTGTTGTCTTGTATCAGTCTAATAAGTGGAAATTCTTTGATGAGGAATGTTGCTCTGATGCTTGGAAGAACTGCATCACTTAATATTTCTACATACTCGGCTGTATCGTAGTTTCTATTAACTAGCTAGATTCAGAGCTGGTAATGTCTCACCATGTTCCGACTGTTGTGTTTGCTGCAAGTAATTTTCAAAATAGCGTTGGCCTTAGGATGCCAACAGATAAGTTGCTTACTTGAATCGGATGAAAAACTGTGATATCCCATACATTCTGTGGCATAGGATGTTCCTCTAGATTGGCGTTCACCGCCACGGGTGGCCGAGGTCGTTAAGGCACGGACTCGTGAGCGGGAGGTCTGGGGTTCGCATCCCGCCAGGACCGACCTCCCTGACTGAGGTTTTTTCCAGGTTTTCCTTAGTCCTCATAACTGGCAAATGCCGGGGAGGTACCCTAAAACTTAGGCTTGGAATGTTTCCTTCCTTTAAAAAAAAATCCTTTCACAATATTTAATTTCATGTATCAATCACCAGTGTTCACCGTCTGTGGTGCCTCAGTAGTAAAAACGGGCGTTAAACACCATTCAAAAAAAAAAAAAATGGTTGGAGTTCCCGATAGAAAGGAAGAATTTTCTGTTTCTCTGCCGCTGTCTCTCTCTCCCTCTTAACATTGTTTAATGCCCTTTTTAACTATTGAGGCATCGTAGGTGGTGGACATGATGATAAATGAGATGAAATGATAAACTGGGAAAGGGTTTATTTTTGAAGAAAGTAAGCGCTCCAAGTCTAAGTTTAGTGTACCTCCCTGGCATTTTCCAGTTATGAAGACTGAAGAAAACCTGAAAAAAACCTCAATCAGGGAGGACGGTCCTGGTGGGAATCGAGCCCCAGACCTGCCGTTCACGAGTCCGCGCCTTAAAGACTTCGACCCCCTCGGCTGTCCAATCGCTCTCGATAGTAAAGACCAGCGCTATGAAGTCGACGCTTCAAGTCTTATTGCTGGCAGGAATTGCATTATCCGCAGTCATATTATTGCTGACAGTACGAAAAGGATTTTTAACAATTGCACGAACAACTGCAGCATCTCGTTCAAGGATTGTCTTTTTAACCTGTTTCACTTTTGGTTTTCTCTTATAGCTCCTTAAACGTCTGCCTACCACGCGTCTATCCACCTTCACATGATTTGCAGTTTAAATCGTATGGCTGTTGCGATTTGCAAAAATTCGACGTGTGAAAGCAGCTAAGATTTGTACTGCACTGAACTAGGAAGCGTGTAATGTGTTTACTGTCCTGTCGACAGTTGCGACCTCTCTTATTTTGTCCATTCTTCCAACTATTGCTGCCCCCGCCTACGTCATTAGACAGTTATTTGTAATTCTCTACACTATAGTTAATGCAAGGGTATAACATTTGCTAACAGATTCACAGCACTGATGTGCCGTTTTTGTGCCCATGGTGTTTATGATTGTCATTTGATTATAGATATGCAAAACATCAACTTAAAATTAAAATTTTAAATCTTTAAATGTATTGATTGGAACTTTGATGCATTTGTTTTATAGTGATATTTGTTTTTATTTATTTAATAACCAATCCAGTGAGTATGACAACTAGATAAATCCCAAAAATAAATGAGTAACTTTAGTTCTAGCCACTGGCACCCAAACAGGAGGGATTTTGGCCTAAAGGTAGAATATTAAATGGTACCTATAGCAGTGCCTCTGGCGAACTTTTAAATAGCTACAAATATACTGCTAACGTTGTCCGGTATTAATAATTTAAATTGTTCATTTTAACTGTTACTACTGCAATACAACATAATAATATTTCCATAACCCTATGTTATTAATATAATTTTTATCTGATAGTACATTTTCAGTGAAATAGCAATATTTTTAAACATAATTTCTTTGTCATTTGTTTTACAATGAACGTGTTTTCAGAAACATCTAATATTTGCCTTAGGTATTACCTGCAACAGAAAAGAAAATAACCAAAAGTTTATTATTATTATTATTATCATTATTATTATTATTATTATTATTATTATTATTATTATTATATAACGTAAGTTACTTGAGACACAGTAAACTATTCAAAGGCAGTATGTAATAAAAACAATATCGCATTTACTTTTTTCTTTTATGTCATCTCATGTAAAGTAACTTAATGCAAAATAAACGCAGTAAAGCACATGCCATGCTTATAAAATCATTTATTCCAGTTTCAAGCTAGCTGGATATTATCAATAGGAAAATTCAAATGGAAGTTAAGCTAGAAACAGGAATACACCTTTCATTCTTCTAAAGTTAATACAGTTGTGTCGCTTGAGTTATTTCTGTATATGCAACATGGTAAATTATGAAATTACGACTGCATTTAAAATGTTTCAATTAAATTACTGACACTTTAACACTAAAATTAAACACTGAAAATTATATTTATCCGGTGAATTCAATAATTTCTCGTTTATATTTAGAAATTTCGTTTGTTGTCAATATTCTTTTGTATCGAATGAAGTCAATATTATGAAAAAGAGGCTGAATTGTCTTCCCCACTTGCAACAAAAGCGCAACTTCTTATGAGGAAGTATTAAAATAAAGGATCAAACTTTTGAACTTGAAACCTGCACTTATTGCCAGGCAAATGTGGATGTTTGCGACAGCGCCTTTCTCTGTATTATTTGCCAGTTTCTAGTGGCGAAAGGACTTTATTATATTTGTAAATTTTTCCTTCCCCCTTTTTATTTTAAGCTGTTTCTTCATAGTTCTTATTTTGAACCCTATTCAGTTTCAATATCAAACAGATAAGTGCAATAGTCCAATTGCTTTCTATATTATCTTTATTTTGTGCAACATAGTGCTTTCAGGTATTGGTGTTGGAAACCGTAGAGGGGGAGAAAAGCTTGATTAGCTGGCATGCACTAAAAACTGATTGAAATTAGAGCCTCCCAATGGAAGCTTTGCTCAGGTTCATAAACATATTTTTTTTTTATTTCTGTTATAATATTTTAAATTAAATTTATTTCAACAATTATTGTTTCTGTCTTAACCTGATTAATATGAGGGTTATAAATAAAGTAATATTCAACTCTGTCACCATGCTATGAATAAACACGTGAAAGCGTTGTTCTCAGCATGTCTAGAGGAAAAGATAGCTATTTACATACTCAGCATGAACTGTACGAATATGAAGCTGTCAAGTAGAGTGTAAAATTGAGCTACACTAAAACAAAGTTTTCTAAAAGCGAGAAGCGTGCATCGATTAAAATTGAAATAGAATGTGAAAAGAGGTCAAAGAGTCTCCTTGACGGTGGCTGCTTGGGTGTCATGTTTTCGACAAGAACGCGATATTGAGGAAAATCGGCACCTGCAGGTTGTTCTGTCTTTGAAGAAAGTTATACTGCAGATGAATGATAGACAGCGAAGGAGTTAATCGCAGAAGTCGCAATAAGTCACTCTTCAATATTGCTGTCCTCAGATACCAACGAAAACGGCTCAGCTATGGATGTCCAGAAATGGCAACATGAAATGTAAAAGTCATAAGGCTCTAGAATAAATGGTAATTATAATTTCATAAGTAGCAGTTTTAAAATACACTAATACATCTGGGGAAACTGAATGTGCGCAAAAACGGCACAGTACATTGGTCGAACGTAAAGAAAGGAAAAGGTATCTATCACGACCATTTACCGGATCGAGCAGAGGAAGATAAGACATTCGGGACTCTGTTGGTAGGGAGGAAATAACAGAGAATAGATAACTTCTGATGCAAACGAGACAGCTCAGCCTGAGAATACTACCGCCACGGGTGGCCGAGGTCGTTAAGGCGCGCAATCATGAGCGGTAGGTTTGGGGTTGGAATCCCGCCAGGATTGTCCTCCCTTATTGAGGTTTTTTTCCAGGTTTTCCTCATAAATGGCAAATGCCGCGGAGATGCCCTAAAATTAGGCCTGCAACGATTCCTTAGTTAAAAATAAATCCTTTCCCAATATATCAATTCATATCATGTATAATCTGTTTCCATCGCCTGTGGTGTCTCTGTAGCAAAAACGGGTGTTAAACACTATTCATTCATTCTGAGAAGGCTGATAACAGGTATGGGGCTGTGAGAAATAAATTATAGGAATCCAGTGTGACATTCCTGCTGTTATTTATTATTTTCCTTTATTATTTATATTTTGTTTTATTTATTTTATTTTTATTTTACATTTAAAAATATACCTTTTGTTACATTTTACTAGGCAATATCCAATATCTAACCTTAATATGTTGCATTATGCCAAACATACTTAGTGCATTATAAAACCAAGTACGATTTGGAATAAATTTGTGATGATTTTACTATAACATTTACCATTACCTCAAAATGTGGGTAACGTTTCTTTCATTCTGCTTCTAGTGAAAAGTAAGCAAAATATTTCTTCAAAACAAGAAAGGGATTGAAATTACTGCAATTCATGTAGTTTAGAATTGCTAATATATTTGCAAATATTAAGGACTTGTTCCGTAAACATTTCACTAACAAAATAGAATGCTAATAACAGTTTTATTACGAATAACTATTACAAACACCGTGAAGAAATGTTACGATTAATTGAAACTCGATAATAGAAATAAATAATTCATTTTGTAAGAGTTAACACGTTAGCTCTCAACTCTTTCGTGTCTTTTTTATAATAAAGATAATTTGAATTGCTTCATCAGATGTTAGTTATAAACGCAAGTTGTCTTTGGAGAAGAGGAAACTTTTATAAGAAACAACAAACTAGCGACGTTGTTACTTAATCCATTATGAACATGATGCATTATTTTCAATTTCTTTATAGCTAGAGTCACATAACTCTTCCGCCCCTTATCCGAGTTCCTAATTTTTCTCATTCTCCTAAATATTATACTTTTTTCTTTTTGTCTCCGCCTTTACAGACGCCCGTGAGCCGCAAATCATCTGTAGCCAGGCCTAACAAAAGGATCCGCCGAAACTTGAAGGCAGACAGGCAAAGATTACCGGCGTCTCGCGACAAAAAGATTCCGGTTTACCATTCTGCAGCTTGGAGTTATAAATAAATATTTCAGGAGTTGCAGGACATATATATTTGTCAGAGAGGAAGAAAAAAGGAAAATATATATAAAAGCCGGTAGCAGCGGCAATAATAAGAGAAGAAAACTTCCCTCTTCTTGTTTCTCTTCTCGTTTTTTCTGAAAACTTTCAAGACTCCCCGGTGATGTGCATTATTAACAAGTTCTAAGATGTGACGCGTGGCAGATGGCGGTAATGTTCCAAAGCTAACGAACTAGCCGCAGAGGTAAGTTTTTAGACATCACGAGCTCGTCTTCAGCTGTTGTACACCGTGTGTATGTCCTTTACTCTGCTTAAATATAAAAACTCTAGAAGAGCTTTCAGTGGAATATAAGCATTCGTTTGTAGCTGCTTCAAGTCTTCTAGAGTGGAGCCCCAAAACCAGCCAAGTGTCATTTTTTTATTATTAATTTCATAGGCACTCAACCGTTAGCGCCGGAAAGCATAAATTCTTTTGACTTTAGAAAGCGGACTAAATTGAGGAAAGCTTTCAGGATGTGGTCGTGGAAAGTTCGGCGTGCCCCAACATAACGGACAAAAAAAAAAAAAAAAAGAGAGAAAGAAACATTCATAAAACAGCAATGGCTTTGAATTTATTCAGCAAAGTTAAATCAAAATTACGGAAATTTACCTCCACAAAACTGAGTATTAACATCACGTTAGATAAGACATTTGCTCATAAAAAGACAAATGAAATTACGTATAAAGTTTACAGCAACACAAGAGGAAATATAACATAAAATTCAGGCGAAAGCACATAATACAACATAATAAATAGCATAATAATTCTTTCTCAGAAAGTAGACTAGGGAAAATTTCTCAGGATTTACAACCAAAAGCAGTAAAGAAAGTTAGCAAACACAAAATACCCAGGATTTTAATAAAATATTACGAAAAGAAGAATTTCTTATTTACTTTCGCAAATTAATGACCAAAATGACACAGCAAGCCAAAGGAAAGTTGCATGGATGTAACTATAACAAAAAAAAAAAAAAATCTTACTAACTTCCGTAGAAAGAATTTACAAATAAAAAACCAAAGCTATATTTAAGCACGAAATCCATGCACGAAGTTCAACAAAAATAACATATAATGAAATTAAAAATAATTTAGCCAATTAAAAGTCCATATTTTAGCATGTATGTATTGAATTCCACAGCTACACAATTTAAAACATTTACTTACGTAATTGTACACCTCAATTACTAAACATCTAGATCAATGAATGAACGAAAACGAAGTTGCCCGCTACCCTAAAAATTTTTGATCATGGATACGAAACCAACTTTTTGCTACCAATGGAGAACAAGAGATTAATAACTCGAAAGGAAGCTAGCTTTACATGAAATACTCACTACTTCGGTCTTGTTATGGTCAATAGCCAATAGGCGAAGACTAGTGAACATGGAGAAAAAAAGAAACAGGGGCGGTAAAAGTGTTACATGGGAATGCATGGGGGGAAAATTTTAATAATAATAATAATAATAATAATAATAATAAGCACTGTGCATACATAAAATTCCTATGAGTAATAATCTAAACTGATTTGAGAAATGGGAGGAAGTCAATTAGATTTTATTGACAAATGTTAAAATATGGCGGAAAAGAAAAAATAAAACAACCTGGATATAAGTTACACGTGCGGAAAAAAATTAAATGAGCAAATAGAAAAACTAATAACAATTAGCTTTACTATTTCAGTTGCATGGTAGCAACACAAATGCAGTACTCTATCATTCTAACTCATACAGTGAGATTATTTGAGTTACGGGCTGACAGAACGCGACTGAGTACTAGGAGAAATCGGTCATTAAAGTCATTAATGTAAATGCAGGCGCAGTTTGTAGATAATTTGATAATTCATATGTTACTCAGCGCTTTCATTGTGTGCTAATTGTTCTTCGTTAATTATGTGACTACATACATGTGGTCTTCATGATACATATGTGAAATTCTTGTAGGGAAGTGGTAAGACGACTCGCAAGAAAATACCCTGACAAAGGTTTTCAAAACAGAGAAACAGTTCAAAAACTACGAGAGACAGAATCTCTCATTGACAAGAAACTTGTTTCGAACCGCCATGTTCTTACGGCAGAAAAGTTAAATGAAGCACAGGAATTTTCTACGCAGATACAGGCAATGTATTACCGCTGAGGGGCATCACTTTCAACTTCTCTTATAACACAGGCTATTGTCAGTTTTAAATACAGTATTATTTTATGCTTTGAGTAAAATATAACTACTAAAAATACTCTAGCTTTGCTCGCTCATAGAGTTAAATTTTCCTGAGAGGTTGGTTTCATTAGCGTTGTATTCTAAGAGATCAGACCAACTAAGTTTATTAGTTCTGGGTTCTAACAGACATTTAACTTACTATTGAAAACGAAACCCACGCCAGTGCTTGCTTCATGCCTAACAAACTTTGGGATGTTAAAACGGATAGCTGTTGGTAAAGAAGCAAACAATTTGTGGTATGCGTTCAATTGAAATTGATTTGAAACATTCTTGTAACACCTCGCTCATAATGGCAAACACAGCGCTCTCAGGAATGTTTCAGTAACGCAGCCAGAGTTGCCTCTTTCGCCTTCTGTTGCCATGTTATGTGTGTCTCAAACCGAATTTAAAACTTGCAGAGGTTTGCTTGTCGCTTTTGGCACAAAGGGACCTTGCATTTCCGAGACCTTTTGTGTATCTTTAAAATAGAATTTAACAACATCTAGGTCAAAAAGCCTCATCTGCAATGTCAGATTAGATTATGCAAGGTGAAGGAATACAGAGATACATTTTGATTATAAGAGGAGAGAGAGAGAAATCAGTTATAACTAAATGGATTTAACTGTTTCAAGATTATATGAAACGATAATAAATATTTCTTTGAATGTCAGAATAAGCATTTAGAATAACAGAATAGTTTTATTCCTGAGCTGGTGTCATATATTCATACTTACACAACGCATAAAAACACTAGTAAGAAACAGTTCGACTTACTTGGCCTTCACTGATATTAATGAAGGGTCTGTAAACTGCCAATCTTCCAAGTAGGTTGTTCGTAATTCCATAGCATGCAAACCCCTACTTCCGGCAATGTCACACCTAAAGAATGATAAACATAAAATGTGCATTACCTGTTAGTTCTTCTGTAATAAAAATATTTTGAGGTATATTTTGAACCTAGAAGCCACTTTTCTTCAAATATCTTTATTTATTCTTGTGATGTCAACTTGGTCTTCTGGGTAAGAAATGACTCCAGTGTTGGTGTGCTTAACGAAGACCTGGTTTCTAATTTTTTTCTCTCACAATACTAAAAACTTTCTCTTTAGTAGGGTTGCTGTAAGATAAGCTTAGTATTGAAAACATTGCTTTATTTTCATATCGCTATTTCTACAGCAATTTTGATCTCTTCTAGATCCAGAGGACATTTTAAATCACGTTGGTAAGTTAAAATTCATCTTAAATGGTGGTATCTTTGATTGAATTGTTCAAAAAAAGAATATGAAACTCTTTTTAATGAAATATTCACTCCTGCATACTTACAGGACTCTGGAATGCCTTACTTCTCCAACTTTAGAATGTGTTTTCTCAGAATCTATGAGAAATTAGGAGCTGAAAATTTTTCAGATTATTTATAAATGCCTTGGAAATGAATTAACACAGGAATTTTTCATCAACGTTTCCATTAGAAAATTCTATTTTATATGTAATGCATTTTACTACACTTTTATATCGTTTTCATGTGTAAATTAAAAATGTCGTATCCAAAAAATCTGCATTAAATTAATTACAAGTATTTTTAAACATATACTGAAATTTTGAAGCAATTTTGTACATCAGATTCTTAGAAAACATGCATTTTGTGTGATAAAAATATTTTCGGGAATCAAAGGACAGGGTATAGCAATATAAAGAGGGTGCCAAAAAATGTATACGCACTTTTACGGTAGATATCTATTTAATATATTTCAAAGTTGGACCGAAAAACAGCAGTAATGTATCGTATGATGTTCTGTAAATAGATACCACTCACATAAATTATGACAGCGTTGCTACGTGACAGATAAATCAGAAATGAACAAATGAAGCCAAGAATATCATAAATCAACAATGAACAAACGAAGCAAAGATTATCATAAATCAACAACGAACAAATGAAACCAAGATTATCGTATGATGTTCTGTAAACAGATGTGACTCGCAATACGTTATGCTAGCGTTGCTACAACAAAATGGAGCAAGTTTATCGTTTGAATAGCGGAAAGAAATTTTGAAGTGGTATTGGAAAACCAAGATATTGAAGTTCAAAGGTAATGGAGACGTGTGTGCAGAACAGAACCGCCAACACGAGTAACAAATGCACGCATTCGAGATAAATTTGAGACTCGTGGTACGGTGTACCGTAGAAAACCAGCTACACTGGCAGCACTTCGGGAAGAAATTGAAACGGCATGTGCTGCAATCGCTAAGAACACTTTTGCAAACGTTGCTCAATCAGTATTTCAACGTACTCAGAAGTGTATCGATGCCGATGTTGGGCATTTTGAGCAACTGTTGTAACTGTAAAAGTCTAAGATGATTAGTACTCATCATTTTCTGTTTATGTGAATTATTCAGTTTTGTCATGTTAATACAGTTTTTTCTTTGCTTGAAGTGTGTATACATTTTGGCACTATCTACACCATATACATATATATGAATAAGTTTAGCAACAAAAAATAAAGTACAAAAGAATAAGGAAGAATGGAAGCAAAGAAGTACAGAAAACAATTTTGTATAAAAGGAATGTGAAGAAGAAATGGAGAGTTTATTTAAAATTGTTCTATAAGAAATCTTGATTATTGCATATATGGTGGTAATGTAAATATAAATATCTACGTAGAGCAACTATTGCAGTCTCTTTTTATTATTTTTATTTTTTCTCTAAACTAAATATTTTCCAGGTGGTGAAAAAGTGCACATAATAGTATCACGGGCTTCCTTGAATTCTATGTTATGAAATTTATATTCTTTCTTATAGTATGAGCTGTTATAATATTCATACATGTATTTAGAGGTTTACCACATCATTTAGTTCCATAAAATCAACGAGATTCGCCTTTGAGTGTAGTGCTTGAAAAGAATAACATTTACAGTTCCTAAACAAGACTTAAAAATAAAAATATCAATTTCATCATTTTACCCTTAAGAAATTTATATTCAAGTGGAAACTCCTTTACAAGCTGCTGATAACAGTTTTAAAACATCTCTTCACAATCATTTTTTTAAATTATGTTCTGCTTTTGCTCCTATTTCTAAGTTCTCGTTGACTTTTTAGGATTTCCTCTTTTTGAAGTTGCCACTGGAAATTTAGTAAAATCAAAGTAAAGGTTTAACAAATTTTACCAATAGATCAATGGAAAACTAAGAAGTTCCCTTCTTAAAAAAATGTACAACTGGAGGATTCTTTTGCAGAAGCAAATGTACAGAATTAAAAATAGGAAATTCCCTCTAAAAGAAACAACAATACAGTTTTGTGTGTATATTCTGTAAAACGTTTTTCACTATTTTAAGCTGCTTAGTTGAAACATATTTTACGCTCTATCATACCTAGAAATGGTTCTACCTATACATGTACTCTATTAGAGGTAAGTTGGAATAATAAAATCGAATTATTTGACTATTTATATTCATCTCAATAACATGGGTGGAATGCATATATCTTATTTATATTTAGCCCCTAGAAAAAACACTAGAGAATAACTCTGCAAATACATGATTTCTATGAATGACTTAACCTTCTTACAGGAAAAATTGAAAGCAAGAATACAACATTAAAATTGGGATTGAAAGAGTTAATTCTATTTTATTTTAAAATGCGGGTTAATTACATTTAGAGAGTCTTGCATACATATTAAAAGCACTTTCACATATAGATTTTCAATGATCCACATACAAATGTTTTCTGCATTTGTCCTACATCGTATATAACTTTCTGTCTGATAACCGCGGGAAAAATTCACACCATGTTTGCTAAATACCTCATACTCTTCTTGTAAACTTTACAGCTGCATCCCTCAATCTAGGAAGAGGATGAAGATCACTATGGAAACAATAATGTGCGTGTTGCTTTCGAAGCTTTCTTCATTTATTTCCCCAAAAGTAGAAAGTACAATCAATATTCTTGTTCTGAATTATCACTCAGAATATGTTGTTGTATAGATTCCATGTTCACTAAATAATGTAATATTATTGCCGTTATCTGTAGAGAAAAAATTATTAATATCTTCCAACTTAGCACAAGTTCAAAGTACACACCATATAGCGAATCCTGATAACTCCAATTATTTCAAATTCTGGTTTTCTAGTGCACAAATATTTTGATGGCTTATAAGTTCAAAGGCAAAATTCCTTACCTCAGTGCTTAGGTTGAAGTATTTACAGTCAAAATTGGAAATTTGGTCTCCTCGCACAACGATGAACTAAAACGAAAATGGAAGTTGTAAAGAAAGTATCCTGTGGTATCAGCAACACACGAGTTTCCTCATTATTACAAAATAATTGGTGAGTGGGGCTCTTTGATACTCCAAAAGTATATCAACCACCTGCAAGGCATTTACTCCAAGAAGCATGTTGGACGAATGTTTAGCAAGCAAGGCCACAATTAAGGATAATTATTTGTGAAAGTGTATGTTTTTAATTGTTCAACGAGCATTTATACCGCCCGAGTTAGTTTGTCAAGTTCGAAAATGTTTTAATTACAAAACCTTCAAGTTAAACGTAAAAGTTGACAGAGCCACATTCGCTGGCAGAAATGAAAATTATTGTCAAGAGACTGCATCCATTTCTCAGCAGAAATTACAGCAAGTGATGAGTACTTTCTACAGAGATGTAAATAAACGTGGACATCTGTTTCAGAATTTTTTTTCTTATACGAAAAAGTAATTTGGACAGAGTAAAACTACGGAAAATACGAAATAGTTGTGTTTGTGTAATAAGTTATTTAAAAACTGAATTCACTACCAGAAAGAAGAGAATGTGAGCAGATTGGTCACAAGTACCAAAACAGACTGTATTACTGTAACATTAATATTACCCAAAATAAATTGCTTTTATATCCTACACTAGCTGAATTATTTTTATCCTATCCAACTTCAAGAAACAACAGACAGCGATAGAAAACAAGAATACAAGAGCCGCGCAATAGAGCGTGACCAAATATCCTAGCAAAATAGTTTCATTCATCCTCACAATTTTCTGAAATTAGACTCTGCAGGATGCAATGCATCTATACCAGTATTTCTGCTACTCTTCAAAGACAGGTACTTCAGAATAGCCTTCGCAGCCTTCATCGCTGCTTCTGGTGGTGAAAAATGTCTCCTATGAAGATATTTCTTCAAATTGGAGAAAAGGAAAAAGCCACGTGGAGCTAAAAATGGGCTATACGGAGGATAAGGGACACACTTCACATTCCTCTTTTGAAATATTCAGCAGGAACATTTGCAATATGCGGCCGTGCATCATCGTGGTGCAGCACCCAGTTTGTTGCACGAAAATGTGGCATTTTGCACGTGATATGGTGTTACACAGTATTCAGGATCTACCTGTAATATTACCCATGTACACTCGTGCGTTCAGGTACGACATGCTGATAAATCATTCTTTGAATATCGGAAAATTAGATAACCTAACTTTCCCAGCAGAAGCAATTAGTTGTGTGTGTGTGTGTGTGTGTGTGTGTGTGTGGGTGCGTGGGTGGGTGGGTGGGTGCGTGGGTGATGACAGAGATTTCCACACAGAGCTTTCCTGTTTACTCTCAGGATCGAAATGATGCTTTATAAGCAGCGATTATCTTTGAAAGAAACTCCGCATTTCCTGTGACATCATCTTCAGCTGCAGTCACACCTGCACACGAATGTCAGCAGTCTTGGAACTCACCGTTCATAAACACATCTCATATGCAACTTTTCAGTTACCAACGTAAGGGTGGCGCACAGGAAATGTTCAACATTTCTGAAAGTGTTCATAATATTCAGTGATTCTTTCTCACAGTGACAGCAGCCACGTTAATAGTTTCTTCCGTTATAACAATAGCTGTACGCGCAAATCCACTTCTTTAAAATTGATTGCCTCCCCTCTTTAAACATTTTAAACCATCTTTGAGGTTTTAGGGGAAAAAAGCTCTATGTGGGCCTTCTGTAACATTGCGTAGGGATTTGTTGAGAGGAAAGCAGAATTTCAGAGCGGCATATTGTTCCTCGTGCGTGTTCTCCATAGGCGGAACGGAACATGTCTCAACTTGAACACCTATCGCAGGTGGGAACCGGAAGTGACAACAATGGTATTAATACCACGGGTACATTACGCATCGATTCATCTTTATACATTAAGTATCTTAAGATAGCAATACAACTTGAATTTTCAAAGTGGATTTGGCTTGGGGTGATATGATGAAACCTAAAATGAAAGTTTGTTTTTACACTTCTCCCTCAAAATCTAATTTAGCATGCCTTTTGTTTAAATTTCATTTATTTTAATAATTTATTATTGAGACGGGAAAGATTTGAAATGGAAGCACCATACATCTATCCAAATTATTTTATAAAATGGTTGTTCAGTTAAAAGTTCATTTTCGGTTGTATTAGCGACGTTCTCATAATTCGGAACCAGCATTGCAGTTACCACCTACATGATTGGCTATGAAGTGTATGGATTATTCGTTTTGCTTTAGTGTTTCCTCAGTCATCACTCCAGAATTTCGATGTACTTCTTATATATCCTTAAAAAACGAGGGTTATTTAGTTGAAATACAAATGTTCATTAACAGAGGTCGGAAAGCAGAATCAACTCTTTTCGTCTCGCACGAGCGACATCCAAAACATTTCATTATTGCGTATTGTTGCCGTTTGAGTCTTTGTAATCAGAAGTACTGTAATTATAGTAATTATATTATATAGTACTGTAATCATTTTTACAAGACTTTAATGCAAACTGAGATTAGCTGCCTCAAAACAAATGCTGTTCGCTTACAATGAAAATGAGACTACTACTATAGAGACCACTGCTTGGTCTAGTGGTTAGCGTTGCTGACTCCTAAACATGAGGCCTGGGTGTGATTGCCGGTATCCGCTTAGGAATTTTTCTAAGTTAGCGCCTGCTGAGATGCCACCAGGATGTTATTAAACGAAGTCCAAGCTGTGAAGTCCGTCTACTAACTTACAACTCAGTGATGTTCTTCTGTTTAATGCGGTGCTACAGTTTCCCTATTCAGTCTCGATGGCTAAGACGAGAAGGGGTATTATATTGGAATAATAGGCGTCACTTCGGGGAATCGAGCTAGGTCGACTCCTCCAGGAAAGTCGAGGTGTTTCCAGATGGATACTGAATAACTCAACCAACTCTGTTAAATGTATAAGTATTTATTAAAGGATTTTCTTATACAGTTGGACGTGGATCCTCCAAGCACCAAGGCTTCTCTCCTGTTTCTGAATAAATTCAGGGACCTTTTATACAATTGTGATGCCCAAGGAGGGGTATTCATCACCTAGTCTAGACATAAGAGCTATTGTTAAACACTTCCTTCCACCACGAGGTGAACAGTCACCAGGTCCTGACATAATTTCTAAGAGGTTCATGGTTTGGGTTTAACCTTAAAACTAAACAATACTTCGTCAGTACAATAATTTGCTCTATCTATAATATGCACAAAAGGACATAATATTTTAAGTGAATGGAAAAGAGGGTCGCTTTTTGTTTATGCAAGTGTTTCTCTGAGGACCCTTTCAGGTCATGTCACCTCTGGGATGCACAGTGTGGCAAAACAAGTCACCCTTAATATTTACTATGTTTGGGTTTATACAGTATGTTTCACTAACTAGGATATACAGCGTGCTCTTACACAATATCATGTTCTTATATCTTGTTAACGTTGCGATTCTTTATAATACCACGCTTTCGTTTTTTCTGGCGTAAAAATCGTTAAGTATGGCTTCCTTCGGAAGGGAAGTAAAGCCGTGGGTCCCGTGTCGTACATTTACGGCACGATAAAGAACCTCAAGCCTGAAAAAGAGGCCTCTGAGCAAAATTTGTCGGCCGTTTCACGCCCTAAATAGAATGGACGCTGATGACCTTCGATGTTAAAGAGCGTCCTTATTAAACAACCCCCCTCCCAAAAAAAAACCGCTTTAGTTACAAATTGGAAAGTTGCCTGATGGAGAGCTGGCATTCTTCGATCGCAAAAGACGCGTGATAGGCGACCTGCGGGATGCCGGCATGCTGATCACGTGCTCCCTGCAATACTACCTTCTATCAATGAATTCGAAAGACGGAGATAGAGAGTGCAGAGGTCACCCCGGGCTGTAGTGCCAAAGGAGAAGATAGTGACCTACTTACCCAATTTAAAAGTTTATGAAGTTCTTCGTAGAAAGGATGAACACATTGTTAATCACAGAGCAATTCCGTTACAAAATTAAACTCACTCCAAAATGTTACAGCAGATTTATAACGAACAATTGTTTCTTATGCCAAAAAAAAAAAAAAAAAAAAAAAAAAAAAAAAAAAACAAAACATTAGAAAATACGAATAATTACAAGATGGGCAAAAGAAAAACTATTTTCGTAAAATTGATTTGTTTCACGATTATCACATCTGAGCACTTAGATCCTTCCTGACGGTTACTAATAAAAATACGTTTTGCTATAAATCCGAGCTCTATCTATGATCCGTTGTAACAAGGGTCGATTAAGGAAATAATTGACTCGTCACACGTTATTTCAATTATCGCCAAGAGCTACAAGAACTAAGTCCCTGAAGAGGTCGCTTTGGCCCCTTGTTGTTAACCGTTGCTATAAGTAAATGGAAAGGGAGGCAGTACGCTAATGTTTGCTGAAAGTTAAACTGTTTAAATGGTGGCACTGGCAAGAGGAAACACAAAAATTATGTTTAGGGGAACAAGTGATGCGAAGGAGATAATTTAATATAGAAGCTGACCTATTACATTAAGTATGTGATACTCGGTTGGGAACATTGGCGGAAGACTCGGAGAAGTTCGGGGCAAGAGTTGAGAGAGAAGGGATGGGAAAGCACTTTATGGAATGAAGGAGTGTACAGAGGGTGCATCAGCTTCCATGTCTCTAAAATCTCCCCCAGTTGGGGCTTTATGAAACTTCCATTTGGAGAAGTTTTATTTCCTCTGCTACCATTGCTACGAATCTTATTTCAGATTGGATTTCTAGAAATTAAATTTAACTCTTAGGAATCTTCAATTAAGTTTCATTAAGGGATCCCCCTCTATTTTGTATTCAGACTTTGAAAATAAACATTCAATCTTCAACAAACGAAATAACTGCTATTTTTTGCCCTAAGTTGGGATGGCTAGAAACCTGAATTCTTTTTAAAAATGGAGTTTTGTTGTGTATTAAAACTTATAATAAAAACATTTTAATTTTACACAAACTCAATGGGAAGACTAGCAACTTAGCGGTCGTAATAAATATTTGGACGTTCGAATAGCTAGGGAAGCAATCAGGGACCTCTCTTCTATGGTTCTAAGTTTTTGACTGTCAAGATAACTCACTTATTCTTCAAGGATTAATTGCCTATTTAGTTCTCCCAACACCTGCTGATACTCTTGGTATATGACCAACGTTTATTCCACGTCATTTATTAACCTTTGCACTTATCTTTGCATTTTAAAAAGCGCTTTGAATGTATAACTATATAATTCTGCTTTATTGTTTCTGAAATGCGTAATTCTATGACTTGAGCTTTTACGGCGTTGTTTATTGATTACACTAGTCTGCGATAAAATTATTAATTAAGTTTGAATGCTTTTAGGGTATTTCTGGGCATGTTAAAATCAAATTCAAAGACAGAAAGTTCCTACCACGTACAGTTTTTAATTGTTTTAATTTTACTTTTCTTATAATATCACATTTTGAAAGTTATAGCGTAATTATTAAAACTGTAATACCATAACACATATCTGTAGTTTTAGTATATCAAAATGTGAAAACCAAACATATTCATGAATTTTTAAGGGGTTTATAGTAAAAAGCGAGGACACCGGATGTTTCGTATCTGATAGGGGGTGCAAGCGGAACAGGAAGTTAGAGCCAGATTACATGCACCCTTGTGATTATGTTTATTTGTGGGAGATAGGAATGCCAACAACCCACTTTATGAGATGTACATCTTATCTTATCTTTACAAGTATATATAAATCCCGTCTTGTTTCTGTCATATTTCTTTAGTTTCTGATTCATCTGAAAACAAAATGAGTTTGAAGTTTTATTTTGAAGTAGAATGCTGTAAGTTTTTAGTTCAGTAAGAAAGTATTTACCATGTCGCATCGAATTTTTTTTTAATGATTTATTTATGGACGCTCATTAACATCTAAGGTCATCAGCGTCCCATTCAACTCAGGGCGTGAAAACGGCCGACAAATTTTCCTCAGAGGCCTCTCTTTCAGGCTTGAGGTTCTTTTTCGTGCCGTAAATCTACGACACGGGACCCACGGCTTTACTTCCCTTCCGAAGGAAGCCATACTTAGGATTTTTACGCCCGAAAAAAATCCATCGGTCCTGGCCGGGTTCGAAACCGCGTTTTGGGTTTAGGAGGCAAGTATGGTAACCACTACACTACCAGGACCGACATGTCGCATCGAGGATGTATAAATAATCGAGATCACTTGGATGTGGGAAATTCACATTGCCTAAGCAGAGACGTAATACCGGAGATTTTCTGAAAAATAATATCATGACTATTTTGGAATCAAACTTGGAGACCAAAGTAAGGCTTGGGTCCCACATAAAACATGCAGAGCATGCATTGAAGAACTTCGTCATTGGGTCGACCCAATGACCACTTAGAGAAAATTTGGAAATCGGTTCTAAGAATGTTGTACCCCGAAGCCTGCCTGCATATCCTCTTTGAGAGGAAAGAGACTTACTCTGTCTATATCCAGGGAAAACCGGGAACGAACGCTGACATTGAAACCAAAATATTGTTCAGGAAACAAATTTTGGGAAACAATGAAAGCGGCTCTTCCAATGGGGTAGCACAATAAGCTTATAGACTGACGTGCGGGAAATCTACAAATCGTATTATAAATACCTAGTTATCAAATCAAAAATTCTATGTTGTTTTTTTTAATTTTTATATACTGGCATATTCCTTTTATACCAGTCTGGACAAGTCGGTCCTAGTGGTGTAGTGGTTACCATATTGGCCTCCTACACCCAAGAACCCGGGTTCGAACCCGGCTAGGACCGATGGATTTTTTCGGGCGTAAAAATCCTTCGGAAGGGAAGCAAAGCCGTGGATCCCATGTCGTACATTTACGGCACGAAAAATAACCTCAAGCCTGAAAGAGAGGCCTGAGTTGAGGGACGCTGATGACCTGAGATGTTAAAGAGCGTCCATAAATAAACCAATCACAAAAAAATCAATCAGTCTGGACAAATACATACGCGTATTTTATAGCTTCACCACTTTAACATTTTGCAGTAAAATAATGATTACTTAATATAAGGTTATTGTTACAGTAATTGTTTTTAAAATGAACAAGTTTTCCTCTATAATTCTAGTACATAGAAAGTAAAAGAATCATCTGACAGCCTCTTCTGCAGATGAACCAAAGCATAAATACAAAATATACTCATCCGAAATGTCATTGGTACAAATTCATTACCCTTCAATGTAGCCGCACTTCTTAATACGATACAAACAAGAAATGTGGCGCAAAACCAATGCACGCATTATTCTATGGCACAGGTTCACTCCCACGTAAATAATACACATGATAAACAACAGAACAACTTCTCAACACAAGTGATATCGAAACCGGGTCTCTGTTAACAGAAATGAATGTTTTAAGTCATTTGAATAGTGTTCAACGTCACTTTAACAGCTGAGGATCACAGGTAATGGACATTGATGATAAATTATATTATAAATTGGGAAATGATTTTTTTTTTTAAAGGAAGGAAGTGTTTCAGGCCTAAATTTAGTCATTTGCCATTTATGAAGACTGAGGAAAACCTGGAATAAACCTCAGTCAGGTAGGTAGGAATCGAACCCAGGGCTCCCGCTCGTGAGTCCGCGCCTTAAAGACCTCGGCTACTCTTGGCGGTTTTTAACAGTCATGATTTACTATTGCGGTCAATGACAAACCACATAACAACAGCTAGGGTCCACACAGGAAGTAGAGGTGCCGGAAGAAGCCTCATAGTTGCTGGGGGAGAAGCGGTTTACTGTTTCAAACTAAGCTCCCCTTTGTACTGCCCAAATGAAGTGCTTCGTCTTAATTATTTGTCTACCGCAAGTACTTTGATTGGCGCCGCTTTGCTTTGCCTCTCTGGTAACCGTAAGAAGATTGTCAGCGTTAGTTCAAACAAGGAATGCCTTTCACTGCATTACTTCCGAAGGTAAAACAATAGAACAGCTTTAGCAGAATAGCCGAAGACTCCACAACCACTCTCCCGTCACCGGGTCATTATAGTACATTTAGAGGAGCGCAGTGACGAAACACAATGCTGCTTAACTTTACAGGATAGAACCGTTAGTCCAGAAAGGGACTTCAGTGTCCACTAAGTTAATGAATTAATATGCTAACCGTTTTAGCAACGCAGTCCTCCGCCTTTATCTCCGGCAGAATTCTGAGGCTCGCTTCATATGGTAATGCTGCGTCCATCCGTGCCCGTTATTCATCTCGACAGAAACGGCGAGTCCTCTGCCTAGCGTAAACAAGTTGATTTTCATATCGCTATAATCTATTTTGTACTCTCAGTCTTCATCCTCCGTAGAGCCCTTGTCTGGCAATTCTCCCGCCTCGTCTTCTCTGCGCCAGTATTATTGCATGGAGATAGTGAGTTGAAAAAGAGAGAGAGAGTAGAAAAAAATGTCATTTGTAGTGAACACGAAATTTCTGCAGGGTTTTCGTTGAGAGACAGAGGTAAATATACGACCTAAAGAATGTAGCAAATTACTGTCTTAGCTACTTGAACATTGCTTACAAAACACAGGTGACGTTTACTATGACTCTACTCCACTAAGCTAAACTTAGTTCAAAGCAAAACCTCTTGCTTAAAGCGAAAGCAAAAGCTGGTGTGTCGACTACACTTTTGTTGAGTTCAAAATTTGAGCTCAAAATACCCTAATTATAATGAATTTGAAATACATATATGAAAAATTACAATTTACTACTAAATTCCTCGACAGGAATTGGGTCGATTTACAATTTTATATAATTAAAGATTTGTCCACATTGACCATAACACGAGCTAAAATGGCGTCAGAGAGCCCCCTTATCCTTATCTTTTCTTATTCCTTGTGTCTTGGATCACTTTATTTGAGCATTAAAATAGCAGGCATTCACTTATACGTAGCGATTCAGCGAACTATGAACCGATTTGCATTTACATGTTTCCTGTTGTTGACTAGGTAGTAGATTTACCTAGTTTTTGGCTGTCAATTGTAGTTGAGATTAGTTAAATTATTATGAGTGCTAGGTTTTGTTCTGTATTTAATTATAGTTCTGTATATGTTTTCTACTGTAAAACGTTAATTTATGATTCACACGCATTAACGCGCTAGCAAAGTTCAAAGATGATTTAAGGAAGTTTCCCGGGTGTTAAAAGATCCAGACCGTACAACAAGCTATAATATTTATAATACATTTCAAGCCATGGGTAGTGTTTAGTGTAAAAAAAACTAACAAACAGCGTAAAGTTTTACTGAAGAAACATTAGATGAAGTAGGTAAGCATTAAAGACTTGACCCAACAATTACTTAAATATCTTTTACAACAGTGACATATTTCTTATGGCTTTGAGCATTACTAAAGCTAAAATTATATAAAATATCTTTGGAATATGGGAATGCAAATTACCTCTCCCTTCCCTTATAGAAAATATACCAATAGGGAACATGATTTCGCTTTTTTTTTTTTTTTTTTTCCCCAAAAAGCCTGTGTTATTTTGATGAGAGCAATTTACAGAGCATTTTAGAATGGTGGAGCTATTAGTATAGATTTTAGCCCCTTGCTCCCCGGACCTAATCCTTTGCGACTTTCATCTCTGGGTTAAATTAAAAATGCCTCATACAAGACAAACCTACATACCCTAGAAGAACTGAAAAAATATACCCAGGAAATAGCCAACATTATACAGCGTGCACTTACTTACTTTTGCTTGGCTATAGCAACCACACATATAGTAATTATACGGTACGACATCTAAAAACCACAGTTGAGAAATATTCTTGCTATTTTATACTACCAGCACCATCTCTGTGTAAGCCTGGTAACATTTCAAATCATCTTTATAAAACACTTTAACTGCATGAGGTTTACGGTGGTCCAAAAACAAACGTCAATTCAGTGTTGACACTTTCTTTGAAAGAGCGTGTTTATTAGAGCATAGTGCAACAAATCTACTATCAAACTGAGTGTCAAAGTTAAAATATCGTCTCATAACTGAGTAAACCCAAGTTCAATTTCTTAGCTACGCAGCCAAATTCTAACCCTGCATCATATACCGGGTGTAAAAAAGATGTATATTACAAGGCTGGATGATAGGTAGATGGGCATATGTTAATATCCAGAAACACTTTACTTATGTGCTAGAGTCTCTGAAATATAGAAGAGGACGTGGGTCACAAAAGCTAGGAAAGAAGTAAAACTGAATATTGAAATTCTGTAAATAAACATCATTTTAATCTACTGCTAAAGGTGCTGATCATGGCTACCACCAACTTCGATAACTTTTTTGCATCGCCTGTTTGTGTCAAGTTGAACTCTTGGAAATATTCCCAGCATATCTCGGATGACTCCAGCTACTAATTGAAATGGTGCAACAAGATCTTGTTGTGTCTCCACGGGGGTCTCGTATACCAGGGTTTGCATTTACCCCCAGAAAAAGAAATCCAATAATGTCAAGTAAGGGCGCGAGGGGGCCAGGCTATTGGCCTCTATATCCAATCCATCTATTGCCAAAGGCATCAGTCAAATGGCTACGTACCTAATAATTGATGTGTGCTGGAGCACCATCCTGCTGGAACCACACCACTAAACCAAAGGCAACTCTTTCTGCTCTCGGCTCGGTGGCTATGGAATGTGGCGAAGTACTGCTGTGCATCACGTGACAGCTGAGCAGTACCACTGGTAAACATCCCTTAACTAACGAACGCGACTTATACTGCATGTCGGGACGTCTGTCATCCCCTTCCACTTTCGAATTCTCTAGCAAGTGTTTCTGTACATGAGTTTATTAATAACATATGATCACAAGCACACCTTTACTTATCACCGAGCCATGCAACATATACCGAGAGTGCCAAAAAATGTATACACACTTTCACAGTAGACATCTATTCAATATATTTCCAAGCTGGACCGAAAAACAACAATAATGTGTAGTATGATGGTCTGTAAACAGATGTGACACACATACATTATGATAGCGTTGCTACGTGACAGGTAAATCAACATTAAACAAATGAAGCCAAGATTATCGTTTGATGTTCTGTAAGCAGATGTGACCCACATTACGTTATGATAGGTTGCTACAACAAAATGGTGCCAAGATTATCGTTTGAATAGTGGGAAGCAATTTTGACGTGGTATTGAAAAACCAAGAATGTTGTGAAGTTCAAAGACAATGAAGACGTGTGTACAGAACAGAACCGCCGTTGGACTTCTACCTATGGGGAACTCATAAAGATGTTGTATACCGTAGAAAACCAGCTACACTAGCAACACTTCGGGAAGAAATTGAAATGGCATATATTCACGGGGGACACTTTCGCTAGCGTTCCTTAATCAGTAGTTCAACGTACTCAGAAGTGTATCGACGCCGATGGTGGGCATTTTGAGCAACTGTTGTAACTGTAAAAGTCTAAGATTAGTGCTCATCATTTTCTGTTTGTGTGAATTCAGTTTTGTTATGTTAAAACAATTTTTTCTTTGCTTGAAGTGTGCATACATTTTTGACACCCTCTGTATATACTTTAACCCCAGTGGGCGTCTATCTGCATGTTGCATTAGATTATCTTTAACTAAACAGGCAATGCGGACTTTACGATTGGTTCTAGTTAAGCTTTAAGTAATATATACTGATGTGATGCTTATGGTTAACGAGCATGAGATTCAAAATGTCAAGGAGAGCTTGACATAGTTTAATAGTTCTCTTGTAAGTTATATCAGCGTATTCTGACAACTTGCTAGGTAGGTCATTCTATGGTTATCGTGTACCTTGTGCCCTGTGGCATTTCCATCGCACTGTTCCGCCAAGTGAGCTCGGGTTATAACCCCAGAGTTCCACGCCCAGATGGACAAGCTCTAGCGAATGTGCACTATGCAGCTTTGTCTCCATAGGAATTTTGGCTGGAGTAATACCGTCATTAGAATGGCACGCAGTTTGTCGGCCTTCACAATGGGACCCAAGTTTTACTTATTACGTGGGACTGCGTCCATGTTCTCTCTACTCACAGCGATTGTTCTGCAGGCCTTGGCATGTCTCACCCACAAGCTATGAAGTGCGATCCTGAATAGGGTAGGCGTTTGTCTTTGTCGAACCGCCAAGTATTGTTCTTGTGCGAAAACTGCTAATGGCAATAAAACTAGAGTTCTAGATCTAGAATTACAGAGGACGATGACGCAATTCAAAAGATATGCTTTTCTACTGCAGATATTTAATCAAATATGTAGGTTAGTAGCTTTAGACATAGAAAAGAATTGCGGAAAAATATTCTGCAATAGGATGCATAAATCCGTGCTCCATGGATTGACCAACATTCCGCTTGTCTATGATTTGTCGTATTTCATTTGAGTTTAAAAGAAACAGTGCTTGGCTTTTTAAGCAAAGTTAGTTGTCGAAATTAATAGAAACGTTTAATCTATGTTAAAATACACGGCACTGTGGCCACCATTAATGTAAGTGATAATTAAATTAAATGACATGTAATATTCAACCAAAGGTCATGTTCCTTCACTCACCCTTAAATGTGTATGTAAGCTTAATTCTCCGGTGCTTTTTCTGAGGGTGTGTGTGTGAGTCCGTTATGGATATATTTATATCACTCTTGAAAGAATTCTGAAAGTTTCACTAAACCTTTTGTCATCCCTTTCTCTAACGCATTTCGTCTTCAACACACGTAAATTTGATCATGTGACAACCCTGCCTAACCAACTGTCATGGTTACCTCTAAAAAAATATAGGACTCCCCATTCCCTTACGATTCTGCTCAAACTACCCCGTAACTCCATCACCTCTCACTTCGTACACCTGTACCTACCTCAAACCCGGAATAATAGTTTACTGTCTATCCCTGGTCACCGAACACATTTCTACTCAATCTTATTCAGCGTGTCAGCTCCCAGAATCTGGAACTCCCTTCCTCCTGAAGTCTGAGACATCGGACAATAAACAATTTAAATGTATATTAAATTATCATCTCAACTCTAGGAATCATAACAGTTAGTCTTTCGCTTCTTCTTCTTCCTCATATTTAAACACGATAAAAATTATTGAATTATAACACTATCTTGATTAACATTTTAACTATATTAAAACATGCACCATTTACATGAGGTACATATATTTAATTTGACTTTTATACAACTGAATACTGTACTCTGAATTTTTGCTGGTTTGTTCGCCTTGTAGCGTGCAAGAGAAGGCCCCATAGTCTTAATTCTTGCCATGGCAAATAAATAAATACATATAATCCTAATAAGACACTGCGTCATTCCGCTGCAATTGACAATTACGTAGAAGTAGCTGGAAAGCAGTTATAAATGAAGAGCTGCCAATCTTAAGGTCGGTCAGCAGTCTCCTGTAAAGTAAAATATGACTAAGAAAGTTTAAGAAAATTTTAAACTAATAACTAAACAGTAATTAGTATGTACTGTTAAATTAAAATAAAAGAAGTATTAATCTAAATTATCACAATGGGACCAAAAACAGCGAAATATTATATTTTAAATTATCTTCTACATTCCGGTGCTTTTGTTCGGCCTAAGGTTCTACAAAATCCCAGAAAAGAGCAGACATAATCAAATAGGTTGAGACCAAGGTTAGCATATATGAAAACTCATCTCTCCTGGACAGTGACTTAAATATCTACTACGCTTGCGCAACACATGCTGAACCTTTGACCGTATAATTGGTGATCGACTATCTAGTACACAGATAATTAATAGTCTAAATACGAAAATATTTCAATTAATTAATAAAACTTAGCATATGACCCAGCACACTCATTTTGGGTAACATAGCCTTATATCCTTTATGGGCGCTATGCGTAAGGTTTAACAATGTTTATAACAACAGCAGCAGTATCCTATTTTAGTCATTTGTAATGTTCCACTCCTATGAAGCAATTTAAAAAAATATGGATTCATTTGTTTATACTCGTACATAAATCTACACTGCTCTTTCTAGATGGCTTTATGGTATGTTTATTTTAACATTAGATTTATGTCCATTCTCCCTCCCACGGTTCCATTTATATTGTGGTATGCATAATTTAGTATTGTATAAGTTGATATCATTGTAAACAAACATACATGCCGCAGTATGCCATGGGAGGGATTGTTAAAATTGGTGTAAAGAAAGATATGAATGGAGGGGGACAATAGCGCATGCGTGGTAGGACATGACGCAATGGTTTTGCAAGATTAAGTTAAATTCCTCCTTCTACTTCAAGACGTGAAGATGACCAGGCCTGTCACAGTTCTCTAAGCCCCTTTATGGATAGAATACCTATTATTAGCTCAGATATTTAAAATCAGTTATAAAATAAACTGATGTTATCATGAAAAGCCTCGTATATTTTGGTTTATAACTATAGATAGTTTTTAATTATTTTATTTTTATATTTAGTAGTTAATTGAGAAAAGGATGTGAAATACAGGAGAAGATTAAGGTTTGAGTAAACCCCCAATGTCGCGTTGTTAAATTGAATTTAGGAAGTGAGTAAGTATTCTTTAAATTTAAATTAATTATTGACATATTTAATGAATTCGCTGGCAGATTATTTACTATCGTGACAATATTCTCCGTTTTATTTGTTTATTACTTTCTGTGATAATGTCTTTGCTTTTTGGATCATTAATTTATCGATCAAATTTGCTACCTCGGCCGATAGAGGTATACGTGCTGAGTGATTAGGAAACAATTTGCTGTATAATTATGAAGCGCCTATACTAGATGCAAAATTTAATGATATGGTCAGTCAGTCATTAAGTTTTTGTTGCTTTTTATCGGGACAAGACAATTTTGTCAAAATGTTGTACTTATTATTCTATTTTGATTACAAACTCTTTGCGTTTATGAATAGAAAAATTACTTGCACTAGGTTCTTGTAATATTTTAAACAAAAACAATCACATACCTAAACTCTTAACGTATTGCAGGGCTGCAGAACTGTTTGTTTACATATGCATCTTAAAACTGACCAATCATCTCCTAGCTTGTATTTAGTTTACTGCTGAATAGTGCTAATGCAGTTTGAATCAATGAATATCTCAATATCGTACAAACCAGAAACATGTGATGATAGTTCAGAATGTGAAGCCCGCTAAACTTATAAACATTAACAGCGATTGTAAAACTGCATAGTTACACCTCAAATTTCAGGTGTTTTGTTAATTTTTTTCTATAGGAAAATGTTAAAACTAAAACTAAACTGTGAGTGTTTAGCAGAGACTTTATTTTGCCCATTGTGATTTATTTTAAGGTTTTAGAACTTCAAAATTACTATTTTTCTTTTCACTAGCAATGACATAGAAATTCAAGGGTTTGGTTTGCTTCAAAATTCTTGCAATAGTTTGGTTAAATTGAGTTCAATTTGTTTTTCTTTATTTATGCCAATAAAGAAATACAGTCTTGAAGAAACTGTTCATCAACTCATAATGAGATTACAAGAGATGCGATATCTCAATTTATTGTTGATTTGGTTTGTTTAAGGACGCTCTTTAACATCTCGGGTCATCTCAGCTCAGAAACTTCTTCTTTCAGACTTGAGGATCTTTTGCGTGAGTAAATCTACGACACAGGATCCACGGTTTTACTTCCATTCCAAAGAAAACCATGCCTAGGATTGGTCCGGCCTGTATTGAGCCCCTACGAGACAATATCTCTCAAGGACAATGTATTTAAAAGTAACTGTGTAGCCAATAGTTGTACTACTACTACTACTACTACTACTACTACTACTACTACTACTACTACTACTACTACTACTACTACTACTGCTACTGCTGCTGCTGCTGCTGTTGCTGCTACTACTACTACTACTGCTGCTACTGCTGCTGCTGCTGCTGTTGCTGTTGCTGCTACTACTACTACTACTACTACTACTACTACTACTACTACTACTAATAATAATAATAATAATAATAATAAAAATAATAAACAATAATAATAAACATGACAAGAAACAAACGTATTCCAAACTGCCATGGAAGAAAAGTTATAGGAATTTCTTATGCAGGTGCTGGCAATGTGTTGCAGCTGAGGAGCATCATTTTCCACATTTCTTACAACGCAGATTAGTGTTTAGTATCATCATTTTAAATACTTATTTTAATACTTTCAGTTAAAATATAAACATTAGCCTTATGTGTGGAAACTATGTTTCCCTTATTGCCCATAACTTAAATAACCTCAATGTTTTAAGAAATGCAGACGTACATATGAGTCATCGCAGAGGGGCAGATAAATAAAAAGAAGTGTAGAAAGGGAGCTGGAATGAGGAAATTAAGAGCATTTTGACGATCCAAACTGTGGGGCAAGCCTGTTCTGATCTTTCAACTTCAAACCCATTTTCCTGTGAGTTTGATTTTTCATTGTATAAGCAACATTTTCAAGCTACTATAGTGAGATTATTTGAGTCACAGACTACATAAGCGCTTCTCCCAATAGGCAGTCGTTTTCTGCTGACTAGTGACTCAAATAATCTCACTGTACGTCAAGTAGAAAGCTAAATTTTTTCAGTACTTATTTATGCAAATATATTACATAGGCAGAAGTAATTTTTTCAAGATTGGTAATATTTTAAGTATTTATGTGACAAATATACACTAAGAAACACGAAAAGTTAAACACGTGTTAAAATTTATTCTCTTCTTTGAAATAGCAGACCATATACAAATTCATTATTTAAACGTATGTGAACATTCTATCTTGCAAGCATTTTATGTTATAGTTTTTGTAATTTTTCAAAAAATATCCCTAATACACGAGTACATCCAAATTTAACAGTAGTAAATTTGACCATTCCATGTTCCCTTAGTCGCGTCATAACAGGTAATAACGCACATATTTTCGATGTTTTAGGCAATACCACTCCCTTTGATATTCGGTTCGAAGCACCATGGTTGCCTGCGGTACTTGCCTTAGGGGCACAATCCGGTTGCTTTACACAATTTTATTTTTGTGTTGATACAATAAGGCAATTTTTAGATAAATAAATTATGCTTTCCACTTGTTACTCTTGATTTAATTAATTTGTATTCAGGATCCGAACTGGCAAATGAGCAGCTGTTTAAATAAATATTAAATTTCAAAGAAAAAATCAATGGTTTTAAGTATAGTGTGTGTTAATTTTTGGTAATATATCCAAGATGTTCAGAAACCAAATTGAAAACTGAAAGCTGGTAACGGAATTGCATGATTCGTACCTCTTTTTAAAGCTAAAGAGGGCCGTTTTTTCAAGATGAATTCAATAATAATCGCTTAATGTTTTTATCATTGCAGCCTTACTTGTTTTCTTTGCTACTCTTGTGTCCCTGAATATTTCTGAATTTGCTACTTAACCTAAAATAGACGAGACCGTTAATATACCTTTAAGTTTGGTTCTTCTAGAAATAACATGACTTTCTTGAAATTGCAGACATGAACTACGATTTCTATACCTCTCAAATTAAAAACAGAACAGGTAGAACGCATGAGGTTACGCAACATTACAGATACGCCAAGCAGTGTCATTTGTTTTCGTTTAGTTCATGTCCTCGCTGCTATGCGCAGCTAAAGCTTCAAAGAATCACCGTGGCTGATGAAGATACATTGCAGAAGTTATAAACGAAAGTATGAAGATTTGTTCCGACATACAAGCAACGTAAAATGGCAAGACATTCATTTAGACGTAGCTATGCTTAAAAAAGAACATTGTTCATGCAAGATTTAAGCCCAAACAACGTTCTCCTCTCAACTGCTAAGCTAGGATTGGCGAATCTTACTCCAGACTCAATTTCAGCGTCACAAAAAGTAGACAGCAAGTTCCGGTAATGAATGAGCCACAGGCAGGGCACTTTACCCCTCATTTTACTTCAGTCAGAGTAGGCGAGGAGGAAGTCTTCTGCAGAAAAAAAAATGCATGTTTGGTTTGCCGAAGACAGGCAAGGAATAAAATATGGACACATTTTCCCGTAAGACACAGTTTACAAAAAGGGAAAGGAAGTCACATCCGTCAAGTAAGACAGGAGAAGGGAAGAAACAGAGTTCGAGTGGAGAAAGAGGAGCCCGAGTGTCCCATGCACTTCAGCTGCCCCCCTGGCCGACCTGCCACAGGTTTCAGTGTCGTACTAGCTTCGCACATAAGAGTCTTGCATAGATCCAGAATACTAGAACAATTTCGGATTAGCAAACACCACAGAATCAAAACGTCAGAAACAAAATATAAACATACAGAGTGAACTATACGCCGCGTTACATATTGTGTAAATACAAAATGGTTTCATATGTATACGGTAAGGTGGTAGCATGCATACACATAAGTTGGAACCAATACATTGCTGATGCATAAAGTTCTGATTTTAATGACTTGAAATACTTTAAAATTTCCCTTAAAAATCTGGCTTTATGATCTTAAAATTAACTAAAAATTGATTAAAAAGGAAAAATGAAAAAATACTTAAAAACTGCATTTTTATATCTGTGTCTCTTATTTCAGCATTGCAGTAAAGTACAAATACTTTGCCCAGATTTCCAGTTGTGAAAGAATGGAAAATGCCAGCTAGAAGATTTTTGAAAATTTTACATTTGCTGAACTCTTATTACTGCACGGCCCTGTTACATTTTCTTTGTCTCCGTGATCCAAGACTTTCCTTGTGTTTTTATCTATTTACAAGCTGACCAATCTGCTGAAATGTTACAGTAGAGAATACTGCATATTACCATCAGTGGAAAATACAGTATTTCCAATCTCAAAAAAAAAAAAAAACGAATTTAATTTTGTGGAAGTGCTTATTTTTACTTTCGGTTTGTTTAACTGTTGACTGACACATGGCCTTTGAAAAATTGAATCGGAAATGCAAAATGGAATGTGAAGGAATCGTAGGGCTTACAGGTGAAGGGTCTCAAACAATTAATAGCAGACACATACAACTTCATGCTCTGTAAAGAGAAAGACTTGTCTTACAAAGGAAATGAATGTCTGTAGTTAGTGCAGTCTAATATTTTACGATTAATGTAATAAAATATCTAAAATGACAAATATATATATATATATTTGTACATTACTTTCAATACAAAAACGCCTTTTAACATTAAAAATTATACAAAGTGGTCAATATGCTCCCTAGTGATGACGGCAAGTACTCTGTTTAACAGCTTTGTACTGGGATGACAATGACGGACGTTATGAATCTCTTCCAAGAAAAGTATGACGTTTTGCCGACCCCAAGAAAAAGCATGCATTTGAAACAAGGAATGTGAAAGATCGGAAGCAAGGCGGAAGACCCAAGACGAGAATAAAGGCAGGTGTCAGTCTACAGGTATTTGTGGTACATTCGCCAGTAAAGTCAACAAGAAAACACCCAGCTGAACTTGGCATACTCCAAACTAATGCTACGTCATATGAAAGAAAAAAAAAGATCTAAACTGTTGTGGCCAATTTCTGTTAACGAATTGAATGATGTTGATATGTATGCTAAAAGTCCTGCCTTTCTCCATTCGGACTTTATCGCAAAAACGTTAAGTTCACAGCTGAATGTGCAATTTACCGAAGTTTCAGAAATCGTAAAATTGTGTTTGGGGCTAAGAACGATGATTGGGGAAGAATTCACCACACTTTCATAATCTTGGCTGACATTACCGTGAACCAAATGTTTTTATTATATTTCGTTAATTACTCTCTTAATGGGCAGTCACACCGAGACATGCCAAGACAATAGCTGGGATAGCAGCAAGACGGAGCCCTTCTGCATTTCGCTCAGTATTCAAGAATGCCTTTCATGAGTTGTTTCTAAATAGGTGGATTGGGCAAAGAAGAGTCCGCAAGAGCCTCCCTGGTCTGTCTATCAAGGTTATGACTTTTCCACTTCAAACCACGCTTTATTAAATAAAAACTGAGTCAAATGCACCAGCGAGTATGCAAGAACTATGGGCTGCTGTGACAGAAGCGTTCAGATACATCACAAAAGATTTTCTCCGCGAAACTGCTTGTCGAACATTGGATCCTATTCAGTTAGTTCAGGCACAAACGAGAACACAGAATTGTTCAAGGTGTGTTGCAATATAAATCACTTTTGAAATAAAGGGAGTAACGCGATTAATGGCCCAACCTGTAGATAAATATAAATGGCTTTCTGCCATAAAGTGAATAAAAAGTTACATTTTTTTATATGTGACGTTAAAAAAGAGTAAAACTGCGTATTTAAATGAAACATTTGGATAAATAAGCACATAAATTGATATACTCATGTAGATAAATTAACAAAGAGATTTTAACAAACTATGTTTCACTGTTAGCATCTGAAATGTCAATGGGGAAAGATCTTCATTGATTTGTTTAACTATTTTTCCATGTTCCACTTTTATTAAAATGTTGTATAGCGTTTTGAGGAAGATAAAGGAAAATATTAAAGTTTTCAGTTAGAAAATCGAGTAATAAGATTAATGGCTAATACTTCTAGTACTTACAGCTGCCAGGAACGTTTTAATTAGCTAAATATTGTGACATTACCATCTTTGTATGTATAGGTATAGTGTTATATTGCAGGTAAAATTATCCAGGTGAAATTCTAAGTACGTTCAAACAATACAAAAAATCTAAAGCATTATCAGACTAGACACAATACGACATTGTATGATCAATCTGCTTAAATGTTGTATAAAATTAACAGAGAGATTAAAACAATTACACATATAAACAAATTTGGTCCTGCTGCACTACTAAAAGTATATACCCATACCGGTTCTAGTCAATATGGCTCGATATACAGTGGATAGTGAATAATATTTTACCCCCGTTTTTACTGCTGAGGCACCACAGACAGTGGACGCTGATGATACATGAAACGAAATGATATATTGGGAAAGAATTTTTTTTAAGGAAGGAAACATTCCAGGCCTAAGTTTAGGGTGCCTTCCCGGCATTTGCCATTTATGAGGACTGAGGAAAACCTGGAAAAAAACTGAAGTCAGGGAGGAAGATCCTGTGGGAATCGAATCCAGACCTCCCGCTCACCAGTCCGCGCCTTAACGACCTGGCCACCCGTGGCGGTGGCTCGATATACAGTATCATATTCAAAATATATTAATGGGTGGCATATAACGCAATCATTAATATTTGTATTTATTTGCGAACATATTGTATTTTAACTATTCCTCCTTTTTCTTGTTTTATTGCTGATATTTTTATTTTAACTACATGGTACACCTATTTGCTTCAGGTTTTTACATTATTACCATTTTGTTCATGCTATAAGAGAACACAAAAACGAACGTAGTAAACTTTACAAAAGAATTGCTTCTCAATGTTTGCGCTTTGGACATAAGTATGTGACAAGAGATTTACAAATATGTATTTTATAGTTTCCATACAAGGTATTAGTTTCTTTGTCATATCCTGATGAACTGAATTCACATCGTGCACGTATTACAGATTTTTCCTGTAGTTGTAGACGCAGAAACCGTTTTTGCTTTCAAGGTGTTGGATATCCTTGACCATTCTCAATGATTCTTCAGTCCTTGGTCAGTGCGTTCTTGATGCAATGTGCTCCTTTATCGGAGATTTTCAAAATTCTTCTAAGAATATTCTTATTTTTTCAATTTTCTTGTGTTCCAGTTAGATTAATGGAAGTTCATAATACATATAATGTATTTTAAGTAAACACGTTGTGTGCTGTAGAAAATAATCGTTGGCCATTTTACATGCACTTGTTTCTTGATCAAATGCATCTAAAAGTCCTTTAGTTTCATTATAATGTAAAAATATTTCGTGGTTTCTGATCCTCCCTATAGCTTGTTTTTTCATCGTGATGCAGCGTACTCATAAACACCATATTTTATTTCTCTTTGGAACATAATTGTCCTCAGTAGTGTCATCTGTAAAGTAGTATAAAGAACTGTGTACCTCTGTGTTTATCATTTGCTATGGAAGCTCTAATTTATTTTCCCTTATGGGATGGAACACCCCGATGCCGAAGCGGGGCAGAATGTTTCCGAAGTGCAGGCCAGCGTCACACCGCACTAGCACCAGTCCACTTCGCCCCTGTAACGTAATCATTAAAATGAAATTGGTGAAACCATGAATGGCTGGCACCAAGATATGCAGTACATTACCTCGGTGCCGTGGAATAGGAAGTTGTGAGAAGGAACATTTAAACCTTTTGAGGAATAATTAAATATTATAGACACAGTACTGAAAATGGGGCATTATGTTCAGAAAGCGGTGTAATAGGAAGAGTCGTATTAAGGTTTTAAAAATTTAATAAATAATTGATCAAATATAGATATTCGGTTAGTACTGTCTTTCAAACCAGAGAGAAAATTCTGTAACTTCCGTTGAAATGAGTTCCATGAAAATGAAGCGTCAATGTTAGATATTCGATATCGTGTTCCGTTAGTATCCGGTACATGGTTACAGACAATGAACGCATATGGACAGCTGTTTAAAAGAATAGGAGGAAATGAATACGTGTTTATCGCTATCGGCAAGAAAACCAGGGAATTAATAATCATGTTGGCCACAAGAGAATGCAAATCATTTTGTAACACAAATTATCAAAAAATATAGATCATACATATTAGTAATATGTTGTAAAATCCTTAAAACTTCCTTCTTTTAATTCTAGACGTGAGTGCGTTTTGGTGATTATCTAATCTGTCTGGTACCCCACACTTTACTGTCAAAATATTTACAGAAAGTCTGTATATTTCAGACCTTATCGAAATTTTCCTACGCCTTTAATTGTATGAGTTTTTTTAAATACTGTAAAATACAGCATGCGAAAAAGCATAGCCAACTACGAACCCGAGAGAACTATAGCCCATTATGATTAAATTATCAACTTATTTTTTCCAAAAGTTGAGTTTGCGAAAGGAGTTTTACAATCAGTAAGCTGTCTGTATGTGTATGGATACTGACCTATATTTCTCTTGAGCTGTATTATTGCATCAGGGGAGGAAGATTTGAAGCAGAGAAATACAAGTAATTGCATGGAACTGGTGTTTGAAGTATGTACTGATATATGGATACCAAGAAGCTCAAGCAATCCGCAACAGTATAGCCGTACTTGGAAGAGTCCCGGACACAGGAAGTCAGTCTCTAAACTCAGCAAATCTGCAGGTGTAGCAGCAGAGAGGCAGCATTACTGTAGCCTTGAAACGTTTTGATTCGCAATGCATTCTGTTTAAGGCGAAGGTTCTTATGATTGATGAACCCTTAACATGTATCCAAAATGACCAAAAGCAGACTGAAATGGTTGATTTAAAACATTACATTTTCATTGTAAAGATAAATGTTATTTTATAAATTCATTCAAAGATAAAATATATATAGGAATTAATTTAACCTTTCCTCAACATTTCTTTAGGTTTATCAGAAATACCTCGCCGACACTCTGAATGAAAGGGTGTTACTACATAATAGTGTTATGGAGAATAATGTCAATTACAAAAGAAAAAAAAGAAAGAAAGAAAAGAAAAAGAAAAACAGAACATATATATTACAACAAATAATTAGAAATTAAAGGAATTCTATGCTCCTGAAATATTTCTTTCTACCACCTGACTTGATGGTTCTTTAGGGTGTAAAATATTAATTTGAACTTAAGTAACTTGAACTTAGGTAAATCAGTATTTATTTACACAGTTTTTACTGTTTATAATATTAATCCATTCAGACATTCACATACTACTATTGTACACAATTACATGAAATAACTATTCAATATTTACCTTTAAACACACATTATGTTATTTGCTTATACACGATTTCCATTATCTCATTTATGCATTGTCATTGTTTACGGAAATTGCAATGGACGCTTCATTGGTGTCTCTTCTCCCCACTTGACCTGCATTCTCTTTCTTGTATCTGCTGACTTGAGTTTTCCAGCGGTTTCCCGACCTTTCTTCATCTTCACTCAAAATGGAATATGCTCTCTTTCACTTATTTGGGGTTTAAATCTCTTGATGCTCTATGTGTGTCCATACAATGGGCAGTAGTCAGTGGCGTGGCGATCAATTATCTCATATTTTATTTAGTGTGCAGCAGTAGCGGTTCATTGAATGGGCTCCACCTTTTAAACATAATCTTGCTTAGAAACCACGCATAGGAATTTATCACGCTGATCTGCAAAAATAACGTTCAAAAAATTATCAAAAGTAATTTTATGTAGCGATATTCAACTTTTATTTGACGTAAACTATTCGCCACACTTTTTCTAAAATAAATCATTCACCTTTGCTTAAGTTTCATGTATTGCAAATCTTTGTTTATAGTTTCGCTACGTGCTCTTATTCAGAAACAAGAATTAATGTCAGCAATAAATATAACTACTTAGGGTGCAACAGTACCTAATGTTTGGCAGTTTGACGGTGACTGTTCAACAAATCGGTGATAGGCAGAAGTACCAAAATTGTCAATTTTTTCTCATGAACCTCCTCTCACAAATCAATCAGGTTTACTATTATTTATTATAGTGTTGATACTTTTTCTAACATGTTGTTTAAGGATACTTCAGTTGAACTGCCTTTATAGTGGAAGAGTTTCTTATAATTTAGATTCCTCATAAGCCATTGGCGTGAAAGAGCAAACAGCTAATGGGACATTAACCTTACGACAAATCGCTTCCGGAACTTCCTCTTGCAGGCGCTGCGTAGAGAGAACAGGTTCAGTGCGCATGTGTGCGGAAAATCCACAGATTCTACCTGGCCTTCGTGAATCTTCACTGCGACATCTCTCTCATCTCCTTGCCATCCAACTTCATAACAGCTCCTTTTAAACACTCTGCCATGCTAAGCCTGGGCACAAGGAGAATGTTCCCTGGCAAGTTCTCTTCACACATACACGCACCAAGTTGTCTGCATATTCAGAGCAGTTTAAACTTCGCGCCTCTCTTAAAAAATTCAGGGTTTGCGTCTATTAAATTGTAATTTTTTTAGTTGACAATTTATGCAGAAATTATTTAAAGGGATTTATGATTCAAAATTAAAGAGAGGGCATGTGCCCTTGTGCTCCTTAACACGGGCCACGGCCACTGATGTGCAGAAATAAACAATTATATGATAATCACTGTGTTAGAGTCTATGGGAAGTAATATATTTTTTACTGTTTGCTAGTAAATTGTTAAATATTAAAGAATCTTAGATGTATATTAAGGAGCACTTCACCATTTGAAGTGAGCAAAAAAAAAAAAAAAAAAAAATCAGAGCAGCATATTGTTTGTCGTATGTCACATCTCCATTTTACTTTCTGTGGAACTGAGCATGTCTCAACTTTCACACGTTGTATAGGTGGAAATTTTAAGTGACAGCAATGAAGCTACCGTGCAATCAATGATGCTTTCCCCGTGGCTCAGGATTTGTCCTATGAGCGAGCCCCCACTCGTTTGCCACGCCGTGGAGAGAGTAACAAGCCTACTTACTTACTTTTTGACCTTATTGACTGTCAAAGTAATAGTTCAGCTGTTCCCTGGTGTGGGTTGTGTTGTTCGTTTCTTAATTCGGTAATATACATAAAGTATTTTATGGCCCCGTGCGTTTGCAACGGCACAGCTTGTCTTTATGTACGATTCATATGCGTTAATGCAGTCAGTTAGTGAAGTTCAAAGATTGTTTCAAGCAAGATTCCCGGATGTGGACGCTCCAGACCGTAAAAAGTCCATAATCTGTATAATTTATTTCAGGAAACTGCAAGTGTCCAGCCTAAAAACCAAAAAGGCAGCGTAGGGGTCTCACAAAAGAAATATTACATAACATTGGTAATCGTTTAGAAAATTTCTTCGTCGTCTGGCACAACAACTGAGAATTCATGTGGTCTGTGCAAAATGTTAATTGCACTTCAAGCCGTATAAAAATAATTGTAGCATATGCTCTTCAGCCATGTGACACATTTTGTGAGTGGATTCTAGAAAATCAGTATAGTAGACAAATACACCCATATTTAAGGTTATTCTTGGACGAGGCCTGGTCTCACCTCCCTGGTAATATGTGTACTCAAAACAGTCGTTACTGGAACACTGATAAACCTGATTTCGTGTACTGAAGTGTCCCCCCATTATAAAAGCATCGTTTCATGGTCAGCTAATCAGTGGTGAAAGAACCATTGGACCACTTTTAAGCATTATTTAATGGTGTTTAACGTCCGTTTTTACTACTGAGGCACCACATTTTATTCATGAAATAAAATGATATATTGGAAAAGGATTTTTTTAAGGAAGTAAACGTCCCAGGCCTAAGTTTAGGATACCTTCCCGGCATTTGCCAGTTATGAGGACTGAGGAAAACCTGGAAAAAAACTCAGTCAGGGAGGACGGTCTTGGTGGTATTCGAACCCCAGACCTCCCGCTCACGAGTACGCGCCTTAACGACCTCGGCCACCCATGGCGGTTTTTTTAAACATGCAATGGATTCTGTTACTTATGTCAATACCACACTAACCCGTCGGTCCTCCAATTTAACAGCGTGGATTATTATTTCTGGGGTAAATTAAAAATGCCGTGTACAAGACGAACTCAAAGACAGAAAATTGTCCAGATATATCTAAATGAACCACAGCGAATGATGAATAATTCCTTAATAGTTTCAATACTGCGTTTAATAATTGGGATGAAATGAGCCTCTCTCTGTCTCTCTCATTTTTAATGGTGTTTAACTCCCGTTATTACTGCTGAGGCACCACAGGCCGTGGACACTGATGATACATGAAATGAAATGAAATTAGGAAAGCAGTATATGTTTTTAAAGGAAGGAAGTGTTTCAGGCCTATGTTAGGGACCTCCCCAGCATATGCCATTTATGAGGACTGAGCAAAACCTGGAAAAACCTCAGTCAGGGAGGACGGTCCTGGTGGGAATCGAACCCCAGACCTCCCGTTCATGTTGTCATATATTTGGTTGGTTTTATTATTTTACCTTCCCACTAATCACAGAGACACATCTAACGATTGGCGCGCACGTCTAAAGAGAGAGACTGTGCCTATAAAAATTATGTAACTTTTAATTTGGAAACTTTAATTTTGGCTGTAGTACATAAGACGTATTCATATGAAGTACGGCTAGGCAATTCAAGATTTAGAAAAATATCAACAAGATATGGTACATGGATTCATCCTCTGCTCGATGCGATCTTACAAAGCGAATGAAATCCAATCAGAAGGGCGATGGTGTCATGTCGCCTACGAAAAAGCAATGAGAGAAAGAGAATAGAACAACAAAAAGAGTAATTTCCGTTCCATGGCTTCCAGTTCGCTCGGATAGAGTTTCTTAAGGTTTCAAAACCTGATTGTGCCTGCTCTCAACAGTAAGCTGTTATGTCCACGTCAGGAATTTTAGTCCAATTATATAAAAATGTATTTCAATAATAGTCATATTGAAACATGATCTAATATTTTTAAACTGAAGATTTTAAAATTGGAATCTCTAGTACCAATTTATATTTTCCATATTTTAGAACAATACTTTTTCTCTCGTTAAAAAACAAATTCCCATGGAATCTCTAGTACCAATGTATATTTTCCAGATTTTAGAACAATACTTTTTCTCTCGTTAAAAAACAAATTCCCATACTTTCAGATAATAAATTTGTTTAATAAGTAGCCATTTTATGGAGGAAGTGTTTTGTCGATTCTGCTACATATTTATTGCGCCAATCTTAACATGGAATAACGTGAAGGAAGTCTACAGTAGTATACTGCTATCCTTAGACATCCTTCCTATCCGCAGTTAACAGTACAAAGTTGCAGCGTCAAAGCCACTTTGCAACCCAGCGAGTTGCAGGGCAATCCAGGGCAGTCCAGGGCAATCAGCCGCACTTATCGCCCCGCCTCTATACCTGGCCGGGTATAAAACTTCTGAGACGAACTGCTTCTGCGAACTAAATGCCCTGCGGAGTGACCAACTCGTTATATATTAAATAGAAATAAAAAGTTGTTGGCTAGGAGACGCCAAAAGGCAGGCGCAAGCCTTTCTTTAAACATTTGAAACATATATCTATCATTGATTGGTTAAAATTCACCTGCCAAACATACCATTCATTGTTATTTGAAAGTTTAAAACTTCGTTATCATTGACTGACTTAAACGCCTAGCTGTACAACCGCCGGAGCCCCAAACGGTTTAAGGGCCAGTTGTATAAAGAGTTAACTGGAGAGAAGAAACTAGAGAGTATAAAGAGTTTAGAACATGAAATTAACCATCGGAAAATTGGTTTGCACAAACATCAACCTAAGATTATTTCGTCTTAACCTCAAATTAATTTAACTCGCAAAATTTTACAAGTTAAAGCACTAACTAGAGTTTAGTAATTGTTACATAAAATTTTTCTCAGAGTACAGAAGCATAACAACTTCATTTATAAATAAAATACTGAGTAACATTTATTTTATTTTCATGTAGATAAAGTTTCTTCAATGTTTCACTTTTCATTTCTGCGTAATAGCAATAGAGTTGCTTTAAATTATAGGTTATGTTAGTTTAGCCTTGCGTGCGGTATATTGTACAGATTTCTGATTGTTTCCACATTTCATCCGATGATGAATTTCATTGTAATCCTCGTGTATTTTATGAGAGAAATTTTCATTCTTAGAACTGAATGGCAAATAATTCAAAATTCGATTTCTTGCAAAAGAAGACAAAGAACCGGAACAGATGTTACGGCCTCAATATAATCACAAATTAAGCGATCATGCTTTGAATTCGATGATATTCATGATACAAATAATTTTAAGGTTCCATGCGAAAGGGAACTTTCAAATAGTTATTGGAGATAATATTAAAATAGAGAAAGGAACCGTCCATAAAGTTACTAGAGCAATTGCAGCTCTTAAGCGTCAGTTCATTAAAATGCCAACCGAAGAGGGTGATGTATGGAAAGTAATGCTAGGCTTCTATAACATTCGCAACTTTCCTGCAGTTTTAGGTGCACACCCATGGGGATATTAATGCAGAAGTCTTAAGAACAGAATTATTCCCTTTGACAATTTCCCCCATGTATGTTCTTTATATTTGACATCCAATCCGATTTTTTATTTTCAATTATTTCCTTATATTTTAGCACTAGATTAATAATAATAATAATAATAATAATAATAATAATATCCTTCTAGCATTTACTAAAATTAGCCGTTTGTATTCGCTTTGACTTTTCTTATTTATGTTTGAAGACAGCCGGAAAAATTGAATAATTGTTGATTTTCTGAGGTTAAACAGCTGAACATCAACCCGCTCTAAACACGAATTTCTCTATTGTTTCACAATGTTGCCATAGGTTCGACAAATAGTGCAAACTCTATGTTACGTATTCTGAGGTTATTTTTATGCAACAGAAATGATGACTAACCTCTAGTTACTCTTTAAATTACAGTTAACAGTAATCTCCAGTTAGCAATTTTTCTACAACCGGCCCCTAAACTCTTTCGGTTAATTAACCCTACAGTAGCTAACCTTTTAAAAAGAAGGAGGTTCACACTTGACCCTCGGGCTCACTGTATAAAGTTTTATGACCCTTTTCACTTTCCAAGCTATCGTAACAAAACACTAAGGAGCTTTCTCTTTCTGTTGATATACAATTTACAGGTTACAGTTATACCGTATTATAAACATATACATACAGTTATACATATCATTTTATAAAATAATGTGATTTAGCTTACATAAACATACATTATAATTATATTTCAGTGGTGTCGGATTAGAGAAACTGTTTTAATATGTACAATTAACTAATTGTAGTTCTATTCAAGGTATCAGTTTTTGTGTTCTTATCGATCGTTTTCTATTTCTCCCACATACAAGTGTAACAGACTACTGCCAGCTGACCTTTAATTGTATGACCAAAGCAGCATATATTTTTTCTGGCCGCTACTCCTTTTTCCATTACTGTACTACAATACCCAAAAATGTATGGAATGGGGATCAGTTTTCTTTAACATTATTAAATGCCAGTTTCAATCTAAGTATTTGAATCAAACTAATGCTATATAAATAATGGGCAATTTTTCATTACAAATGTCTTTACTAATGTTTTAAAATCGTAATTTTCTTAACCCCGTTGTAAGCTAAAATTGCACTTTCTTTTGATAGAAAGTTATTATTAAAAGCATTATATGGGATATGATAGACAAGTTTAAATATGCCTTAGATTAATATCATGCGCTTGGTAAATGGATGAAAACATTTTAGGCATGGACTTCATTTTTTAACAGTCGAACACTGACGCAGTGTTGTTGTTTAGAGGTTTGCTACCTTTCAAGAGGCTGCGGCAGTTTTCTGACTACAGTTCTTAATGGAGGCCATGTGTTTGTGGCCAAGCAGGTCGATCGGTTCTCTCTCTCGGCTACTCTGTGCTCTTGTTTATCTAACTGAAGAGGCAACAGGCAAACGTTTTAGCTCGATGAGATGTGCTTGGTATAGCATAGAGCCAAGAAAGGGCTTCAAATATAATTAGCAGGCTGTACATACTATGCTATTGCTAACTGAAAAGTTCATTGCCTTTGGAATTTAAGACGCCAACATATTATTTGAAAGGATGTTTGAGCATAACAATATTTTCCTCTACAAACTTCAATTTTTTAAATTAACAAATTATTTTTAAAGGGTTTCTTACGCTTATTTTTACTGAATTCTAGTATGATAAATTTGTCTTCTATATTTCATCATCATCAACAGCACGGCTTAAGCTAATTAGCCCTTTCTGGGCATGTTCGAATAAGAATCCATCTCTTCCAACGTCTGTATAGTATCCTGTTTCTTCCTCTTTTGTACAGGTATGCTTATCAGCCATTCTAAATAGAAGATCTGTTCAATTTTTGTGGTCTTTTATCTTCAATGCGTTCTACACATATATCTTGTCAAATGTCTGCGTTTTAATTTTGTCTATGAGTGTACATCCTTTGACACATCTGAAGTATGTGCATCATTTTCGCAGATAGTATCCTATTGACGGTATAATCATATGCTTTATAAAGTTTAATTTGGTTTCTTTTCCAATTTTCCTTCCTAGAGTTCCTTTCAGCGGTTCACTTATGCACTGAAAGTTTGATAACTTTAAGTTAATCAGGTACTAGATAACAGAAATGTGACACCTATTTAATAGATATATTTTCAATTATTATTTTATATCTTACTACATTTTTTTTATAAATGCCATTGCTTTGATCTTCCGAGTAAATATTTGGAAATTATATTTATCACGGATTATCTGAAATGTATATATTATTATGATTATTACTATTATTTGGAGATTATTTTTCATTTTCAGTTAGTATTACAATATAATCTACAAACTTTATGATATTTAATCCAGAGTCTATAGTAATTAAGATTTCTTCATTTCCAATCAAACTGTTTCAATTGATCATGAATGAGTCAGTATAAAATTAAATAATATGATTAAAAGTGAACACCTTGGTGTACTCCCTGATTTCTGTGAAAAAAGTTGCTTCTATATTCCTTAATAATTCTAAGCATAAATTTATATAAAATATAAACTTGTTTCAAATTCTATTAGTTGTGTAGCAATCCTACATTTTAGGGCATTTCGGAGAAGCTTTCGATTTATTTACACAAATAATTTTATAAATCAGCAAATAATAATTTTGTTTCCAATTTTTTTTAAAGAAAACACTTCATCTATACATGAGCTCCACATCTGTACTTTTGAGAGCAATTTGTTCGCTTGCAGACATTATTGTATCAACAAATGAGAAAGATAGCATTACATTTTAAATGGCTTTTAAGTAGAGTTTTTAATAACGTGTTCTGTCCACCTTATAACGTTTATGTATAGTGAAGAAATATCAAGATCGAATGATCCGTTCTCTTAATATGCTGGAGCCAGTTATTTTCTGAATGTATTAAAGAACAGTGCAATTTTTGGATTCTCTGTTATTACTTATTTCCTGGCCAAAATATTACAATTTCTCTGAGGAAAAGACAGCGTTATTATTTATACTAAGAACTGGAGCGGTTTGTAGTAATAGATGTTGTCATTGATGTTATTTACTGCGCTTATGAAGCGGTTAGCATGGCAGCCATGTTCGGTGCCAAATTTATGTTGTTGTCCGTCCTTCAATGATAACGATTCCTCAGGGTTAATTCGTCTGTTTTGTTCACTCGTACTCAACGGGACTGGGAGAGAAATTCAGTGGTGTAAATTATATGTATATTGTGTCTAAAATCTTTCGCGCCCTCTGGCATTTTGCTTAGTTACCTCATACAAACTTATTTGCCGCATGTGAAACTTACAGATGAGTGCCGCGGTGTGTGAAATTGAAAATCGAGCTTATAATGTGTACTGCGAACTGCATGTATCTTGACGCGTGTAGGTCTTATAACTGCGTGCCTCAGCAGGTCGAATTACTTCTGTAAACTGCTTACTGCCTCTTATAACTAATTATCGCCGCGTGTAGCATAAACTGCCTAAAAACCGATGCATCTTGCCGCCTGTAGAACTTGAAAACGAGTATTGCGTACTGAGAGATGAGGAATAGCTTATATCTAGCCGGTGCAGACCTATAACTGTATGCCTCAGCAACGTCGAACTTAAAACTGCTTTTGCGAACTCCTAATAGGGTCGAAATGAAGGCAAAAATACGTCTCGCGGCGTGTAGAATTTACGAGTGCCTGTCTCAGCCAAGCAACCGCTTCCTTATATATTAAATTCAAATAAAAAATCATCAGCTAAGAGATGCAAAAAAAAAAAAAAAGCACTCGCAAGCCCCGCGCTTTTCTTTAAAAAATTTGACCATACATCTATTATTTGCTTGTTTAAATTAAACTTTCTTACTTTTCATTCGCTATTTTTGAAAATATAAAACATTTTGTTGGCATTGGCTGGTTTAAAAGGCTAACAGTACGGCAGCTGTTCGGGGTTAAAGCCCCAAACGGCTTAAAAGTCCTTCAGTTTATTAATCCTTTTTTTAAAAGATGTCCTTTTAAATAAGAAAGGGCTTCACACACGCGACTCTCGGGTTACTTACTCTTAATAGAGGTTTTATGGCCTTTTTGTTGACTTTTCCAAGCTCCCGTAACAAAACACCAAGGAGCTTTCTCTGTTTGTTGACATTCAACTCACGTGTTAGTATTATGCCGTATTGTACATTACTATTTACAATACATGGAACATTATGATTGGGCTCACGTAAATATTTAGTAGGTGTGGAAAGGAGGAACCGTTACAGAATTCAGCTATAAATTTAAAACTTTTGGTAATGTAATTCTTATTTAGGCTATAAACTTTTGACCAAAATATTTAAAAGAATTTACATATTCTATAATAATAAGTTTGCTTATTATTAGCCCTTTATTTTAAAAGACAATCTGTGCTTTTCATGCAGGTGAAAGCATGTCCTCAATAAAAATTGAGCAATATCATATTTCGACTTACCTTTATATGCTTATTTCTGGACTATTCGGTGTATGTTGCTTTATTTATTTTTATGCAGCGTAACTCACTAAGTAAATTTTATTTTCGCGCTTGTTCTATAGTCGTATTGTGGCCCGAGCAGGCACTACGTTAAAACACTAGTGAATGGGGCATAAGCCTGCTTTAACAATATCTTATTTTAAATGGTGTTTGTTTGTGAAAGATTTATAAATGTCTGAAGGTCTATCAGCATGGAGAGTAAGGCAGATCTTAATGCGGAGCTTGAAAGCTTGTATTTGAGTACAAAGTGGCAATTATGAGCACTTTCTATGTAATGGCGGAAGGATGACTGTAATTAAAAACTAAGCAAACTTTCATCAGGATTGGATGAACGTTTTTAATACTGCTTTCTCCGCAAGATGGCATTGCCTCTGCTATAAATGTAATGGTTTGAAAATATAAGGAATTATAATTCATAGTTTATAGTTTACCGCCTATGAACCTACAGACTTTTTGGTTTAAGTTGAAACATGACTATTTTTGCCGCTATCTGAGCTGGAGGATGTACTAGTGACGATCAAAGAGGCTGAGAAGCACTGTAACAGTCATCCTATGTTGCATAGTCTCTCAGTGGCAATTGTCCCTGTAATATGTGTTATGACAGTTGCACCTTTTGACAGTATGGCAATATGGAAAGTATACTAACATATTTAGCCTTGCTTATTACTGAATGGTGAGTTTTATTTCTCTTTGCAAATTTCGTATTTCAACATAACCCATACTTTAAATAGTAATTTTCAACAGTGATGGTTTTGAGATGGGCAGTTAAGAATTAACTACTGCCGTGCGGAATATAGTGCTATCTCTTTCTAATTTCCATGCTTCAACTAAAAGGAACTGTACTTGTAGTACCTATATCTAGAAACGGCAATAATGTAAAGTAACTATGTTCAGAACATAAACAGTCTAGAAGAAATGTAATGGTAAAACAAATTCAATTTCATTCGAGCTAAAAATCTTGCAATCTATCGATTTGTTGTTAAATATTAAAAACTCTAAGGGCAAATTAAGTTGGTACAAGCTAAACAAATGAATTTGAGTCGATACAGAAATGAATTTAGACTACGAAGCCCAATTTATAAAAATAAAAAACTGAAAAAGCTGATTTGACATCGCTAAGTGGTATTACCATAGTTTTGGTGACGTTACTTTAAAATTCTTTAACTCAACTGTTATAGAAACAACGTTCGCTTGTAGTTAGTGATATGAATTTTTAATAACTACGGACGAAAGTCTTGGTTCAAGCAACATACTTGGACAGTTCAGTTGACTAGTCTATTAATAATGTAAGTAAAAATACATCAAATATGTAAGAAAAATATATATGTAAGTCTGTTCTTTAATATAATCCCTTTTGTGTTCAGGAAAAAGCAATTGAGAATACATTCTGAAGCATTCTGTCTCCAACAATAAATGAAAGACGATTTTTCTTCAAAATTGGTGACAAATTTGCCTTACACTGTTACAGAAAATCATTGTTCAATTTTAACAAGTTTCTATAACACAATGAAAAAAACATGTTCGATAACATGAACATTTTTAGCAAAAGAACATTAATAGCTAATAAGCATGTTTTACTCGAAACACTTGTTCATTCCACTGTTGGCCACTAAAGGAAACAACACCAGCAACTTTGGAATTCTTCACCTTCTGGAACTAAATGAGCTCACTTTCTTGTGTTTCTTTATATTATTGGGTACGCATTTGCCGGGATAAGCAGCTGTGTAGAAACAACACAGATGGGTTGCTCTGATAATCTGATTCTTTTATGTTCTGAGATGACACCACAACGCCTACAGTGGGTGGTCGAGGTCATTAAGGTGCGGAGGTGGAGAGTAGGTCCTGGTGGTGTAGTGGTTACTATACTTGCCTCCTAAACCCAACATCGCGGGTTTAAATCCCGGCCAGGGTCGATGGATTTTTGGGCGTAAAATCCTAAGTATGGTTTGCTTGGAAGGGAAGTAAAGCCTTGGGTCTCGTGTCGTACATTTACAGCACGAAAAAGAACCTCAAGCCTGAAAGAAGAGTCCCCTGAGCAAAATTTGTCGATCGTTTCACACCCTGAATTGAATGCAACGCTGATGACCTGAGGAGTTACAGAGCGCACATAAATAAACCAAATAAGTGAAGTGGAAGTCTGGGGTTCAATTTCGACCAGAGCGTCCTTCATTACGAGGTTCTTTTCCAGGTTTTCCTTAGTCTTCATAAATGGCAAATGCCAGGGGAGGTACCATAAATTAGGCCTGAAACGCTTCCTTAAAAAAGTCCCAAACCTAATGAATTTCTCATCAAAACAGAGCGAATAAAAGGATCAATGGGCAACACAACATAAATTCAAAAAGAAATAAATATTGCTCTACACTTGGTTGCTAAAATTTAATTGCAGGTAAATATTCTATTTCTGGATTGCACACCTTTCTGTACTCTACAGAAAAAAGAAACATTTCATACTTAAAAATGCTAGACTAGAGTCCCTTTTTATGAGCATAGACATGTCTATCCTCAAGGTTCATGAACTTGGTTTTAACTCAGTCATAAAAATAAACTTTATATTTCTGTTGACGTGCTCTTGTCGAGATTCAATTGTCAGGCACTTGTTTAAAAGATAAGTGTTATATTTTTTAAGAAATTCTTTGTTAATATTTTAAAGAATTGAATTGAGACTGGGCTTAAACTTTAAAGATTTCAGTTCCCTTACAGGCTGTCTTGTCACACCCACACATACAAAGAAAGAAAGTTAGAAACTCCACTTCATGTAATTTAAAACTAATTTAGGAGTTGTATCCATAACGATATCTTCACAACAATTCACTTCATCAAGTTCAACATCAACAGCACTTAAGTATCTAGACAATCTCCTTAAACTATGTTCGCTGGAGAGTTTTTGTGAATTTTTTTGTTCCACTTGAATAAATAAATTCAATACGTCTCTTGAGAAATGCTTAAGGAAAGCACTTATTTGGTCCATATTGTTACTGTAGTCTCTGACCAAGATCAGAGTTGCAGCAGGAATTTCTTCCAAGGAATTTCCTTGAAGAAGGCTGACGCATGTGTAACACACACTTCACTTTAGATGCCTGACGCACAATGTAATCCCCAAGGCATTATACTGACTTTTGCAGTATTGCTGCTGTCAGTGTCAAGTGAACTATTTTCCTAGTCATTTGAATTCTGAGAAATGTTCATGGCCTGTTTTATTTTAATCTCTGCTTCTCCCAACATCATCTGCTTTTAATTTGCCTTGGAAATTCAACTGTTCATCTTGCACTGCAAGTGAGTTTGTTTTGATTTTAGCATAAAATTGCGAATCACTTATAATTTCAAGGAAAAGTTTTGCCCATTTTGATAACGCTAATTTTACTTAAAATATTATATTATTCCAGTATTCCTGCTATTGTTTATGTTATTTCTAAAATTGAACTCAACATATTCACTTGAGATATTCATTTGAAATTTCTGAGATAGATGGCAGGAATTGAAGACATAATACATTATTATACAAAAATACTGAAAACATTAGGTGCACCGTTCAAGAGGAAAGACGAATGTAAATCACATAGAGGTCATAATCAAGTACTCAAGCCCGGTTCAGATCATGACATTATTCCAACTTATAGCGACTTCCGCCGTGCTTTCCCAGTTAGCGGTTCTTAAATCTCACTAATACAAAATAATTGACAATATGAGCAAAATTATGTTTATGACAGTATGGGCATTTGTAAGTAACACGTTCAATGAATGCTAATGCACTGTGCATTGCCCCTTGCAACTCTCTTATTTCCCCTTGTGTTCATATATTTATAGATATTGATGCTGTTCTATGCTAAAAGCTAATAATTTATGTCAGTCGATATTTTCTAATCACGCTTTTGTGTAAATTTTCCATGTAGTGCGTTTATAGATCTTGTTTAGAATTACGAGTACCGACATCTTTTGATGTAATTGGGCTTTACCGCTTCAGTAAATGGAACTGCCAGTATGCAAGTTATTGAGCTGACAAATCAAAGAGTCTCTGAACGCTACATAACATTTAATCTCCCAAATGTTATGAACGACTGGCAGGCACCGTTGCGTGTTAACAGTTAATTCATGTCCCAACATATCTCATATGTTTATTGCTTCCACTAGATAGAATAAGCCAGGCGTAAACCGAAGTCTTAAAGAATTAATTTTTTTTGTGGTTTTCTTTATGGTTTCTTTTCAGTAAGGGACTTCTTTATGCTTTAATTTGGTATTTGTTTCCTTACGAACATACATTTACGAATATTCCGCTGTGAAGCTAAACAACAATTGGTAAGAATTTAAGAGACGAATCTCAAAGTAATACAAGATTAATTTTTATTTATTAAAAATTTAGAGCCTTTAGACTCACATTTAGCATGACAACAAAAGACAGATAACTAAATACCGAAGGTGCCAAAAAAATGTATACACACTTTCAGATTAGATATCTATTTAATAAATTTCAAAGTTGGACCGAGAAACAACAGTAATGTGTAGTATGGTGTTTTGTAAATAGATGTGACTCACATACTTTGTGATAGCGTTGCTACCTTACAGGAAAATCAACAATGAACAAATGAAGTCAAGATTATCGTATGATGTTCTATAAACAGATGTAACTCACTTTACTTTATGCTAGCGTTGCTACAACAAAATGGAGCCAGGTGTGTGGATCAGAAGTGTATCGATGCCGATGGTGAGCATTTTGAGTAACTGTTGTAGCTGCAAAAGTCTAAGATGATAGTACTTATCATTTTCTGTCAGTGTGAATTCAATTTTGTTACGTTAACACAGTTTTTTCTTTGCTTGAAGTTTGTGTATATTTTTGACGCCATCTGTAGTTTAATAATAGGCCAAATTGAGACCGAAAGTCATAAACCTTATATTAGAAAAATTCTATTTTCAAACAGTATTCATTATTAGCAAGCACAACTATTGTTTTACATTTTTGCTAACATAAACTGTGTGGTCAAATTTATTGAAAATTTACTATTAATTTTTTTTTTTTTTTAATGAATGGCGTATTATTGAGTCACTATTGCATTAATCAGTTGATCTAGTTCTCAAAATTCGCTGTGGAGGATAAATGTGAGCTTCTTAGAGGAAAAGAGAAAGACTATTGTCGCGTCTTAGTTATGACAGTTTGTTTACAAAATGGCAGCATGTTAGTTCTTTAATCACTCGCTAGGATACACAATATCGTACTCTCGAATTCGACACCCTTGGCACAGGCTATCATCCCGTCATCCATTGAAGCTGGCTCGCGAATTAATTTGATCATTCAATATAGTTACGGTCATTGTATTTAATCAGTTAAGTGATTCTATTCCATAGTTATGATTTGAAAGATATTCATTAACTAATGATTAAATTAGTTCTTTCTACATGCCTCAGTCTGTAATTATCAAAGTAATACATTAAATATCATACTAATATTTAATTTATAAAATTAAACAAATAAAATCATCGGTTCTTCAATCGTTTAAAGTTTAAATATAATTCATTATTAAATTGATAACTCATTTGATTTGGGTTGGTAGGCACAAAGAAGTTCGGCACTTCATCCGTGCTCAAGGACTGGCAGTTTGTGCCTACGACTTCAATGGTGATACCTTTGGGAGGGAGAGGGAGACAGCGGCAAGCCGGGGCAGAAACCTTTTCAAAGTGCAGGCCACAGCATCACCGCACACAACCCCAGCTCACCTCATCTGACACTCTCGCTTCTGCAACTGAACAAATGAAACGAAATAAGGTGAAATAGAGGAAAATTCTTAGGAACAAAAGCTTCATCACAGCATTCACCTAAATGGGCGAATGAACCCATTTATTGTAATTATAATACTAAAAGATGCAATAATAGGCCATGGGCTGTAAGTGACTTGCAGGAATGTTAACTGCATTGTCTAATCGTGTTGGAGATGTTGCTATTCTAGGAATTAGAGCTCATATCTCCCGAATTCGAATTGCAAATAACACTGTCTATGCCACCCCACTCGGTTGATAACCCACAACAGTAATATCCTTTAATAAAACACGACAGGATTAAAACACTTAATAAATAAATGCATAGATGTGAAACGATAGATAAGATGCGGTATATGTTTTAGAAATGTTACAGAGGGGTCAAAATTAAATTTGCGTAGTAAAGATATTTTAGTTTCTTTAACAAACTTCAACGTAAAGACACGTAAACTGTAATGAAAAAATTACCAAAGAAAATTGGATGGATTTTATGAAGAAATATGTTTGAAAAGAGACGGAAGATCCAGGAACAGATGCGAAGAACAGAGTTTGGGAATTTTTAAACAAATAGTTAATCTTTGGCTAGTGAAATAATTTTTATTCCTTATGAATATTTGAGTTTATACAAAAAGTGATTACACAAAGTGCATGTTTTCGAGAAATTTGAAGGAGCAATACGATGTTTTTGGCTATCTGGTTTAAGAGACCTCATAACCTTTAAAACCTGAGAAGTAGATGATATTGGTGGCTTTATTAATCTTTGTCGTCAGTACTGCGTACAATGGCCACGCAGTTTCCTGGATTTTAATTATTATTAAATGTCCACACCGAGCAAAAAGCAATATCGTCCAGGTCGCACACCCTCACGGTTTCCATCTAATGAGACGCGCGAGAGTGAGATACCAACTTAATTAAATCCCGTTATAGGTAAATCCATACCGCAATGAAGCAAGCATTAAGCCCCTAGAGGAGATGGGCTCTTCCGTCAAGCGGAGTCTCCCACAACGTAATTGCTGCTTTAGCCGGACTGAGAACGTTTTGGGGTTGAAACAGACAGCTGTTGGCTCTTGAAGGCGAGCAGGAAGCAAGAGATGGTTGGCAGCAACTGTTTTGGAGGGAGGGTTCACGGTTTTAGATGGCTTGGAAGCTGTCTCATTATCTAAATTCCCAACTGACGCCGCCACCTCTTCCTGCACTTCCTGGCAGTGGCCATGGCTGCTGCAACATTGAACAGCCCCTTGCGACAGAAAGGGGAGTAAGACATTGGCCAGAACTTGAGCTACCGCCGAAATAACTGCCTTTACCGTCCACTTTCATCCACTTTATTTTGTGGCAAGCGTACCAGACCTCTGCGTTATCGCACCCACTTCACAGGCTATTCTAAGTATTGGTCTAGGCTGAGATCAGCTCGAGTTATACCTTCAGAAATATGTGGTAATGCTGTTCACTTCCTTCATTATATCTTAACGGTCTCTAGAGGCTGCCTGAACTTTCCACCGCGTTTACAAATTTAGATATTTTTTGTTGCTGTTAAATAGGTAATGTTATTCAAGTATGTGAAATAAATAATTTCCTGATGTATAATTTTATGAAACAAGGAAAATTTGCAGTGTGCAAAATAAAGGTTAACATTTTAAAAACATCCTTGTATTGGATGTCATTCTCCAAATTTTCATACCTAATAACAATAAACTAAGCCTTGCATAACTTTTCTGCCAATAACATGTAACAACATTTTGTTTCAACATTTTTTCACATTTGCACGCTATATTTTAATAATATCTTGCAACACAATGCCAATGCGAATATAGGAGAAATAGCAAAAGACCAACAAAGGACAGATAAGTTTGTTTTTTGCTGGGCACGTTTGTCTGGGACATGTGTCGATTCAAGCTGTTGCAGTGAGTTCATAAACAAAACAATGCCCATGAATGTTATATTAAACTAACAAATATATGTTTGTTTTATTTTTCATAGCTGTTCGCCACACGCTTATGAGCAAACCATATGACAAAAACTTCACATTTACTTTCAGAACTTCTATTTCTCTTTTTATGTTTTTATTTGGGATATATAATTGGGCATAAATTATATACAAATACAAAATCTAGAGCTACTTTCATAGATCTCGCATGTAGAATTTAGCAGAAGTTATAGTGAAAATAAACAATTATTAATTCGTTTGTTTATTGATAAAGTAGGTTGGGAAACTTCTTGCGCATGCGCAGAGTCAGATTTTTATGTCAATGGTTATGTAATATTAACGTAAATACTGAGCTTATTAAAATACTATTTCAAAATCCTTTGAAGAGGATAGCATACAGATGCACAGACGAAAAAGAGAAGATAGAAAGAGAGGTAATACTAAAATATGCTGTATGTTAAATAACAGTAAATACTTAATATATATTCTTTTTCTTTCTTTGTTATAACTTTAAAAGAAACTAAAGTGTTCTGGCGTCTTTAAAGTGTTGGAAAATTCGTATTAAGTTAATGCATAAGTCATAGCGTTTTTGTTCGTCATCAGCATCACAACATTGTTTACCATTTCTCATCTGCCATTAGTCATTTGGACGTTTTGCTTGTAAATGCGCCTTGGCTTTTGCAACTTTGAAGAACGTTTGCGCTATTTGTAAGCTAAAGAAAAGGGAGTACCAAATGGAAAATTACGAATATTTCCGACATATTCATCTTTTGGAGTTTAATAAACAAGTAAAGGCAGCGAAGACGGCTCGAAACATTTGTGTTGTCTACGGAAAGAATGCCTTTAGAGAAAACACGACAATAAAATGGTTTTGTCGTTTCAAGGAGGGCCACTTTGACGTGAGCAATTGGCCACGTTTAGGAAGACCATCGGGCGTTGAAGAGAACTGGAACTATTTATCCATGATCATTGACATTAGGCAGCCCGATAATTAGCAGACCTGATGAATTATGACCAGTCAACCATCGTGAGATATTTCATTCCATGGACAAGTTTTAAAAAATCTGGTGTATGAGTTTCGCATGAGTTTCGCACACAATACAATTCGCACACAATACATTTGTGCATCTCTGCTTGTTCGTCGTCGGTTAGCTCGACCATTCCTATCCTAGATTATTTATTACTGGTATTGAAAAATGATGCCTCTATGTCAACATCGAAAAAGGAAGAAATGACAGTCTAAAAAATAGCAACACGGTATGCAAAAGTTTCTGTCCATCCACAGAGGATGGTGTTATGTGTCTGAAGAATGTAACCATGACTGCTAAAATTTATTGTCAACAACCCAGACGTCATGCGGCCGCAATTGCAGAAAAAAAAGACCTGAAAACCGCATCAAAGTTGCTGCAACATGATAATGTACGTCCACATTCCGCTAACATAACGAAAACAGCTATCCAGGAACTTGGTTGGAAGGTGATTGTACATCCCCAGACTTGCACCTTTTCCGTTATCAATCTAAATCCTTCGATAACGAAGATGGTTTACAAACTTGGCTTGACGACTTCTTCAGATCTAAGCCAGCAGATTTCTTCAGGCGTAGAATCAAGAAACCCAAGCGTTGGAATAGTCATAGATAATGGGGGAGAATATATTACTGATTAATTTCTGTGTGCCGTTCATCTCAAATAAAAAAGTTTATCACAGCCAATAAACGCTACCTACTTATACATCATCCTGACATATGTTGTGAAAGGCTGTGGCTTTAGCTGGAATAATGCTAAAACAGACCTTTAAAGCGATCTGAAAGTAAAATTCATTTTTAGCTCTAGGTGTCGCATAAAAGGATCCAGAAATAAACACATTTGCAGTAGTATTCTTGTCATTGTATTTTAAGCAGACATTTTTTTAAAGTAAAATGTAATCATATGCCCGAACCGTAGATGAAAAGCCTTCAGCACACATATGGACGACTTTATGTGAAATCGAATGGAAAATTGGATTCATGCTTTTGTGACTACTAAAACACATAAAGACGAGTGTTTTGTGATGCCTGACATCGAAAGTCTAATATTTTGCTTGCAAATATTTTATTAAAATGTTCCTTTTATAAAGGCATGGTTGTCGACATGGTCATTCATTTAAAAGATTACAAGTATTTTTTTTTATGTTTGGATGACTTTTCTGAAAAGAAAACGATAAATAAAATTACCTTTAGCAAAATTGCAAACTATTTATAAATATAAATATATTTTCACATTTGTGCTATAAGATAAAGAAATAAGAATGCCATACCTAGAGGTAAAGTGCTTATATCCGTCTTACATGCCGATAGATTTATCAACTTAACTACCTGCCAGCATTCTCAAGTTAAAGTAGCACAGTTGACTTCTCGCTCGTCTGGCAGGGCTATATGTAAACGTAACTCGCAAAACTTGCTTCTTCCTATTATAATTTAATGAAGTCATTTTTATTGGAGAACTTCTTGATGAAACATCAAAAGAATAGCTTTTTCTAATGGTGTTTAATACCGTTGTTATTGCATCACACTATTGATACATGAGATGAAATGATAAATTAAGAAAAAAATTATTTAAGAAAGAAAATGTTCCAGGTCTCGGCATTGCCACTTATGAACACCGAGGAAAAACTGTAAAAATTCAGTCTTAAAGGCGATTCTGGCGTAATCAAACCCCATTGTCTCACTCATAAGTTCGTATCTTAACGACTTGGGTTTACGAAGTCGATTTCAAAACAACAAAAGCACATTTTTATTAGCGCAATCGGCCGATATTCTTGTGCCTACTGTTTTCCGTCTGGAAGTTAGTCAAATGTGAACTAGTTTTTATTCATGTGTTTATTGTAATTTATATTAAATAAAACACACATAAATGTATAGGATGTGGGCTACCAGCTTTTTATAAATGTCTTTTCGATTTTATGTCTTTCGAAATGGTCGATTTTCACAAACATACAATACATTTATTGCAATAAAACAAAACAATTAATATGCTTAAAGAAAAATGGCCTTTACATAATCACATTCTCTTAACCCTCTTCATATACCAACCAGGTGGCCCTTCTGCGGTGTCTTTTGTTTGAAGATAAATCTGCCTGTAGTATGAAGTTTTTGAAGCGTACATTGGCGTCTAAAGTAGTACATGGAATTTTATTGGTTTACATCAATGTACTGCAGGAACAGCTACCTTTGTTTAAAAGTGGGGTAAGAGAGTCAGTTATTATGCTTTTTTGAAAACAAAACTAACTTGCAATGTGCTTCAAGCCTAGCTTTCTCTCTATTCACAGTTCAATGATCATGAACTACCGCATGCGTATGCAGATGAATTCAGCTTGGCGAGAACAGAACGCAGCAGATTCGGTAATTTGCCTCCCTAAGCAATAAAAAGTGTAAATTGCCTCCCATTTACCTGATAAAGAGTACTAAATTGTCTGTGTCAAAAGGTCCCTATTAAAAATACTTGTTTGCAAATCACCGCAAATGCTAACTAGTATGACTATTTTATTAACGCAGAGTTGAGAGCCCCCCGCCCCAGATACTCCTCAGTTTAGAAGTATGTAACTCAGAAACAATTATTAATATTAGAAATGTGATTATTTATTAAAACATACAATATAAAACATAATAACATATAAGAACTTAGTTAACCCTATTAATGCTGTTTTGGAATCAACTCATTTTTATGTTCAAACGTTAAAGAGCGTGGTATACGAAACGCATATAAAAACATTTGAAATTCTGGGCAAGCTGAGCGGACGAACAGGAGTTGTGTCCTTTAGTGGGAGGACAGGATAACTATAGCAATTTTTTATTTTGTAAAAGAGAATTTAATTAAAGGTGTGCTCATTAATAAATTAATTTATAATGAAATATCATGACAGTATGTAATATTAAGCTTGTTAATGAAGCCACTATAAAATGTACTAGAACCGTACTGAACAAACTAATTGGGACGCGTCCCCATTCAGATTATCTGAAATTGTTAACAGTAATATGCATGCACATTATTTGACGACTGCCTATTCAACCCGATTGTTACCGCTACGGGTGGCCGAGGTCATTAAGGCGCGGACTCGTGAGACAGAGAGAGAGAGATTTGGAGGTCAATTTCCGCCAGGACCATCCTTCCTGACTGAGATTTTTTCCAGGTTTTTCTCAGTCCTCATAAATGGCAAAAGCAGGGGAGGTACCCTAAACTTAGCCTGAAGCGCTTCCTTACTTAAAAAATAAATACTTTTCTAATTTAGCATTTCATGTATCATCAGTGTTCACCGCCTGTGGTGCCTCAGTAGCAAAACGAGTGTTAAACACTACTCAACTGTTGCTGCACAAGAGGTGGAGTCACGAAAAACTGTTTAAATGAAACGTTGTGTATTTATCAGTGTCTCGTTATATTGTGTGTGTTAAGCGATTGTGCAGGCTGCACAAATGACCACTAACAGAAAGTTTAGTTCGCACCACACTTAAAGAAAGTATTGGAGCATTTGAACAAGGAATGAAATGCTACAAAATTAGCTGCTGAGTTTAGGAATAAAAATAAAGGGAAAATTAGACAGCTTTGTGCATCGACGTCAGAAGTTACTGAACAGCGTTACATATCCAAATTTGACAGTATTAAAGAAGTTACTCTATGGTTTGTTCCAAGAGAGAGAGAGAGAAACTTCATTGAGGGTTTATAACAGAAATCAGTCCACATCAACAAGATGGTTTCTCATTTAATACACTTAGGGCATTTAAAGAATTGGCTGAGAATTTGAGTTAGGGCTGCCAACTATTGCGTTATATTGAGAACTAATAGAGGGTTACTTGGTTATTATAAATATGATGAAATCCCACAGATCAGCAGACGTTTTTAAAAACATCCATTAGGGAAGAACGATGGACGTTCACCATATTTCAGAGACCAGAGATGATAGTTCAACTTTGGGTGGCATCTTTGAAGGCAACACTGATCATTTATCGTTAGATAGCTGTAGAGGCATCGCAATAAGTATGTTTATTTCAAAATAAGAGCCTGACTCTGAAGACCATATATTGAGATGTATACAACCGAAGAAAGGAAGAAAATTGAGGAGTTAAGTGAAGTAAACAAGAAGTTACAAGCACAACGTTACGAGATGAGCCCAGATAGTAATTGAGCTCTACTGAAGTGTTTGTAAACATTAACTTGGATGATAGAATGTTCATTGTTTTAAAATGTAATAAAATGCAACTACAATGAACAAAACATGTATCTAGGGGACTTGATTTCTTGCTCATTTGCTAAAAGATGTCGGCCAGAAAACTTGAAGACTGGTGATCATGACTAGCACATACTTTAAAGGTTAGAGTTAGGATTGTTGATAAGGGTCTGACTAATCAGAAGGTTACAGTGAACTTCCTACCGAATGGGCAGACAAAAGTCACCATCCTTCAAAGTTATTGAGTGTGAGCAATCGGTACTTCGTGGTTGATCTAATTTTTAAAGCCTAAATTCAAAGCAGAGTGTCAATTTCAATAAGATTCATAAAAGAACTCCAAATGCTCATCTAATCTCTCATCGTGATACGTGATCTTGGTTTAAGACTTTTGTTATCTGGACAAGGAAGAGCAGGGTACAAATATTCCTGCATTGGGTGCTAGCGAGTTTCCATATCCAGAAAGATTATACACTGGAATATGCCAATATCGAAGGAAAAGCTCAAGAACTGGCAGAAGCTAAAGAAATTTATTTCAAAGGGTTCTATGATAATTTGACAACTTCAGACATCCAAGAAGAAAACGACTAAGATAATTAATGACAAAGAAATTGTGTTCTGTGATTAATTAGCCTATAATACGTGGAAAACACATTGCAAAAAATTGTGATAAATTGCTAACCCCTTTTTCCCATTTATATCTCGTTCTACAGGTACATCATGTTCCAATCCAACGGATTTCATTCAGCATTTCAAGTATAAGTGAAATACCTCATAAACAGTACAACAAAACCAGTTGTTGCAAAATAGTCTTACATAATACCGATTGAAAGATAATCTTCAAGTTTTGTTTACACTTTTTGTGATCAGTGATGATATTTATTATTTTTTTAAATTATTGTTTTTATTATTACAACTCTTTTCCCCAGTCTGTTAAGTGACAACATACTGGGGTAAAATAAAATTACTTAAAAGTAATGGCATTATGCATGCATATTGTAGCAGTGAGTTTTAAACTTTAACATTATTTTTCTCTAAAGTTTGTTATTTGGAACTTCATCGTTCTTCCCGTCAAATTTCCATTTGTATATTACTGGCAGAGATAAAAACATAAATTCATATGCTAAATCAAGTCAATTAACATAAGTTATAAAATATTTAAATGATACTCCTTTTTAAAATAAACATTATTAACAAACTAAAAGTGCGGAATAATTTCTGTTGAAACACGAACTCTGCTTTTATAAAAATGCACAAAGTAACAGTATATTTTCTGCCTTGACTAACACAATTTACTAACATTTATTTTAAAAATGTAAAAGTGCTTAAATATGTATATGAGAGCATGTTTATTCTGATAAAGAAAAATTAATCTAACTGATAAATTTTCTGCTTACTTCGTTGGAAGGAAGATGTAGAGCTACATTATAGCTTTCTACGAAGCAATCATTAAAATCTTCGAACTCAGAAAAAGAAAGAATGAAAATTAAAAAACTTCAGATATTAGCCCCGTTCCTTTGCTATTCTAAACCACTAATTTAATAGTTACAAGTTTGCACTAGGTAAAATCAACTTCTTGTATCTATGTTCGGCTACACTATTTCCGTAACATTGAGAATTGCAGTTCCACCACCAACAAGGCAATACCGGGAGTTAATTTTAGTCTGGGTTCGTAGCTGAAGGCAGCGTAAGCTATACAAAGTCAGGCTCGCCTGTTATAATGCTAGACAGTTTCCGCGCAGACAGATGGCTGTACAAAGACAGTCACCGTAGCTTGCTGTTACGTATTATTGCATTATAACTAAGTTACGATTAAGAATAGCATAATTCAAGTCTTGTGCTATTTTAGTCTTTTGTTACTAAATAACCTGTATGGAAGAAATTTGGTGATAGGAATAAACTCCGAACCTAGATTCAACGAGAACGAGTTTTCTAAGACAAATTTTGAGGGTGAGGAAGGGTACAGAGAACGCGGAAATAAAGGAGGATTCGGGCCTACAGTTGGACCATAGAATTTTACAATCACAGTAGTGAAGTACTGGCTCCGAATTATTCATGGAAACTAAACTTTAATTAGGTTATTGTGCTATCATGGACAGCTATGGATTGGAAGGAGTAAGACATGGTCATCCAAATTATGAAAGGGACTAGAATCAATACGGCTCGGCTCCATTTGGAGGATCAGGGGAATAGAAAGAGCTCGTGGAGGGTTAGGAACAACTTGAAGGATACGGATAGGCAGCAAACAATTGCGCAATGCAGAGAAATGATTTCGCTGGAAATATAATCGGAGCTAAAATCGGAATGGGGAATGGAGCTACACATCAAAACAGAGATAAATTCACTAGACAGGGGCTCCTAGAGACATGGGGAATGATTAAGATCACTGACGAATATGAGTGGAGAATATGTCACATCTGTGAGGAGGGGGAAACATCTATACATATTCGGGGGGGGGTGTAAAGGTACGGAAAAATGGATGAAAAAGTATCTACCGCACTCCTTTACAGGAGAGATGGTCATACTGGGCTCTGTTGGCAGGCTAGGAGAGGAGAGATTTGGTAAATTTCTGATGAATCTGACACAGCTCAGATATGAAAGGCTTTTTTTAAATGGCATTTAACGGCCGTTTTACTACTGAGGCACCATAGGCGGTGAACACTGATACATGAGATAATGAAATGATATGTTGGGAAATGATTTTTAAGGAAGGAAACGTTCCAGGCCTAAGTTTAGATACCTCCCCGGTATTTGTTCATTTATGAGGAGTGAGAAAAACCTGGACAAAACCTCTGTCAGCGAGGACGGTTCTGGCGGGATTCGAGCCCCAGACCTTCCGCTCACGGTCAACGCCTTAACGATCTCGGCCACCCATAGCGGTTTGAAAAGACTGATAAACGGGGAGTAGGTTGAGAAAAAACAAATTGACTGAATTCAGCTATGTGTCATCCATAATGAGATTTCGTTATCTTTTATATGTATTTTTACCTTTTTAAAAGTATTAAAAATTAAACAAATCCTTTGGGGGTGGGAGTCATTAACATCACCTTCACTATTCTAGCAAAAATGCAGTAAAAATATAATATTACAATAGGGAGTGCTAGGAGAGAGCGTTAGGAAAGGCAAGATAATGCTAAAATATCCAGGAATGTAGTAAAAGTACAGTAATTAGTTCATTTGTAAAATCCCTAAGTACTTAATGTGTAAAGCTTTAGCTTTAATATAATATGGATGTTCGTTTTTTTAAAATAGATTTATTTCCTTGGTCTTTAGTTAAAAACCTTGTCTGCAATATTTTACATCTCTGTTATTGGATGTACCCTATATCCGCATCTGTGCGAAACTATCCACAATTTCTTCCATCCACGATCGCATTGTCACAAATTTGAATCTAGAGGTTCAGTACAAAACGTGAAAACTAAAACGTACATTTTTAACAGAGGAAACTCTAGATGAAATAGTCGCAAATCATGAACGATAGCCAACAAAATCACTGCCAAAATTAGCATAATGCAATTACTGTGGCTGAAATGGATTGTGTTAATGGAATATAATTTACGCATATAATCCTTGTTTACTTACCTTTTAGTAAGAGGAGTATGGACGCCAAATAGCCGAGACATAAAACAGAGGACAAGGTGTGTCAACTTTCTTGTTTAGTTAAAATATTTTACGTTTTTAATACATAAATAATTTAGGTATATTATTATCCGAGACATATTGACAAAACAGTGCAAAAAATAAAGTTATAGGAAGAAAAGAAAAGAAAACAGAAGGAACAGTGCATAATTAAATAGAAATAAATAACATAATTAAGAATCTCAGTATACCTGCGTAAGCTATCTGTTATCAGTAATTTTGAGTGCACGTATGAATATAATTTTTAAAACATCATTAATTATGGAATTAATTAAACATGAAGGGACTAATGAGCTGCCCTTCATCCCTAGAGGGAGCATGGAACATTACTGTTCAGACCCCCGATGTGGAATATTCCAGGATGGTTTCTATCGCTTATCGGAATATTTGTGGTCACGCTGGGACCAGGCTGTCACAGCCACTCAACAACCAATGGACAACATGCCCAACCCGAAAGTGTCCTGTGCATTGTTGTTGCTGTGCCGACGGGATGGAGGGAAGAGGACAGCTTTTCCCCGCTAGAGACAGTAAACAATCGCAATGTGGAGGGGTTGCAATCCATATCAACCCCCTTAACCTTCCTTTTCGCTGTAGCCGCTCGCTTACACACACAAACCCCCTTCACTGTTGATGGATTTAGCGATTAGATTTCACGCCCTGTTAAATGGCGTACAATGCTTCTCTCATTGATTACCCATCACCAGGCGCTGATTTGAGGATGGCCACAGCATTGATTTGTATGCATCTGCTTGGCACAAAGTGCATCGGCAACATACATCTGCGTGGTGAATGTTCGCTGTCGGCTCCAAATCTCTGACCGAGATATTCCAGCAACAATAATTTATGGTTCCAGTTCATTAGGACACCCATTTTGGTTTGCCGTAATGGAAGCATCCGCTGATTTGGCTACAGAGGTAGAGCTTTCTAAAAAGACCTCTTTACAGCGAAACAAAGGGAAGTAGTTGCATAATCCATACAGTGTTTCTATTTACCTTGCTCCGAAAGTGAACAATACTAAGTGTTCTTTGCCATTTGTCATTGGCTGGTGCACTCAAAACTGCTTTTTTTAATAAATTAGTTCGTTGGTTAAAGTTATAATTTATCCTTACACGTTTAATGAGTCTCAAGAATATTTAGTGTTCATTAGCATATGAAGTACGATGCGTGATAGCGTTATCGCATGCGGAGTTCATGCAACACATGTACTAAACTAGAAGGAAGCATACTTCTCGAATTTTCTCTAACTTCCTTGTTCGAAAGAACGGAGAGAGAACTCAGTTGTTCGTAAACACAGATGGGTATTTTATGCTTCTTGCATAAAATATTTTTGCATGATCTCGGCAACTACATCACCTTTTTAATTTGTGCTACGTACTCGACAAGCCTCGAACAACTTTATTCAATCAACGGAAGGTTAAAAGGAAAGATTTAATTAGCTCTACTTATCGTAGATACGAGCTAAAAGAAACGCAGTTTATACAGATCAAAGCAACAAAATGCATTTTCGTGTTTAAACACCGTTACAGCCTTAATAATGTTAAAATAATGATACACAGACGCGGAAAAAATACGCACAAAAACTTTACAAGTAGAAACAGGACTTGACACTAATTATTTTGAAAGTGGGAAGAGTGTCCCAGACGTTCAATGTGGAGCAGGAGGCATCGATATGGATTAACGCCATATATACGTTGTGATGTGACGTGTGTTCATAGCTAGTTAAGTATAAACCAATGTCGCTGGTGGAGACGCAGGCTGCATCTCTGGTCAAGCGTTGTCACTCAATCGACAGATCTTAGTAGAAGCTTTAACATTGGTTTTGAGAACTACAGTAGATTACTTTTATAACGATTAGTGTATGTGATGCACTTGATGGATGAAATTATTTGTTTAAGGTAAGTTATTGTGCTTTCAATCCACTTGATCATTGCAATTAACGCCTGCAGCATTACAAGGAAGTATCAAACACCGTTTGATTCCTGTTCTGCAGGTTGCATAATGTTTTAAACCTTTTTCTATTCATAAATTCTCTGTACCTTTTTCCCGTGCCCAATATAAGGTTAATGTCTATTGAACATTTTCTATGCAAAACGTAATATAACCAAACATTTCTGTTCGATTTTCCGACTGTACACTAAATTTTCGAACAAGATCTTGTATTATAAAGCAGCTATAAATTGTAACATTTGAACATTTCACAGCAAACCTCACATGCTTTTAAAAAGTCGGTTGACAACATCTAAAGCAAGAAGATACTTTGATGAATTAAGCGTGGGAACTAAACTAGAAAATTGGTCTAAAATCAGTTTATTCCTGCTGTAGAAGACAAAGGCACATTTGTCATGTGCCTTTACTAATGAATTCTCAGTTATTATTAAACTTTTGTGCGAATAATCATCTTCAAACCTAAACATATTCAGCAACAAAATATGATCTATTGAATCATATATCTTGGATTAAGTACAAAAAATGCTGCTCATTAATTGTGCTTTTGTTTCAAAGGTACTAAAAGGCTATGAAAACATTCTTAGAATTAGTGCATCTATATTTTACCTTCATCTCCAGCACTTCAGATATATATAGATTAATAAGAGCTCATCTTTAAACTCTAAATTAATGATTTACAACGTGCTAAAATGATCTAATTAAATTACATATTATTAATACCTGTCCTATGCAATATAAAAAATCAGTTATTTTACTGCCCATATCCAGTGTATCAGCTACTGTACTGATTTTCATAGCAAATCAGCATTATTTTAAGTGTTTATTGTCCTTTTTAATAATTTATATCTTTTACATAATTGCAAAGGATATTGTACAAACGAATAAAAAGATTATTTTAATTAGGCATGAATTTGTAAATTTCAACATTATACTTTGAAGAACTTTAGACCTGAACGTATAACGATCGTTCAAATGAAAGCTAATTACTGTACTTCAGAGTTCTCTCAAGCGGTTTCAAACGAGCAGCTAGTTGCTTTATATCAGACTCTAAGAGGTTCTTTGGTTACTGTCTCTCAGCAAAAGCGTCAATCTTTAAAATGAGATACTTGTCTCCTACCGTTAAGTGCTGCATGCACTCGTGACACATACAACTGTAAATTTCGTGCAACGTTTCTGCCACTCAAATCTGGAAATCCATTGTGAATAGTGTCATCCATATATTATCATATCATTAAGGTACAGAAAAACATTTTAAAGCAGTTTTGGTGCACTTTTGATTAAGAGGGGCGTAAGTTACTTGACAAAGGTATGATGTAAGTCAATAGAGTAAGCTTTTATCCCTTAGCTCAATATTTACATTTGAATCGGACATACAAGCAGCAAAGGTGAAAAACGTCTGTTTCTTACCACAAATGCCAGCACATTGATGTTTTGTGTCGACCATATGCTTTCAACTGTGGTGGGTTTTCTGTTCATTCAAGCGGTTGATCCATTCCCCATTACTGATTAGTCTCATCATACTACAAAAACAGTTAACTAAAATTTGAAACCGCAGAGGGGACTCTGATATCAATATCCAACCTGGAAACAGGAGAGGGAACGAAAAATTAAAACAAGGGCTAAATGTCATGCTTTGAGGGTTCCTGTTGCAATAGGGATGCAGCAAAAATGGTGTTCATAAATTTACTGCTAAAATGATAAAACCGCACCAAATACAAACATAATACACCTGATATGAGATTTAGTGTCAAAGATTAGTCTTTCCAATTATCTGAACCACATCCCTAGCATTTGGTTACGCATGTCCAATCAATTTACTCTTGTGTAAATAGTACGTAAATTATTAATACTTCACTACTTTAATGATCTTCAGTTTAGAAATTAAATTAAAATATAGTTTTCAAATATGAAATTACTGTTTGTATATATATATATATTTCAAATAATACTACCTATGGGTAAGATTAAAAGTTACTTGCATTACTAACAATTTAAATATTCGAAAAGAATTCATTCCAGAAGCAGATCCAGATCAAGACAAATTATAAACATAAGTTC
>CM060840.1:58565000-58647500 GCA_030762175.1 Metallyticus violacea
AACTTACTGGTGTACTTATCACTAGTTTATAATTAAGGAATTCTTTGTTTAATATGAGCAATCCATAGAATTTGTTTGTTAAATTCTTTTAAACCCAGCTGTTTCTTATATTTATTTTGTACCGAGATTTATGAAACGGTTGTTATTATAATTTCTCTTTGCCTTTTTTATTTTGGTAAATTTAAAAATTAATTTAGTAACTATCCCAATGTTCTTGTTCTTGTAATTATGATTTTCATGTGCACTACTTGTGTACCTATAAGTTTATAATAATATTTTTTGAGAAGAGCATATATAGTAATTTTGAATGTTTTAATGCATGTTGTTTTAATAAACTAAAGAGCACTCACTGTATTCATAATTTGTTTTCTTCTCTCGTGATATATGGAGAGAACAAACCTTGGGGGTTCGTGAAACCACTGGCCTTCCTTAAAGGAAAACAAGTTAAAAGTGTTCGTTACCCCAGGCAGAATTCTTATATTTGTTGCAATATCTACTTGCACTTTATTTTCACTTTCGTGAACTGGATTTCGAGCACAGCGCGGAAAGATCGAACTATTAGCTTATTTATGTATTTAGTTTTGGATACGTTGGCATAACTAGACGCTCTAGCACGCTATGGATGAAGAAAAGGTTGAAAGATGTCAAATAAAGTTCAGAAACTTGAGCCAACAAACTGTCATTCTTATACTTAACAACAGCGAGACGCTATTGGACAAACACGTACGTGTTCGAATGACATGTGTGCTTCCTGCAAAGTGGCTACGGGTTTACATTTCATGATTTATTGATGTAAAATACTTCCACGGTAGCTCCTCGTTCCCGTTTGAGCCTATAATGGATGTTCTCTCTAAAGTACGTGAATAAATTATAAGTCACTTTAAACAGGAGGGAATGCTGCTGCTCCTACTAAGCTAGTGAACTAACAGCTGGAAAGGTTTCTGGATGGAGGAGGATGGAGCGAAAACACACCCCTAGGCCACAGTTCGATCCGAGGCTCAATCTGTATGCTAAGCTCGGCGCAGGGAGTCGATACGGGAGAAAGGGGTTCCCCAAAAGTATGGGTGAAGGGTCCGGGGCCGGCCGAGATTGCTAAATAGCCACCCGTTTCGTGGAAGGATTATCAAGTATTGTAGAAAACATTTCCCGACGTTTGCAGCGGTAACAGCAGAAAACGGCAAAGATGTACCACGGTTGTTTGCTGAGATTTGAAGCATTTCTAGATAGTGTCTCCAAGAAAAACTACATCCAACTACAGGAAGAAACAAACAAGCTAAATAACATGCATTAATGGCTACATGTTTACCTCTTTTCAAACAATAGTCCACCACTTTCGCAGCTTAAGAAGAGTTTTGTAGTTTACGGTAAAAAGCCAAAGGGTACCATTAAAAGCTTAAGTTCTATTTTTTCAGGATTTTATTTGTCACATTGTTAAAACATAAGAGATAAAATCACAAATAAAAATGGATTTTTTTATTAATTTAATATATTATTCTTTAATTATTATAGATTTGAAACATTTAAACTAACACGTAAAAAGTAATTTTGCATCTTACCGCTGCAGGTAACAAGTTATGGGCGAAGAATAATTAAATTACAATATGAACTCTTCCTTCTGATGGCCACTGGCAGATTTCAGACAAAGATATTACAATTGAAATCTAAATAAATATATAATTATTTCACACTCCAATTCCAACACTGCTCACTTTAATATCTTCGTGGAAAATCTATTGTAAAATAATTTAAATAATAAAATAAACAAAAACATAATTGAGAGGCAAATTAGCTTAAACAAGTTTACTGACAGCAGAAAATATCTTTTACCACTGATGCCGTTGTCTTCTATTATAGCATCATCCTCACACGATAAAGGAAGCCAATGGATATTCGCTGCCTTCTCCGCAGTTTTATTATGGTGTTTCACTGTGCTTATTTGCAAGTTGCTGCACTAAAATAATACAATGTTTCTTTCTTTAGTTTAAAAAACCGTTTATCTTTATTTAGACTAACTCTGAGAATAAACTATTTCTATGGAAATGCCAATTAAACTTTTGAGAATTTAGCTCGTTTATTAAATAATAACCTCTTAGGTTGGAGCTAAAGCTAATTGAAAAGTTGCAACAACACTTTGTCCTAATTCCTATACATGAAACAAAAGTTCGTCTATCAAATTAAACGTGAATGAAGAACAGTAGAATATGTATGCCATTAACAAATCCTCAGATATGATATCTGAGAGTTTATCGACACAAATTGGATAGCAAAGCTAAGGCAATTGTTATTTGTATGCTGTAGGTATATTGGCGCAAAATATACAAAAGGACTAATTTCAGCAAACGGAGATATCAATAAGCGCCGTAATTAAGCCCTTTGTAAAGTGATTGATTAATTACCCTCTGCAAACGCTGGTGATTAAGTCACTATAGCCCATCAAAACAATACTGTTATATCTAATTATTCATCGATAAAGCTAAAGAACCGGATAAAACTGCTTGGTAAATAATTACCAAATACAAAAACTGCAGTTTTGTTCTCATAAATGTGCCAATGAAAAAAAAAAAAAAAAAAAACAGTGTGTGCAAAACAAAAGAAAAACGATGAGATTGAATACGTTGTTATTCTTGACTTGCTTTAACCAGTTTTATGTATCTATTTTTATTTTTATTTTTCACTATATCCTACTTAAATATCGTAATCTAAAACTTGATATTTTTTCGTCTTATTAAAACAACACATTTCCTTGACGCTAAGAGTATATTTCACTGCCTTCATGTCATTTTATACAACAGATGGAAGAATATCTCAGAGGTATGTTATTTATTACCAGCATTAATGATTTCCACACCTTTTATACAACCCAGAGCTATAATTAAGAAAGTTATACTGCTGGTCTGGTATAATGTTGGAACGTAAAAACTTGACCTATTACGGATAGAAATTTGTCTTGTCAAATTTTGAATGTATAGAAATACGTCTCTGTCGTGTATGCATGATAACTTTCTCTTTTAAGAAGCTAAATAGACATTATTTACTGGCATTAAAGGTGTACACCATAGCAGTTCTGAACCTTCAAATTTCCTAAATATTTTATATTTATCATTATCATTTTTGAATCTCAAAAGTAATAATGATAAATTATAAGTTATACATAATATCAGATCAAGCTTTCCCTTTCTTCAACACTTGAACTCAAAATCATCTATCAATAACAGTTTCCAAAACAATGTGAGGTTATTTACTAATATTGTTTGTTTCCATTCGTAATATTATAACCTCATTCCTTTCGCCTACTCAATGAGTTCCGCTCTAAACAAATGGATTAACGTAATTTCAATTTATGGATAAGATGCAAACTACAAGCTTTTAATTATTTTGGGATTGGCTGAATAATCAGAACTTCTAAGTAATACCCTATGCAGCAATCGAAAGATATGCCCCCCTCCCCAACGAGCTGTTGAAATCAAAAGTGAAAAGTTTCCCCTTTACTGAATAGAATTTTGTTTTATCTTTTCGGCTTTAAATTCTCTTCCATTCTGTATAATAAAGCACTAAAAGAAAGGAATGATCAAGCATTCGTATAATTTATTTTTATTCCTTTTTAAAAAAGTTTAATAATTTTTCTTTAATTTTACATTTTATTGCAATGTTTGTATGCTACCTCTGTTTTATATTAGTACTCCTATCTTATATATTTTAAATTTTACTACAATTTTAAAAATAATTTAAAAATCCAGCTTCTCTTCTCTGTGCCATTATAAGTCACGCATTGTTATACATCAATATTATTACTTCTTTCATAAGTTCGCTCCTCAAGTTCTTTTAGAAGCACGGTCACTGCTCATTGGTTAAAGCATGTATCCAAATTATGTACTAATAGCTTTGGGTTAATGTCGATATCCTTTTTTGTCCTTTTTTTTTCCCCCGTACTGATGCAGCTACCGGAAAATTTTGGTCCGCATATATTAAGGGGATAGCTATAATTTGAGCATACAATCCCAAGATGGCTTACTTCGGAAGAGAAGTAAAACCCTGGGTCCCATGTTGTAGATTTACAGCACGATAAAGAAACTCAAACCTAAAAAAAGAAGCCTCTGAGCAAAATTTATCGGCCGATTCACGCCCTGAATTGAATGGGTCGCTGATGACCTGAGATGTTGAAGAGTATCCGTAAATAAACCAAATCATAAAACCTTGGTGGAGTTACCTCTAAATTCAAGCGCTAACTCTAGTGACACCGGAATAAGATAATGTAATGTAAATGCTGTAATTGGAAATTGGGTATTCAAAGAAAGTCTTACATTGAGATCAGTCGGTGGTAACGACTGTATTGTAATACAATGGGGAATGCGTGTTTACTTTAATGTGTTTAACCCCATGAGCAAAATTGTGTAATGTTAAATATTATTACACTTTCAATCTAATGACTTAATTTTAAAGCGAAATGCCTTGGTATAATATTTATATGCTGAACTTGTTACACTGTTAAAATAAAGTTATGAAAGTATGTTTTTAAGCGTTCTTTCCTTTTACAATGGGCAAACTGTGATTTCCTTGGGAGGTTCTTATTCCATTAAGTCTCTAAATGTAACAATGTGTTATTTCATACTGTTAAAACGCAGCATCTCCTACTACTTAGGACTTTTAACGTTTGTAAAAGTTCAAATTTTCGCAAGTTACTATTGCTTATTATTTCGCATTATGCCAACTGTCAGTTACATCAAAACAATTGCTGAGAATTAAATTATGAATGCTTTATTTTTATTTGCTTATCGTATTATTTTCTTCTTCTCTATCAATTTACGATCGCGTTTATACTTCAGTTGTACTACTTTTATGCCCTTATCCTTGAATGTACTAATACAAAGTATTACCCTAGTTAAGAATCTATCTCCGCCAACTGTATTGTCACGAAACGAACAACTTAAGATTAGCTAAACTACACCTTCATACTTTGGATGTGCAGAACAAGATATTTTTAAATGTTCGTCACATCTTTTGGTAGAGGCGCCTGGTATGTCATGTTTGGTTGGTTTTGTTTTATTTACGGACGCTATTTAACATCTCAGGTCATCACCTCCCATTCAAATCAGGGCGTGAAACGGCCCACAAATTTTGCTTAGAAACCTTTTTCTTCAGGTTTGAGGTTCTTTTGCATCTACAACACGGAATCCACAGTTTTACTTCCCTTCCGAAGGAAGGAAGGAAGGAAGGAAGGAAGGAAGGAAGGAAGGAAGGAAGGAAGGAAGGAAGGAAGGAAGGAAGGAAGGAAGGAAGAATTTGAGATTTTTACGCCCGAAAAAAAAATGTATCGATCCTGGCCGAGACTGAACCCGCGATCTTGGGTTTAGGAGGCAAGTGTGGTTACCACTATTCTACCAGAATCAATATGACTGTTTTGGTGGAGGCGCCGGGGTTTTTATTTTTGGTTTTATTTGGTCTAAATTAACATTCACTCTTTCATACCTAAGTAACTGTCTGAGCTGAAGGAAAAGATCACAACCTACTTGTTGGTTTCTCTGCTCCTAGCTCTCTCCAAGACTTGCTACATAAGTGGGAGGACTCCTAAACATCAATCAGGTTAAAGCACAATATATGTGTATAGAAAATTCTATGTAATGGACAAATAACCGCTACTTTTAAAAAACAGACATTCTCCCAACAATACTAGATCAACAAATTGAGTCAATTTTAGCAATTTGTATGCCACTGTATTCCATTGTGATTTTTCTTCCCTCTAAATTCATAATAATATACATTTATACATTATACATTCGTATGATTTTGCATTATATTTTATGGAAAAGGCGACGCGTCTTAACTTTATAACTTTAATAGCCTCAATCTTAAATCAGTTAAATTGATCTTTGTTCAAAGAATGAAACCTCTTGTAGACCTTTATATTAAACATTTCTGAAGCTATAGATTTTCAGTCACATGTGTAAATTGTTATGCATTTGCAGTTAAATATTATTGTGATTATAGTACCAGATAATAAAGAATATTTAGGTAATTTTACATTTGTTTCCCAATCTACCACACGAGCTAGAGGGGACGGTTCACCGCATTAAAACCAGCTGGTTCTACAGCGGAAAACAAAATCGCATCAAACCCAAGGGACAAATCGGATCGTCCGGAACGCTTGTGTATTATTCAGCATCGGGTTCCGAATTAAATTCCTCCCGTTTTTTCGGTGGCATCCGGTCAAAGGTGTATGTTCATAGAAGAGCTGAACTATGCAATATTTATAGCTATGTGTCTGTCATTCGATAATACATATGCATTTTATATCGTAAATAAGCGCATAATTCTCCACCAAGAGAGGTGGGAGTTCAGAAACCGATAGATAAAAATACCCTGCAACTTTGGACTAACATTAGTGGATGATTGCATTGCAATAGAATATTCTGCAAACTGCTTCCCTGCAAACAGCATTTCTATATCCTACAGTCTACTTCTGGGAAGATCGAGAACAATGCACTCTATAGTTATTTAACTTATTCCAGGATAAAATAGGATAGCAGTGAAACGAGAAGAGTTGGAACAAAGAACAAGGTTTACCGTGTCCTCGCGTTTTAAAATAAGGAAACCCTATGACTTCACTAGCCTCATCTGCAGGAGCACTACCAGGTAACCCCAGTGATTTCCTAGTAACTCTTGCAAGGGAAAACTCAGATCTACAAACTCAGAATTGCACAGATGGAGGAGGGCAATATGCAAATAAAGCACCATACACATATCCTTCGCTGAGTGGCATAAATTGACCATAAAAATGCGAATCAGACACTTAGGCCGAAATAGTTGTCTCATAATTCCCTATTTTAATAATAATTGCTTCTGTTGGCAATAATAATAATAATAATAATAATAATAATAATAATAATAATAATAACATATTACAATTCAATGTCAGGTATGGTTTAACAAGGTCAAAAATGACATAATAATCAAGGGTATCAATATTACAAGTATGATCAGGATGTTAATATTATAGTTGATAGTGTATATAGATACATGTGCCTTTTTGTTTAATAAGCAATATTCAGACATTTCTGAACAAATGTCTAAAAAGCAAATTGTGTAACCATTGAGCATGTTGGGCTTTTATTGGAACAGTTAGGAAGAGCCTCGCCTCAAAAGAAGGTAGCCTTTTGTTAACACTAGACCCATTCTACCCTTCAAAATCTCCCAGAGAGATCCGCCGACTTGAAGCGCCATATGTTTTATTACACTTTAAAACCATGCATGGCAAAAATAATGATTACAATCAGTAACTGTAACTTGTCATATTCAAAAGAAACCAAAATTTTAGCTGTTTCCAACAATTTCAAAGGAAGACCGTTTATATGGTCGAAACGTGCATTATCGCAAAACTTTAGTGTGTGGGTCTGAGTGTTAGGACATTGAAAAAGTAGTAGGGAAGAAAAACTTCAACAAATAAACAACTATCAAAATTGGAAGAATGAAGATGAATAGGCAGCATTAAAGATATCATGTAATAGCCAACAGAAGGTTAAAGTTGAGTCGGTTTCTAGAATAACTGAAGAAATAAAAGTTCAATAGGAATGGAGCAAATTGACATAATAGATTTAATATCAAATAGAAGAAGCAAGTTTGAGCAACCAGTAACTAGAAAGGAATATACGAGAGCTGTTCAAAAATATCGTGAATTTGTGTTTTTTTTGAAAAAGTATTTACTTATTCATGAATATCTATTTTTCCCCTTCAAATAAATCCCCACCAGATATTATACACTTGTGCCAAAGTTCTTTTCCAATCCTCGAAGCACTTTGAAAAATCGTTTTTTGTGACCTTGTTCAGCTCCTCCTTCGATGCCGTCATTATCTCCTCAATCGTGGCGTAGCGTCGTCTTTTCATGGGCCTCTTCAGTTTTGGGAACAAAAGAAAATCACAGGGGGCCAGGTCTGGGGAGTACGGTGGTTGCGACATCATAAGTGTGTTGTTTTTGCCCAAAAATTCGCGCACAAGCAACGATGTGTGAGCAGGGGCGTTATCATGGTGCAAAAGCCAATTTTTGTTCTTCCACAAATCCGGGCGTTTCTGGCGGATTACTTTGCGCAAATTGCGCATAACTTGCAGGTAATATTCCTTATTGACCGTTCTACCCTGTATCAAGAACTCATGATGCTCCACGCCCCTGCAATCGAAGAAAACTGTAAGCAAAACCTTCACATTCGACCGAACTTGGCGCGCTTTTTTCGGTCTTGGCTCGTGTGGCAGCGTCCACTGGGATGATTGAGCTTTAGTTTCCACGTCATAACCGTAAACCCATGATTCATCACCAGTTATGACCCTCAGGAGCAAATTTGGGTCGTCGCGGACAGAGTTCAACTGCTCCTTAGCAATGTTAATGCGATGGTGTTTTTGGTCGAAACTGAGCAACTTTGGTACGAATTTTGCGGCGACCCGTCTCATGCCCAAATTATTGGTAAAAATCAAATGGCACGAGCCAATCGATATGTTTAGGTCCTCAGCAACTTCTCTAACGGTGATTCGATGATTGGCCAATACTATTTTCTTCACTTCTTCAATGTTTTCGTTTGTTATTGACGAGCTCGGGCGTCCGGGACGCTCTTCGTTGTTCACATTTTCTCGACCCTCTGAGAACATTTTGTACTACCGATAAACATTGCTTTGGTCCAAGGTAGCCTCACCATATGCCACAGTCAACATTCGGAATGCATCCGCGCACTTAATTTTGTTTTTCACACAAAATTTGATACAGATTCTTTGTTCCATTTTTTGGAATAGGCAAAAATCGAAGACGAACCAAAACACGTCCAGGCTAAATAACTGTCAAGAATTAACTGAACATTCAAAATGGCCGAGCTTGTCAACATAAGTGAGGGACATGAGTACCAACATAACGCCACAAAACAATCGAAAATCGAATATACGCAGCCCGCGGAAATTCATTATTCGCGATACTTTTTGAAGAGACCTCATATAGAGATAGAATAGAGGGACGGTTGACGCTGTATTTATGAGCTGCCACCCCCGCATTTAATTAGATTGATTGTAACCAATAATTTTATGTAACTTCGTTATAGCCATGTGTAATATCATTTTCTGTACAAGTGTTGAATATTATGTGTAAAAGGTTATTTTCTTGCCAAAGCACAGAAAGCTTCCATAGTCATAAAACCTGACCTGGAAATTTTCCGTAGCCCTTTTGTAGCAATATTTTGTAAAGTATCCTGGAGCCAGATGTTAACGGATATTTTGTTAGAATTTCTTAAGCGGGCTAGATATCATAAAAATATTATAAATATTTAAAATAAATAAATATTTAAAATAAATAAATAAATATTTAAAATAAATAAAAATAAATGAAATAAATGCTCAATGACGTAAATTTAATAAAGATGAAGTATTTATGGCAATTTAAAAAAGAATTAATCTGGAAAACAAGCTGATTCAGCTGGGGCTCTGAATATCAAGAAATTGAAATTATATCAAGAATTTGGCAGTCCAGAAGAATAGCATCCATGTAAACCAAGGTTTACAGATACTGCAAAAGACAGATTCTTATGCCTAACGCCCTGAGAGAAAGGAGAAAAACTGATGCCATGTTAAGAAGTACCCTATAGTATGTTGACAATTTAACTGTTTCAACCCAAACTACAATAAACTGCACCTAAAAGTACTTCATTCTAGTTGGTAATAGGACACATCGTATTGCATATTGCTGGGAGCATTTAAATTGAAAACAGCGATACGACTTCACGATTTCTTCACGCTTCGGTATGCATCCAGATTCCAAGGAAAAATGTATAGGTAGATGTAATAATATGTAAGTATTTAATACTGTTTACGATACTTTATAATGAACTTTCATTGATAATTATTAGAAAATTTAGGGTAAATGCCGTGTATTTTAGATCATCATTGTGATGTATAAGGCATGATTGCTTAAGGGCGCAAAACAGCTATGGTCATTAGCGCCGATGATGATGTATGAGGCAAAAACTCCTTATCGATGACGGAAATTAATGATGAAGAATTCTTCGCCTCTTCTAGAGCGACCTTTACATTTATAAACACTATATTCTCCTAAACACTTTTGATATTTATGAACTGTTACAGAGAAAACGTTATGTTAAGCTTGTCAATTAAGTCCGCCTTGGTGACAAGGAAGCTGTTCAAGCAGATTGAAAATTTTGAATGATTAAAGCTAGAGATTTTAGATTTTACACGTATTTTTCTCGTTATTAGTATTGCACGTATAAAATTTCGGCTTAATTTATAAAATTTTACTATTTTCTAAAATATTTATCCTTTTTTTTTTTTTTTTTTTCGATTCTGTTGCTAAAACCCCCTCCCATAAAAGTTAGCACGGATTTTTAATAGTGACTTTTGTAAATTCAAAAATAAATATATACATTCAAATGCATATCAATACAAATTAGTAATTAGTTTTTAGTTAATCTATTATTTATTTATAAAAATGAATGGTAACTTTTATGAAGCAATATCTACAGAACGTCTAAAAAAACTTAGGCATGTACATATTTATGGTGGAATATGAGTTTTGAATGCAAGCAAGTGTACTGAAAATAAAAACGAGCAAAAGGTATGAAATTTTGCAAACCTAAAAATTGAAGGGCAAGAAATATGAATTTAAAGAGTGAAGAGTTTTGAAATAGGTTACTAAAACAAAATTTTCAAAGGTTATAGATATATAAAACTTCTAGGAAGGTTCTCTGAAATCGAAAGAAAAATTTAAGAACAAAAACAAAACAAAAAAAAGTTTTTTTTTAAATAAATGCAATTTTTTCACTTCGGTGTTCCCTTAATAAAAAATAAAGCATTAATATAAACCCTCAAAAATGTATTTGGCGCTTTTACTCTGAATTTAAAAGTTTGTGGATGTTTTTGTCACTTTAATTTTAGCATAAATGGAGAGTGACAGATGAAGATTTTAACCTTCTAATTAATATTCCCAGGGCGTTACAGGGCATCTCTCACAGTATATCATTCAAGAGTTAACAACAAGGAAAATACTTTTCTGTTTAAAAAATAAAACTTTTAAATATTTAAATTTTGAAATGCAGTATATATGAGTACATTATTCTTCCTTGTCTCTCACGCACTTCAGGTTTTAAAGACACCGGAATGATTCCGTTTTCTTATAAGAAGGGATTGCTAGAATATTAATTAAAACGTGAAAAGGAAAAAGTTTTACCGTTCTTTCTTTGGTGTGCTTTGAATGAATAATGAAAGAAGAAATGAAAGTAAAGAGGAACATCATTTAAAGTTTCATTGATTTCCCGTCCACTTCCATTTAGGTATTTCTGAGGAAAGAGACCGAACTTGTGCTTTATATATTTTTTAAATCTGTCCTTCCACAAAGATAAGCATTGGCCGAATGCATTTTCTGGAATACATTAAAAAGGCATGTTTGAAACTCCACAAACATATTCTTGTTTTGACAAAAAAAAAAAAAAAGAAGAAGAAGTTATCTTTGTGGAATGTAAAAACAAAATGAGGCTTTGGTGTTTCTTGGGTTTCTGCATCCAAAAACATTTAAATGATGTAAATGCCTTCACTCTTATGGCTCTAAGTACATATACAAAGTGTAATATCTTCTTCTCATACTCGTATGTATTTTTAAAACTGAAAACGTATGTGATCCTTTTAAATATAGTTTTTCTTCTTTTATCTTTCTTTCTCTTTCTTTTTTTTTTCTTTATTTTGTTCTTGGGGGGTGGGCATTGATACAATAGCAGAGTTTCAAATTTACCATCAATCCTGGGTTACTTATAGCAATTTCAAATTCTAATTAAAATCAATTATATAAAATGTATTTATGTCAGTGTCGATTAACAGTATAAAGCAAAATTAATTTTAAGTTTTATAAAATTCGGCATATTACTTTTGAAATTCAAGCTACAAATATATTTTAAAGAACTACCTTTTCTTGGATTTTCTGACAGATACAGTACCAGAGGTTCAATTTTATCAGTCAATGCGTCGTGAAAGTACAGTCGTTCACTTAACTCTTTTGAGAACAGATAGAACTGGGCTACTTTTCATAATTTTATAGTGAATTAAAAGTAGTTATATAAAATGAAAGTATAGCTGTTAAGTAAATTATTAAGTAATAATATAAAATAAAATTATGTACTCCTCAAGTTCAAACAATAACAATAGTCAAGATTGCCAGGCAACCTAGAAAGCAAAAATGTGATAACAATTAAATCCTCTTTAAAATTTAAATATACGATAGGAATGCCATTTACAATTCAGAACGGGAGTAACAGGAGATATGAGGGTAAAATCTAAAATATAATCAACAGCGATTTTGAACCTCTCCCTCAATATTTACCGCTACGGGTGAATGAAGTAGTTAAGGCGTTGACTGGTGAGCTGAGATCTGGCGTTCCATTCCCGCCAGACCACCCTCTCTGAATGAGGTTTTTTCCAGGTTTTCTTTGGTTCTGATTAATGGAAAATATCGGCGAGGTGCCCTAAACTAGGCCTGGAACGTTTCCTTCTTGAAAAAATATCTTTCCCAATTTATCATTTCATCACATGTATCATCAGTGTTCATCTCTGTCAGGCTTCAACAGGAAAAACGGGAGTTAAACACTATGAAAAAACTCTATATCTGTCGGTCTTTGTGATTTAACAGTAAACACACTTGCATCGTAGACCCCAAGATCGTGGGTTCATTCCCGATAGGATTATTGTATATAAAATCCTAATTATGGTTTCTTTCGAAAGTAAAACCGAGGGCCCCATATCGTAGATTTACGGCATTTAAAAGAGCAATAAATTAAAAAGTCTTTGAGCAAAATTTACCTGCCGTTTCACGATCTGAATTGAATGACCTAAAATGTTAAAAAGCGTCGTTAAACAGCCAAATAAATAAAACGTATACAAAGATTAAAGAAACAATAGAAAGTATTACATTTGGATGTTTCTTTTATAAGAGTAATTTCGTAATATTGAATTTAAGAATACGCAAGCCGCATACTAAACTTTTTTAAAAATCCTATATTCAATAACTTTTTAAGTAAGTCTAGGTAATATACAAAATCATGTTATTTTGAATACTCGTGTATCGTTCTTTTTTTTAAGTTTTTTAAAGTACTTTTTAAGTAACAATTAAAGTTGTTGGCGTCTGTCACTTTTTCGACTTTTGCAGATGGATATATAGAAATGATTGTTATATTTGTATATATATATATGTATATATATGTATTGTGTGTCAAAAAATAAGTACCTTAGTTGGGAGCATTGGTCTTCTGAAAGCATGCCGTTCTTGCACGTACTCCTGCCTAACTTTTACCTAATATCCCCTTCACTTTTTCATCCTCATCATTTGTCCTTGCTTGAATCCTTTGTCAACTGTCTCGCGTACCTATTGGTTGGCACAGGTAACGCATCATGAACTAATATTAATTGACCCTACAATTCCGAAAGTCATATTTTAAAAATGGAAACAATAATCTAGAATATTTATTAAGAATCAATTTTCTAATATTCAATATATAGATCTGTTAACTGGGTCAGTTTCCTAACATCACATTTAAAAATAAATAAATATGTGCTTAAATTTCAGATAATCTCGTTTAGTTTTACTCGAATCAAACCTCGTAACCAGTACTTGGCTTAGATTTCAATATTTTATTTTTATTATACTGGAATATCTTGTTCTTGTTAAATTTGCTTGTGCAAATTAATGAATAATATTCCTTATTCTATGTTTCCATCAGGATTATGATATATGTATATATTGGAAAATATAACAAATAGTTATTTTTAAGCAGTGTTTGTAGAATATAGCATAATTCTTTTTTCATATTTGGCGATGGAGTTTCACACCAAGAAAGCAACTCTATGTGGGAACATGATTTATTCAAAAAGAAGTCACAGAATAATGCAGTTTCAGATATGGGGTTAGCCTCAGTTAGCCTTAAAAGAGAAATTAAAACATCATTAATGTTATAGACTGTAATCAGTAAAAGTGAAAACAAAACTTACAATAGAACATTCAAGAACACATAAAGAAACAATTAATGCTAGTAAATTGATTAAACTGGGCAAGACAACATTGAAAATGAGCTACTGGGGAAAGAAAGAGGTTTGTTTCTTTCGATGAAATATAATTTATTGTGCTGGATGTATGCATATACCGTATGTGTATGTTGGATAATGAATAACTCTCGCTTCCCTAAGCACATTTTGCAGACATTAAACACCCAGACAGAAATATCTCCTGGGGTGCATTTCACATAATGTCTTTCTTCGTCTCCTGAGAAGTCTTTAGAACACTGACAATTATGTGCATATATGGAAGAGCAGAACACATTCTAAATGAGTGGCTAATTTTCAGCAGGGAATGAAGTTATTGGTAGACATAGACGTACTAGCATTGAATTCTCAGGAAACTTTTGTGATATGAATCCAAATAGATCTATGTAAGGATAAGTTCAGAAACACTGTAGGTCTATTACAGCGGTTCTCGAACTTTATTTGTCCACTGACCCTATTTGAAGATTTTACACTCTGGTGGACCTTTATCATTTGATTGAAAGTTTAACTTAGACTCAGCTCCCAAGGATAAATGCTAACTTACATTACTTCATGCAATGTAGAACACACGTATTTTTAGCAGCAACTGGAAGAGACTCACATTTCAGCATTTAAAGGAAAGTTTGGCCAATCATTGTTTTGGTACCAGAAAATAATGAACATTTTATATTTGAATTTTGATTTAAAATTAGCGTAATGTAAGTACATTGTGTATTATTTAAGGTGAGGGGCTTGATTAATAAAAATTACCAGTTTTCACAGTTATAAATCTATATTTAATTCTATATTTTATTTAAATACTGTATTTACACGTCTAACACTATATAGTTCTGCTACTAATGTCTGCTCTTATAAAAAATAACGTTGTAAACAGCTTCTTCGGAAATAAATGTCTCTACAATTTTAATACAAATTATGTATTATTTTTTAAATCATCTCGCATATTATTTAGTATAAAATTTCTGTTTTATTATTACACTAAGGTGAAAATATTTCAGCTAACAAATACACCTTACTGAAGCTGAAAAATAAATGACTGCGCTATATTTGGGACAAAAATCAACTTTTCTAAGGGGTGACTGCAAGGTAAAAATTTCCAAAAGAAATAGTAGAAAGAGAGCTTAGTCGTCAGCAGGGGAAATTATCAAGAGATTAAAGTAAAATACTCCGCCTCTCTGACATTAAGCCAAAGAATTAGAGCCCAGCTCCATTCATTAAAACTGGAGGCTATAAATCCGACATTTAAAAAAGAGGAAGGGAAAGGTGAATAAAAACCAAATAAAGCGACTAGCGTAATAATGTAAGCTGTTAGTGTATGAAAATATATACGAACAAAAGCAACCAAAGATTATACATTTATAGCAACATATATAATCTTCTTTTATAAAATGATGTATCGTTTTCAAATGCGGATTAATTACCACATTACTTTTCAGTGCTTTTTGCTTCAAATATCAGAAACATATCCTTTGACCTTTCATCTTTACGGGAGGGAGTAGTCTTCATTTTTAGGATAACGGTAAAATACAAAAATGCTCTTTGCTTTATAGGCTTTGTATAGCCAAAGGGGGTCAAACATTCCAATATTAAAAACGAGCAAAAATTAAAACTACAGCATAAAGTACAAGCAACGATACGGAACGAGAAATAGTCTTTTATCTTTATCCCTTAAATTATTATAAAAGTAATAAAAGTTTTAGAGCAGCACATTTTCGGTCTAGGCCTCCGAGGCGAAAGAGAGTGAGAGGGTATTTTGCCTCTTTTAACTTTAGCGCAGCACCGCGTACGCACACACGCCTTTGACATCTGATAGTGACGTGCGTTTGTTATACATTAACTACCTGCTGTGTGAACCACATAATGCAGTAGGTTGCAGTTGTAACTTGATGGATAATCAATTCAATGCGTTACTTACAGTGCATTTTATTAAATGTAAATTATAAAAAATAAATTATATTTAACTATGGAATAGAACTAATTTTAATTGCAAATTGTATTAATTGTCAAAATATTTTATGAAAGTAACCTTAGTCAAAAATAGTGTGTAGTTCTCTGTCCTTAGAACACTGAGTCCACGAACATTTTTCACTTTTCTTAAACATACTGCTTCATTGAACGCGCATTTAATAAGTTTCGGGGATCCACAAAGAACTAGTGTACTGCTAAATAAGTATTTATTGATGTGAAGTAAATTAGAATCAAATTGAGGGCGAATATTTGTTTCAGAGGCAGCTTTCAGATAGGTAATTAAACCACATGTATCGTTATGGATTGCCTGACAACCTTTCGACTTCGAGCTGCGCAGGATGGGGCTCGCCTTCCCTACTGATTTTTCCGAACTATCAAAGAAGGGCGTGAAAGTATTGATACCATTTGTAACTACTTACTTGTGTGAAAAATCATTCTCTGTACTCATTTCAGCAATTACAGAACACATTTTAAAAACGTAGAATTAGAACGGAGAATACAAATTTCTTCTATTAAGTCCGATGTATATCACTTCTTGCAAATAAAATGCAGGCGCGAGTGACATATCTCTAGAACAAAGAAATCGTAAAAGTACTTTAAGAGAGAATTGCAAGTTAAATTTTTAGGAGTGACGTCTCCAATGGGAAGTGCAATTTTCAATTGTTCAAAACCTGGCGTTTTCATTGACAAGAAACCGAGACTCAAAAAAACCGGTTTTTAACACAGGAGAAACTCGATGGAATAGACTTTCGATTATTTCTCCTCGAAAGCCTCTAACATAATAAACCCAGCAAGCCAATAGACTAAAGGCACTCAGCTGCAACATCTTCATCCATGTAAAAAGACAAAAGTGAAACCTGATGCAAAATGTCCGGAACACAGTTGGGAGAATGAATTGTGGCGAATGTCACAAAATAATTTCAAACGGATTCAAGCAGGTGTCACAGGTAAGGGCAGGCAAATCAAAATTGGGCGCTATGAGTCCCGACCTCGCAATATGATTTCCCTCGGCAGTTGGCGAGACCATTATGCAGTAACTTCCCGTCGGCAAAATCAATTTCCGAGTATAGCGGAATGAGATCCCTGAGATACACGACAGTAATTTTACAATTATTGAAAAATAATGTTTAATTATACGAGGGTAGTTCTATAAGTTTCCGGCCTCGCCAATAAGGGTTATCGCCTTCACAGAATCCTTATCTGGTGTCATACTTTATCTGTTAAGTAAATAATTTCAGCTGAAACTTCCACTCACTATGTTCAGTTATTCAGCTATAAAAAGCTTATGTGTAGAAGATTGTTACATGTGCAAAATGGAGTTTCGAACTGTTATTAAGTTCTTCATAAAAGGACTTACTCCAAAATAATTTAAACGGCAATTGAACGGTGTATATGGGGAAGCATCCCCCTAATATCCTACCGTAAAAGCATGGACCAAGCTTTTTCGAATGAGTCGAGAAAGCATTGAAGACGAAGAGCATGCAGGTTGGCCATTGGAGGGGCTCACTCCTGAAAACCTCGCTCTTTTGGAGAGAGAAATTATGGAAGACCAGCGGCTCAAGTTACAGAAATAGCAGCAAGATTGGGCCTTTCTAAAACAGTCCTTCAAATTATTCATGAACATTTAAGCCGGAATAAGGTTAGTGCAAGATGGGTGCCTAGACTTCTTTCCTCGCTTCAAAAGCTGCAACGAGTCATGAGTTGTCAGGCAGCGGAGCTCCGCCGTGGCAACAAGAGAGAAGTTTTGCAAACTATTGTTACAGGAGATGAAACTATGGCTCTCCACTATGATCCCTTGTCCAAAAGAGAATCAATAGAGCGGCGTAAACCTGGCGAAGAACCGCCTCTAAAGGCCAAGGTCACTCAATCAATCAAGAAGATCATGGCCAAAATCTTTTGCGACTGTGAAGGAATACTCTTCATTGACTTCAAGAAGAGGAGCACCACAGTAAGTGGGGAGTACTATGCTGGCCTACTGCACAGACTACGTGCTTCCATCAAAGAGAAAAGGCGAGGAAAGCTGAGTGGGTGTGCGTCTTCTTCACGACAACGCGCCTGTGCACTCATCTCTTGTGGCAAAGTAAGCTGTGAAGAAATATGGCTTCAAGGAGATCTATCATCCACCCTACAACCCAGATATAGCTCCCAGTGACCATTTACTCTTCTCAGAACTCAAGAAGAATCTTCGAGGAAGAAAATTTAAGTGTGACGAAGAAGTGATGAATGCTATTAATGTCCCTTTTGCAAACAAGACTTCTGACTATTTGGTGGGGGGGGGATTGAAATGTTAATTCAAAGATGTGAGTAGTGTATTGCAATAAAGGGTAACTACATTGAAAAACGAAACATAGTTTTTGTATTTATCATACCTAGAAAATGGTTAGGCCGAAAATTTAATGGGCCTACACTCATATCTTTAATGACTTTTTTCCAAAATCTTGGGAATTAGATGCCTTTGTAAGTGGCTTTTTATGCAAAATTAACTATGAACATTTTTAGAATTAATCAAAAAGATGAGGTTTTATAAAATACTTAAATTTTAAAGTTATAGTTCTTATAGAAACGGAGAAAGAAATTGTGAAAAGCATATAATATTTTAAGTTTCAAAGGGATATGTATGTAACTCTGTAAGTGTTTCCTCACATTGTCACTTGCAATAATTTTTGTATATTCAATTGAAGCGGCATTCTCTAATTCTAGGGCATTAAAAACAGAGCCCAAATTTTCAGCATGGAAAACTTCACAGCATTCAACCATGCACCCTATCTAAGTAAGTTGACTGGTGTAGCAATGGCATTTGGGATACATTTATTTTAAAAGATGAATTCTTTCGGGTGCTTCGAGGAAGACTTGAGATAAAATCAATAAATCCACCTTTGGAGAATTACTTCAGTCGCATGATAACAGGCTGCACAACTAATATGGAAAATTTCAGGAGGAACAATGGTCAATGGTTGCACGACTTTCAACATTATCAAATTTATCTCCCTCCACCACATCGACCCATTGAACGGTTTTGCAATTGTTTTCCTATTTCACTTCAACATTTCTGCATAACAGGTGCGATTTCTAATTTCAAAAATAGATAGTACAAACCAAAGAGAATATACATAAACAAGAAACATTTATTATTTAAACATTAAAATTCCTAGAGCTGATCTGAGTAGTCTTTTTAAAGTAGGTTCAGTGAACACAAAGAGAGAAAACTTAATGGTATAAATAAGGAAATGTATGCCAGGAAATGTTTCAAAGTATGAAAATTGTATATAAAAACAACTAAAGGTGCATTCTTGAAATCCAATTTTATCCTTAAGTATACATTCTTTATATTCTCCCCTATAGTGCTCGCATTAGTTGGCAATTAAAATAGATCCTGATGTAGGGAATGGTCCAGCTCTACTCCTCCCCAATTACGATCCCCATCAGCCGAGATAAGGTTTAGGATTGTCAAGAAATCTGCATTGTATGTGCTGGCAAAAAGGGGTTGTTCGAACACTATACAATAAAGTAACTTAGTTTCGTCTTCCACTGTAAAGGTAAGATAAACTTAAGACGATTCGTGAGTAGCACATCCTCAACCAAGCTTGTTAGTGCGCAACTAGCTGTTAACCTGTAATATAATCTAATAGAAGTTATATAGAGAAGCCAGCTAAAGTAGGTTTGTTTTGTTTATTATATTATATTATATTATATTATACTATATTATATTATAGTATAAATCTAAAATTTAGTTTAACAGTAATTATATTATTCAGTTGCACTTATTCGCTGTATATCTTTAGATTATAAATTGTTCTTTTATGTGTTTAAGTAGAGTAAATCCAGCTACCAGCCTTAAACTTAATTTCAGTTCATTTTAGTTTCTTTCTGTCCTGTCTATTTATTGCCTAGTTTTCAGCTCTTCTAAAATAATCTGTGCACTTTCTAAAAGCTTTCTCTTTTAAATCATATTTATTATTTTATTTATTTGTTAATTTATTCGGTTTTTTCATTAGGACTTACAAGACAGGATACAACAGACTGAAAGCAACGTAATTAAAATTCTCCTCAATGATAATTTTAAGTATTATATTGTTTTTTTTTCTTCTTTCCAAAAATGGATATTTATTGCTTTTTCTGTTGAATTTAAATGTTTCCATAATTTTTTCCATGTTATCTCCTTTTTAAGTCAACTTCTGTCTTTATATAAATTATTATTTATATATTTATATAAAATTAAATTCACAGAAAGCAAAATGAAACCAGTTTTATGTTGTTTAGTAGATTCGATATTTTATTTCCTACATTTGTGTTTGTGTTTATTTTTATTTTGTATTCTTACATAAAGTTTTAATTACATTTACTCTCAATGAACAACCGGATAGATATCTTTATTTTTCATTTTTATGGCTTCGTGTAATGTTCCAGCATTTTTTACTACTATCGTGCTCCTCGCTATATGAAATGCCCCTCATTATTTATATCTATTTTGTATGTAGACACATTCACGGCCATCCAGAGGGGATTCCATGAAAAATGTCATGTACGCGGAGAACCCCGAGCAGTGTTTCTAGTCAACAAAACGATAACGAGGTAACTGGTTATCTCAATCAAGTTCACAAGCGAAAGATATAACAGTGGTTAGCTGCCTTTGGTCGACAAGGTGTTTTCCCTAGATAATTAATTATTATTCTTCTCAGCCTTGTCTTGCTTTTATGATGTTTCAACCGTAACCCCAATTCTAATTAAGATGTATCACTGTAATATACAGTTAACAAGAACTGCTGGGTTTTTGTTTCTCTTCTCGTAAGATACATTTTCGTTACATGTGTGCTCCAAAGTATAACGTCAGTGTCGATGTTATCTTTTGTGGACAGTTTCCAACAAGCAAACAGAAGTCAGCCCGCTTGTTTTCAGATATCATCAAAGTATTTACTATATTTAATTAACGTTAAATGTTCTTTCTGATAGTTAGTTACTTGGATATTGATTTGCCATGTTGAGAATTAGGAGTAATCAGGTGAACATTCTATTTATCTCTATACAAGAGTCATCTTTCGTACTTCAGCTTTATATTAAGCCCACAATCATTATGCGGAGTAATTAAAGCTATCTAAAATTTGACACCTTATAATGTTGACAAGAATCTTCGTTAACAGCGCAGCACACAGTATACTGTACAGGGGAAACTGTAGCCTACTGCTATATAAGAACAGTGTTGAACAACAAAATGTTTTAGAACAAACATTTTAGTTTACTTAAATACGCAAAGTACGATTACTTTGTTAATGTTTTACTATACAGTTTACCAAAATCACTACACTATAATTCTATGCGCTCATTTACAGTGACAAACCAATTCCATTTCACTCAAAATGAATTCAATCGTTCTGCATTCTGCTATTATTATGTTAGTATATTAAGCTCACAGTCCCTTTTTGGAAGCACTGTATACGCAGATGCAAAGTACTTTATTTAGCTTGCATTAAATTGAGCCTGCATTATAAAAGCCAGTTATATCGCTAATTTTTTCTCTTTTAGGGTCAACGGCCCTACTTGAAAATTGTATTTCTGATTTCTACGACTAATAATCTATTTATTTGCTTCCTCCCTAATGTCCTCGTTTTATCTTATTCTCTTTTCCTTTCATATAGGGAAAAAAGGAGTCCTTTAAGATCAGCAATAAATTTTTTTATAATATTCCTGTTTCAAAATCTTCATTTAACGTATTAATTACTTTTTCTCCTTGCTATTTCAGACTTAGGAATTCCGTTTAAAATGTTTAACAATGTTAAATTCGTTATTTTTAATGTATATGGAATATACGAATAAAAATTGTACTTTATTAACAATATTTACAAAACTACTTGTGTTCTACAGTGATGTACGAGTTACGGATTGGCAGGACAGAGCTGCATACTGCGAGAGGCAAGGTCGTTAATACATGTGCAGGTAGCAGCAAATAGTTAGTTTGAGGGAGCGGCTTGTGTTATTTATTTGTTATTGAGTGTTTTCAATGTGTGATAATTTATCTTCATTAATTATGCCACTACATAAATATAATCTGGAAAAATGGATTTTTTATGTGTGGTACATATGTAAAAATAAGCAAGAAAATATTGACAATCATATTTCAGGTAGAGAAGCTGTCTACCAATTTACTAAATAGTTACGAGAAACCGGATTTCTCAGTGACAAGTAATGTGTTCCGAACCGCCGTAAAAACTCAAATAAAATACAAGAATACCCTACTAGAGGCCGGCAATTCTTTGCCATTGAGGGGCATCATTTTCGACTTATATTTGAGTAAAAAACAAATTACTTTTTATTATCAGATTTAAAAACAGTATAATTTTCTTAATGCAAAAAAAAAGAAAATCTTTTGCTAAGCCAAAGGAAACTTCGCCTGTCTTTATCGGATTTCTTAATATTTAACATAAACAAAATGAGGTAAAATATTTTATGCATTTATAACACTTAAAATGATAACTTTACGCGCGGGCACTTTCTCTTTTTTCCTGTTGCGGTATTCGTACTTCCCAAGTAAGAAACCGTGTTCAGGCGGCCCCCAACTTAAATAACCTCTCTGTATTACGAATCCTAAGGAAATTCCAATCGTTTCCCTTAAACTGTAATATTCACATTTCTGTGTTTCTGACAATTTACTTTTTAATTTCTGATCAATGAGCATTTTTTGTGATTTTAATAAAAATATTTTCCGTAATTGGTATCATGCATTTCTGAAATTAAAACGCGCTGAAGCGTCCAAACGACATATCGAAAGAAAAGAAATTTACGCTTTATGTTCTATTTATTGTATACCTTTAATCCTTAATTTCCCTTACAGTATAGTGTTGTATAGTGACTAAATGTTTCGGCAATTGTTTCCTTTGCAGCCAGTTTTTCTATTTAACAATAAAAATATTAAATGAATTATATTTTAATTTATTTCTTTGCATTACTGATCAGTAAGGTTGGAAGATATTTTGCATTCGAAGTGCAAAAAATATATCAGACAAAATCTTTTCAACAAAACTATTATATACATTAATATTTAGGTAGCATGATAATCTGTAACATTTAGTCTGCAAAGATAGCAGTATAGTATAACTATATTACTGTAAAAACAATAAAATAATTTGCTAAACAAACTTCTCGTGCCTTTATCGGAATCCGTAATATTTTACATAGACAAAATGAGATTAATGTTTTTATTTTCACAACTTATTATTATGAATGCGTGTACCACAATGAAAATAATTGCTGAAAATTAACGTAGCACATAACATTTATATATTCTTTACTGCTGGGACGGTGGCACGGAATTGGATCATTGATGAAACGCAATAGAAAATGCAATCGAATGAACAAAATTGAAAGTACAAAAGAGGATCGTTAAAATTCAGTCGTTATTAACGCAACAATTACAGACTTGCTGCAATGGGTCACTATATGAATATTAACATCAAATGTAATACATTGCTCACGTGTTTCATTTCCAATGCACTATTTCATTTATCATTCACTTGATATAAATCGAGTTTTCAAAAAAAAAACAACACGCGGTGTACACAATATATTTAAAGTTACAAAGAACGCCCCAGCAGCAGTTAATTCCAAATGGTTAGGCACACTTAGATTCAGCCTGCCATTTCATTCAATGTGGATATTGATCGAACTTGTAGCGATTTCAATTCTCTCAGGAAACTTCTTTGCTCTGGAGTCCTGAATTAGCATGATTTCAGTGTCGCCATTTACTCACTTACTGTTTCAAATAGGAATTACAGCTAATAAAAAGGCACCCTTCTTATTGCATTATTGAATTTGAGCCTACCGCCTCAGTGCATCACTATGAGAAGTTTGTCAGGTCATTGAGTTAGCTTTCTTGCAACTTAATGCCTGGGTATAACACTATAAGAAAATCAGACCATTAGCAAATCATTATGTAATAATTATAATGCTTTATTTTTTGCTTAATTTCTCTTCAACCTCTGTTTTTTATTCTTTGCACACATTATATCAAATTCTTTCTTCAGTCACTTATTATATTAATCTCCAAAAGGAGTACTATTTTAGTCAGTATTTGCTTGAACAGCAATTATAATAAACTACCAAAACTATGGTTTTCTCATAATTTTTCAATGAATCCAATTGTTTATTTTTAACTTCCATGGTGTACTCTCCTCTGAGTTTTAAACACCCTTTTTATAAAACTTCCATTTAGGACTATTATGTGGAAGTCATGTTGTCTAACTTATCTCCCCCCCCCCCCACAGTAACACATTGCGAGGCACTAAACCATCGAAGCCCAAACATAATACCTGCGTGGTGCTCTCGATCCGTTGTTTACTCCTTACCACCAAGACGGGTAGTAAAAAGAACCTAGGAGTATGTTATACTAGTATTGGAGCAGTGTGACGGTTGGAATTGGTTTTCATAATGTTGTCTTCAACATCGAGATATATATTACACGCCAAATGGGAGGAAAAACATTTTTGTATCCAAGATGACGACAAAGTTTAGTTCCTTGAAATAAATATTAATCGTGTCTCGCGTTGTAGTATTGAAAGGTATTTTAATATATATCACTATAATGACCAGAGCAAACACATTCCGTCATATATATATATATATATATATATATATATATATATTAATTATTGTCACCATAATTGTTAATTTAATCTTTAAAATCTATAATTGATTATCAAAATATTTCCTTCAGAGGAAGGTAAATGATAAAAATGTAGAGTTGAAAGCACTTACTTGTTATGTTTCTATTGAGAATGCTGCAAAAAGTTCCTTACTGATTTTCAGAACTTATTAATAAGAAATTAAAATCATATTAGTGAAGGTTAATTCATCAGAGAATGTTTCATAATGGCGGCCGAAGAAATGTGTACAAATTTAGTTGATATGTAATACTGTAAAGGGTACTTCAAAAACCTAGGATGCGATCTGGGGGAAAGAAAGAAAGAAAAAAGAAAGAAAGAAAGAAAGAAAGAAAGAAAAGAAAAGAAAAGTTAATAAAAAGAAACAATTAAAACCTCACTTGTTTTATTCCTGCCTTGTACGATATTTCGTATAGAATGACTTTGATTCTAGGTACATTTGCGAGCAAACGTTTTCAGAATTGAACTAAACTAAAACCGAGTATCATAACATCCTAAGTGATAGCTCCTTGGCTTATATTCTGAGAATCTGCTCTACTTCTTTCCAAGTCATATGATCGAAGATATCCTCAGAAAAAAAAATAGTCTAAGTAAAATTTTACTTTTGAACTTTTTCTTTTCAAAAGTTAGAATGTCATTTGCATCTCGTAATCCGCCAAAGGAACAAAATGAAACTGGATACTTCTAAAAATTAAAAAATGTATGAATGTACATTTAGTGAAAGGATGTTATTTCGCTCTTCGCTCTCCTGACATGTTTGCGATAAACTATACTTCTTTCTTTCTTTTTCTTTCTTTCTTTCTTTCTTTCTTTCTTTCTTTCTTTCTTTCTTTCTTTCTTTCTTTCTTTCTTTCTTTCTGTCTTTCTTTCTTTCTTTCTCTCTCTCTCTCTCTCTCTCTCTCTCTTTCTTTCTTGCTTTCTCTCTCTCTCTCTTTCTTTCTTTCCTTCCTTCTTTTTGTTTACAGTAGGTGTATTCAGTAACAGAGAGCCAATTATATTATTATTGTTGTTGTATTGGTGATATAATGTAAATTAAAATAACTTTATTCAAATGATCACAGCAAGAATACAAACACGAGATCCTGAAAAAATGTAAAACAGAGAAATATTAAATATGTTGGATACAACAACCATGGGAACAAAAAAAAAATGCAAAAATTAAAAAGTTCTAGATAGATGGAGAACAAATATGTATGAAAAATAACTGAACAGAAGAGAGCGCAGAAAATAGACGTAGAAAGAGAAATAAAGTTCTTGGGGATAATTTTGAATAAAAAGTATTATTAGATTATAAACTATAATAGAAGATCAACCCTTATATTAAACTAGAAATAACCATTTTGCCTATCCGATTTGTATGCTTAACTTTTACTTCTATGTTTTTAATTATATTCTTATCACGTGATACATAACTTATTGTTTTGCACACATGTATTAAATATAATTGTTTTAAGATTTTTTTCTATAACTCAATAATTGTAGTCTTTTGATATGTGTGCACTTAAACGAATAAGCATTATCTATATGTTATTCTTTTTTCTTATTCTCCTTTCATCCTCCCCCCCCCCAGATTAAATTATTTTAAGTTCCTGTAATCCTATGTGTAAACTTTCGAAATCCATGGTAAGATGATTTCTAGAAATGATTTTGAGTTTTTTTATTTATATTTTATGCTGAATCGTAAATAATGAAGTCTGCATTTTTGTTACGTTCCATTTTCCTTACAGCTCTTCATTCTGTATAGTTATACCCTCTTAAGTTGATTCCAAATAAGCTTAAGTATCTCGCGTATTCACGCTACATATACAACTTCTTAAATATGTCTGTGTGACTCTCTTTTGAAATTCTTGTTAAAACTACAAAAGGGACGTGTTCTGCATTTTCTTAAAATCTTAAATCAAAATCTACACAATGCTACTCAAATTTACTTTGCTTTCCATTTTAAAAAGCTTTACTTAAATATTAATGTACATACCAAATTAAAGAAAATCTGAAGGAAATGTTTTAATATATCAATTAATGTTTTTTAACCTATTCTCATTGCATAACTATAAATTTATTAATGTAGTATTTTTAATTTGAATTCAAGCTATCAGTTGGCTACAGTTGTTTTGTTAGTTTAATATAGTACATATTATCAACTTTAATTCTACCTCAAATACTATAATGTTCTAATAACAAATAATTTTGTTTTCTAAATATTTTAAATGTCATATATACATTATTGATACAATTGAACGTTTTGTTCACTATTATACGTTTAAGTAATCTCATTGTTTTACAGATATACTTACTTTTGAAATAAATATCCTATTTTTGTATATATGATATTAATTTGAAAGCTTACATTTAATTAGGCCTTCTCTTCGGCTCTACTAATTTAATAATAATTACACCAAGTTATAGCGACAATATTACAGTCACAACATTGACAGTAAAATTGACAATACTCGTACACATATAAACCAATGTAAAACATGGTGTATATAAATAAATGTATGCTAATGCATAATATTGATAATGAAAAATATTAACTTAAGAAGAAGAAGAAAAAAATAAGAAAATAACAGAACAATAATATACAACAAGCACCAGCAATGACAACTTATACATATATCAACTTTCGTAAATCCTGAAAGTGGAAATAAAGATACAAGCAAAACATTAAATTAAACCCTGACAATGCTATGAAATAGATAGGAATATTTATGATAGTAATTAAAATAATAGATTAATTCTATAGCTGGGTAAAATAAATAAATACATGCATTGTAAAAAAAGGAACCTAAATCTAGAGTAATCGATTATTTCTAATAATATTAAACAAATTCTTATGAAATGCTCCTAAAGTTCGGCAGTCTGACATACAGGGCAATGCATTCCAGAGACGAGCAGTGGTTACGGTGAATGATGAGGAAAGTGATGTTCGGTGCAATGTAATAAAGGTACATGCTGGAATTCATAACGTGTGTTAAGATTATGAGAGCACGGTTTTAACTCTTTCAAAATTAAATAAACAAATAAAACATTGAATTCTAAATACACTATGCTTTTAATATTTCATATATGTATGATGTGTTTAATGTACAGGATGATCCGTTTGGGTATGGATAAAATGAAAACACTGTACAACATTTACTACTGAACTTAATATTTTGAAACTAGGTGTATATAACATTGAAAGATGTGAGATTTCTCACAACGCTACATAACGATTTTTTTTGTTCATTTATTTATGGACGCTCTTTAACGTCTCAGGTCATCAGCGTCCCATTCAACTCAGGGCGTGAAACGGCCGACAAATTTTGCTCAGAGGCCTCTCTTTCAGGCTTGAGGTTCTTTTTCGTGCCGTAAATGTACGACATGGGACCCACGACTTTACTTCCCTTCCGAAGGAAGCAATACTTACGATTTTTACGGCCGAAAGAATCCATTGGTCCTGGCCGGGTTACATAATGATGATTTAATTCAGTCCATGTCCATTGTAATATTCAAGGGGTGCTTTTTTTTGGAAAGCTTGAGTAATTTTTAATTTCATATCATCAATGTTCCTGGGTTTCTGTGAATAGACAGTGCTTTAACAAAACCTCACGTAGAAATTAGGAGCAGTTCGACCTGGGAGTTTAGGTGGCAAGAAATTGTTCTGTCTCGACCACATCATTCATGATTGAAAGCAGTATTTATAAAATGACGAACACCCCAAGCCCAGTGAGGAGATGCACCCTTTGCTGGAATACAATATTCATATTGTCTTCCTCAAGTTGTAGCAACAGAAACAACTCTAACATACACAAATAATATCCATAGCATATGTTTTTTCTGCAAAGAAGAATGGTCAATACACGTTTTTGCGGCTCATTCAATACCATACGTTAATTTTTGAATTTGATCTTTCCAGTTCATAGGAAACATATGGTTGCCCAAATAATACTGTTGTACAATGTTTACTCTCCCGCTGACATGAAAAGTCGCTTCGTCTGTAAATAGTCATTTGTTTAAGAAACAGGCTTCATCTTCAATCCGTTGACACATCATTGATGCTCCATTGAAACAAGTTTCAAGGTCTCTAATGCGTAAGGTGTATAGACGTTGTAAGTAATATGGGTACAGTTTCAGGCACGTTGCTATGTTTCACTTACAACTCTTGGTCTTTCAGCCCCAATTCAGGTTATGTGAGAATTATGACGACCATTTTGAAAGTCTGAATCATCACACATGTTCAGTTCTTGAGATTAGAATTTGATAGCAAGGTTTACAAATTTGAGTGCCAGCACACCTGTGTGAAATATAGTTAGACATTATTACATCACAAGGAAGAAACCGCCACGGGTGGCCGAGGTCGTTAAGGCATGGACTCGTGAGCGGGAGATCTGCGGTTCGAATCCCGCCAGGACCGTCCTCCCTGACTGGGGTTTTTTCCAGGTTTTCCTAAGTCTTCATAACTGGCAAATGCCGGGGAGGTACCTAAACTTAGGCCTGGAACACTTCCTTCCTTAAAAAAAAAAATCCTTTCCCAATATATCATTTCATTTCATGTATCATCAGTGTCCACCGCCAGTGGTGCCTCAGTAGTAAAAACGGGCGTTAAACACTATTCAAAAAAAAAAACAAGGAAGAAGGCGTGTGCAATGAGAATATTTTCGCGCCACGATTAAAAGAACCTAAAGCCTGAAAAACGAGGCCTCAGAGTAAAATTAATCGGTCATTTAACGCCCTGAATTGAATGGGACGCTGATGACCTGAGATGTTAAAGACCATTCGTAAGTAAGTCAAATCAACAACAAAGTTGTTATGTATGAAACATCATGTGACATCCTTTGCATGCATACCTGTCACCTTGAAGAGCACACCTGCGCAAATACTGGAAAACTAGCGGAGCACACAACATTATCTACGACGCTCTACGCCAACTAGCTGCAGTATCGCATAGCTCTGGTAGTTTCGGGTACTTTCGAACAATACGCGGACAGGACGTATATGGTACATTCATCTCTGCTGAAAATGTAGGGCTTCTTGTCATGACTTTTCGCACTGGATTTTGCTTGCATTTTTTTTTTTTTTTAACACAACCTGTTTCAGCAAATGTTCCATATAACAACATAACGGAATCGTATTTAGGTACATTACGCACGCCATACTCAAGTCGACATTCATTTTCGGCTTCTTCAAATTTAACATACCAAAGAACGCTCGCTGTTGATTTGTAGTAACATTTCAATCATCTACGATTTTTATTTGTCATTATGCATTGTTGATTTTCATACTTTCCATATACGGAAACTCCCATCTTTAAGCAAAATATAACCAGCAAGAAATTTCTTCCGTTACCACATTAAATTTTATAATAATATTTAATTTTATCCATACCCAAATGGATCACACTGTATAATGCACCAGTGAAATATGGTATTGTATGTGAAGGACTATAATTTAAAAAATATGTATATTTCATTATACCACTTTTTACATAGCAGTTTGACTTTATTTTATCCTGATTTGTTTTTTTAGAATGTTTCATATTATTTGTTGTAATAACATTTTCATAATTGATTTTTGTGAATTGTGTTCTTTTTCCGGTAATTTTATTTGCTTGTCTAAATAATATTATGGCGTGCTGATCATTTTGACTCATTAATATTCACACAATTCTTTTCCTTTACATTAACTCATTGTTTTATTCACATACATGATGAAAATTAAAGAAAAAGGGTTGAAATCTTGCTTCAGGCCTTAATATGCTGATATTTTATCCATATTCCTCTTAATTTGCATAAATATGTTAATTATGCTCGTCTAATGATCAATCTTTAAACGTAGTTCATAATACTCAGCTTAAAAAAATTATTTTATAGTCTAGAAACAAAATGTTCTAACTTGTTTTACTATAAAGATGGCATCTACAAACTAATTAACTTTGTTATAATATCTCTCTCCTCCTATTTTATTTTTAACTGTTTAATTTAATTTATCTTTCTACTGCAATTGCAATAAATGTCTTCTGTCCATAGATTGATCATTCGCTTTTGTCCCTATTGTAAATAAATGATAAAAATCACTGCTTAGTATTTTGTTGGTGGGTTCAAGGGATCGGCTTTTCCCCTTCATTATATACTAGTACAATTTTAAAATATTTGTTTCAAGAATATTCTCTATGTTCAAATACTTTTCAATCTTTCTCTCTTCTTTAATTGTTTAAAACCTTATGAACATATCCCTCTGTGTCCACAAATCATTAAACTGTATGTTCTTATGATTGCATATGTTGTGTATTTACAAAATTCCATTGGAATGTTATCGAAGCCACACGCTTTCTGTTTGTTTATTTTATTACATTCCTGGCATTAATTACGCCCAATTGTATTTTGCATTCTTTTGTTTCAGTTGTTTATATTTTTATTCTTCATTAGATATTACAGACAGTTTGAAAGCATTTGTTTCATGCATATCCTTTAAGCTCAAATACTTCCTATCCCATTTGCTTCTTTCATTAGTTGAAACCTTATAAACATATGCTTCTCATCTCTTTTTAACGTTTTGACCTTCTCAATGTGAGTCTCATTAGCTTCATATTCTCTTTTTTACAATCCATGTAAAGTAGCTTCTCAAATGTCCTTATTTCAGCTTCTCAAAAGCTATATACAAAACTGTATTATAATATTTAATTTAAAACTCGAAACAACACATGTAAATTAGACAATTTTTAAATAATAACGAGGAGTTAAATCTAACTTAACGGCTTATTCCAGAATTTTCATAGTCGTCTAGTATACGGACAACAGTCCTTATATAGAGTCGTTTTTTTAACTAAAATATACACAAATTAACCTAAACATCAGTATGCACTTGTCATCAATAGTAAATGTGGTATCTTGAGAAAATCTGAAGGTGGAATTGTATTTGTTTCGACTATTTCGTGAATAAAACTACACAATTCAAATAATATAACCATAAAATGCACTTATAGTTATGAATGCCCAGTTTGGCCTTTTACTTTACCTAACAATCCAATAAATAAAGGTAGAAATCAAAATGGTTTACCTGATGTACTGTTTTATTTTTTAATTTAAAGTCTTTGGTAACAAATTGAAGCCTTTTATGATTTTTTTTTTTAATTTTATCCTTTTATTTCTTAAATATTCCAAATAAATATAACTCGTGCTCCAAATTCTCTCAAGATAAATACTGACAAATCGAATTGCATTACTTTAGAAAGAATTATACATTCGTGTACAATTAATGGTCATTATTTTGAGAGAGTATAAATAAAATGTCATTCACCTTTTGATTTTTCATTCGCGAATGACAATTCTTCGCATCCTTCTGTAAACATTTAGAAATGGCATAGAAATGAAACGGTTTTAACACACAGACTGTGTAAGGGTTCATTCTAAGAAACCTAATATCCGATATATGTTAAAGTATTTATTTTTCTCGTTTCTTGGAACTATGGAAGATTTTCCCTCAGATTTTCATCCTTGGTTTTATAGTTTCTCATAGTGTTTGTTTTTATCCTTATTCTTTAGGATAGGGCTGAAGGACTTAAACGGGAAAAACAACTTAATCATAAAAGCCTAGGTCATCACAAGCGCACTATGGACGACCTATATTGTTTACAGTGTGTTCCAAATCTCATAACCCATTGCAATCAGCATTTTGTTTTAGGTACTTGTCAATACAGAGTCATTTTTTTTTTAATTTGGCATTATTTAGAAACTTGGTTTATTTTCTTGCGCTAACTTTCTAAGTAGGCAACGCTTTTCTGAAATATTCTTTGAAGACAGTTATTTTATTGAATATATTTCTTAAACACAGGGTATTTTAGAACAAAATGTATTCTACATAATATATAACTTCAAAAATACTTTCACATACATACATTTTCCAGTAAATTAAAAAACACTCTTATGTAAGACCAAAATTGGTTAATTTCGTAGTCATAATATGAACTAAACAGGGTGAACCGAAACTCTACTGACATACTTTCACAAGTTGTTCAGCGATCATTTCTGAGTGTATTGTAACGAACCTTTGGTTTCGATGCCTCATTACCTGGTAATTTCATTCTTTTCACTTTGTAATACCTCAACCACTTTTGTATCTGCTTATTGGGAATATAATTGTTTCCAAACAAGACACAACATTTGACTGCTGTAAAGCGTATTTACATTACGGTCCACCAATTAAACAACTACTCATTACCTTCTGATAATTGCAATTATTTATTTTTAAGGATAGATGACCAAACATTACAAAAATGACACAAAATACCCAAATTAGTTACGCTGTTTAAAGTAAATGTTCAAAATGTCGACCACCATGATCACGACAAACTTCACAGCAATGCCTCGGACACGCTCTAGCATCCCAGGAGGTTGACGTACATCTTCAGCGGCTGTTACAGTCCTAGCAACAAGGTCTAAATTAATTTCGATATGAATCACATACACTAGGCTCTTGAGATCACCCCAGAAGAAAAAGTCCGTAGGTGTCAGATCTGGTTATCGAGCTGGCCATGGAACAGGCCCACCACGACCAATCCATAAGTGCCCGAACTGTTTATCATGGTATTCCCTAACATTCTGACATTCCTCTAAGGCCATTATCTCGCATACTAACAGTGAAGGACCGGGTTTCTCCCAGTCGCCTGTGTACAGCTGCAAATGTGATGTTATGAGGTTGTCGTCTCTACGGAAACAGCTCTCCATAGCGTTGTTGTGCCGCTCTTCCATTACATTGAGTGAATCCATAGACAAAGTGCATATCGGCTAATTCTGCGTAAGTCAAGTTACCCATACCGTATCACTAACAACGCACTAAAACAGAGACAGAAGTGAACAGGAGCTCAAGCCTGGTGGGGGACCTCACTACTAACACTACAGCAGTGAAAGGTTGTGTTTTGTTTGGAAACAATCACATTCCGAGTAAACAGTACAAAGGTAGTTGAGTTGAACAAAACAGTGAAATTACCCGGTAATGAGCCACCGGAGACCATGAGTTCCTTATATCAATACAATGAGAAAACATCCCTGAACAACTGTGAAAGTTTATCGGTAGAGTTCGGGTCACTCTGTATATTGGAGATAACATGCCTGGCAATGTTAAACTTTAGCTCGTATGATTCGAATAAGTTTCGAGACCGAGCGAGCGCATTATAAAAAGTTACAGCATGACAGCTGCTGTCAAAGATTTTGGATGAGTAATCTGAGTTCCTATTGGGAAAAGAAGTCATCATATTATATAATGACTACATTTAATTCCAGACGAGTGGCTTTCCGAAGTAGATTTGCGCTAATTTGTGAAACAGCTCGCCACACAAAAACCTGAGCAATCAATCATTGGGTTATGTAAGAACTGAATTTAAAATATAACATCAAAAGATTACTGAAGTTGCAGATTATTACACCTGCTGGAATATTTAAAAATACAAACAGAAAAAATGCAAAGAGAAATAGAATATTCAGAGTTTATTCTTACCCCCTCAATCATTAACTATTTATTATACATAAAGTCAGTTACTTGCATCTGAAATGAATAAAACTTAGCTGGTATGCATGCCAATATGTATATCTCCTACTACCAGACTTGCATTGTTCCGCAAGATGTTCTTGGAATTAGCGCAGAATAGTGAAAAATGATGTGGGTAGACATGCAACGTACGATCAAATATACTTGTTTCTTAATACATTAATATATTATCAGATTCTAATGAACGGTGATGATAAAACACGACGCTAGTATTTATAGGTAAATTATGTCTTGAAATAATAATAAAAGGATTATAATCCCTTATTAATCTCCTACTTTAATACCTATAGTTAAAAAAAATGTAATCCTAAATAAAAAATGTAATTACAACAGCAAAAATCTTAAATCCCTTCTTCAACGGGTTTTTAATACCTGTATAGCTCTATTCAGTTTTATTCCCATAATTTGGATGCATTGAATCATATACTGAGTGATCAGATTTATTCGGAATTTACTTCGAGTCATTTGAAATTAATGACGTCACTATTGCGGAGAAAAGTTCTATTAGTATAATCAGCCACCGATTGATTCGTTCTGAGAATTTACTGTGGAGAATGGGAGCGCGCTTCGGAGAGGGAAAGAGAAATAAGGAGTAAGGCTATAGCCACGTCGTACTTAAAACGTGTGCCATGGGTATACAGATTTCTTGTGTTGGTCCTCGTTAACATATGTAGACTTATGGCGCCTAGCCTCTCTTTTCTTCCTTGTAACTGAACCTGTCGCGCGAAACGGGATAACGTACCTCTTAACAGAATTACAGGGAATAAGTAAAGTAAGTGAAAAGAGAGTTAGTATTAAACAATGATTATAACAAATCGAAATTAGCTGCTTCTTACAATATTTTGTCAAAGAAAATTATGGGCAAGAGAGGACAAATTCGTTTACACAGCGTCCAGTGCCGTAATAATAAACCCCTTTAGTTATACTTCCAGATTGGAAATGTCTTTCAAGCTTAAAAACATAGTACCCAGTACCCAATAGCTCTTCACATTTCGCTGTCAATGAACAATCGTACTCTCGAAGCCGGCACTCTTTCAAGGCAAGGTGCGCTGAATAGCAATTAAGTCATCATTCAAACTGAGTCGCCGAAAAATCCAAATAAATATGATCATCGGTTATTTTCTTTCTAATGTCAGCATCGTTTTGGTATAAATAATAATAATAATAATAATAATAATAATAATAATACAATCAGAAACAGAAACAGAAAAAGTGGTAGAAAGCTCATCTTTAGCTGGCTGAGAACCAAAACTTAAATGACGTTTTCGGTGTCACTATATGGAGTTACTCGGACGAATTAGCATAGTCTGGTGCGATTCCAGCTCACTATTCCGCAATGATGCAGCCCTTAGACAAATTTACCGAAACAATCATTGTGTTCGTAGTTATTTGTTTTGCAAAGTAAAGCCGTTAATTCATCTGAGAGAATCACGGTAGGGTAGCTATTACTACACAGCTTAACTCTGCTGTTAACAATTGTGAGCTCTAAAGTAATTAGAATACACTTTAAAAAATATAAAATACTTCTACTTAAGCAATGTTTATATCAAACATGTTTCAGATAAATGGATTAAAGTTTGGAATGGTTTAAGTTTGAATAAAGAATAAATGTGATGATTAAATATGCTTATTACTCAAGTTCACTTAGATTTTCATCTGTGTTCGAAAATTCACAGTCTTTTTTGAGTCTTGGGCCTCATATTAAATAACATAAAAATGAAATATATGCTATTGAGGATACAGCATACCGACATTTCAAAATATTTAAACTCTGAGTAGAATATCCTGAAACATTAATCATGTACACATATTTCAATGTACAAAATTTCACTTAGTTGTTATTAATTTATTTGTAAAAAATTATAATTGTTAGGAATATTTTAGCTGATAATTTTTGTTTTTATATTTAAAAGTTTATTCTGGAAACGTAAACATCAAGATCAATGTCACAATATCAAATAGTTTCCCATATTTTTATTATAATAATTTAATTTATATGGTTTTGACATCATTATACTACTTTTTTGTGTAGTAACAATATTTTAGTGTTAATGAGTATTTATTTTAATGTTTTTTGTAGAAGGAAAAGCAAAGTTTAGGGTTTTTGATATAATATATTTACATATTTAGTAAACATTGGCATTTTTTGGTGAAAAATTGCAACACTCTAAATGAGCTGAAAATGTAAAAACAAATAAAACAGTAAAAAGGCTTAAAGGAAACGCGAGTCGATGCGTAAATTAGAATAAGCACGGTACCTAGTAAACAAAAATCTAAATTACATGTTGATATAACTCTTAAACTTTATAGAAAGTATAGGATAAAAAGTTGTATGGTTTAATTTTTAGTATAATTTCAGTAAATTCCTTGCATAAAAGTAAAGCAAAAAGTAATATATACGTCAAATAAAGGATGAAAATAAAACAAAACTATAAGATAAAGAAATAATACAAGGATATTGGAGAACAGAAGACAAAATCCAAAAACTTTTGGGACAATTTTAATTAAAAATCTATTGAGTTATGAAGGTGAACTATGGATAATGAATATTAAAGGAAAGTTATATTTCTTTTGGATATTATTTTTGTAAGAATTTTCAGGTAAGATAATGTATCAAACCTTGCAGTTATAAATAGATCAAGTGCAGAAGAAATTGTATTAGAAAAAAATAGTTCGGCTATCTGATGAGATTGGAAAAATTGAAATAGTCCGAATAGATCTGTCAATGAAATTCTGTGAGAAGAAGGGGGTGGGGATAAGGAAATTATGAATGCATTGCAATGCAATGCAATCAAGAACAACGGTTTTAGAATGGATGACATCTGGAAGACTGGAAAAAATGGCACTGGAAAAGGACATTGGTTGTATAATCTTGAATATGATTATCATTATTTAAACGAACTGTAAAATAAAACATAAAAAGGTGACCCCTAAGGACTCTAATAGTCGCCAAGGGAACAGTTTTCAGAATGTACTTAATGCTTCATCTGGGAACTCAAAAATTACTTCATTTAACCGACACCATAAATAGTAAATTGTTACCACAGCTGGTAGGGTCCAGGTTAGCATCTTTAAATTGGACTAGTTAGGTCAAAAATAACTCCAGCATTCCTCGTCGAGGGTGCGTCATTTTAAAGCTAAACTCATCTCAAGGGAAGAGCCACGCTATACCGCATATTGGAAACAGATACTGGGCTGTTGTTTTCTCGAGTGCGAGGATTTTCTTGGTTTCCCCGGGGACACACGCAAGCGAGCGGCAGACAGCTGTACCGGGGCTTCCTCGCAGGAACCCGACAACGACAAGGACGCATATCCAGGCAAATTGAATGGAACGTCTTGATGGGTTTCCCGACTTGATGCCGACGCAAGATCCATCTTTCCCCCGTCTTGGTTTCTTTCTCTCTTCGTTTAGAAAAGTTCAGTTCGGTGGATAAAAATATACAAATATTGGTGAGATAAATGGACAAGATCCAATGTTTTATTTGCTAAATATTTTGACAGCAATAAGTTCTTCATGTTCAGGCAAAGTATGTCTCTGCTAGAATAACTGTTCTACCTAATAAAGAAATATGCGTTTGAATATATATGTATTTTTATCTTTAACTATTTCTGTGATATAGAATAAACGTTTTGGTACGAGAACTATGAACACGTTTTGCATTTTCTCTCTTAGTGTTTTATGAAGTTTAACAGTTTATTATATGCTTTCCTTCATTGACACTCTCCGATTAATGCTACTGGAAAATGATTTTAACTAATGTATTGGAATGAAAAGGTCCTAGAGTATTGCCATGGAATGTTAATTGTTCAAAATAGCAAGAGAAAGGAGAGGAATTAGGAAACAATAAACTAAATTTATTTTAATAATATAAGAAGATAAACACGTGGAATTTAGAAAGACAGTTCATCGAAATCTAACATGGAAGTATACATTAGACTTAAAAATATAATATTTCATAATCATTCAGTGAACTGAAATCATGAGTCGTCTTAAAATAAACATAAATTACTCAATAAATTACAATACAAATTAAATATAAACATTACTTTTGCCTGCACTTAGCGAATGCCATAGATAAGCGAATTGACGAATTGAACAAAGAAATTCCAAACATATAATCTTAGTACACGATTTAAATACCTGGGTCACCGTATGAAAGAACGAATCCCAATTCCATTTTAACGGAAACGCCGCGATAAGGCGTTTAAAGGCGATCTAAATAATGACGGCGCACTCGCTGGCTAAACCAGCTTGCCGAAACCAGGTCACGACGTCTCGGAACCAACTCAAATGCAACTGCAAGAGTCCAGGAAACTAAAGAGCAGGAAATGATGACGTCACGAATGTGAAATGCTCAATACTTAGTAAAGACACATGTCTTTACCAATAAGCAATGAGCATGGCTTTCAAACACCCCGGCAAGTGAACATGATAATGAAGAATGAAATAAGATGAAAGAAAGAGGTCAATGATGATGCATGTTTTGTAACGGTTCACTATAAAAAATGTTTTATTTAGTGCCTAAAAGTAATTTAAATAAAAATTACAAATACTACCTGAGAATAATAAGGTAATTGATGTAATTCGGTGCTTAAAAAATACAATTATTTTCATATTATACATATACTTAATTGTTAATATCCTATCTATATTTTTATATTTATACATGTATAATTGTATTTATTTTGTTTTTTCTCTCTTAATGTGTATATATTTTATGTAATAGGAATGTAACGCAAAGTAAATTAAAATATTAATATTAAGTAATTTATCAAGCTTTAAATATTCGAGTCAATCGCCAAACTTCCTGAGGACTTCGAATGAAATGTTCAAAGTTAACACCAAAATCGAACTTAAAACTGTGCAGGTAAAACAAATTGAAGCAAAATTTAAGAGAGCTGCACATTTGTATTTGAATTTTTTTTAAATGCAATTTTAATTGCATATGTTTCCTTATCTTTCTATCTGGATTAATGTACAATAAATGGAATCACAATAACAAATAGTTCATTTTCTTCTGATTGTTGTGGTTGAGTTACATTTTTTCAAGATAGGCAATTTATATTCTCTTTATTGCTTCTGCAAACTCGTATCGCGTTTATTCAATTTTATTGCGAATATGAACGTAGATTTTTAGCAGACTTTTGGAGGTTTCATATCCAAAAGGGTTTAAGTGGCCCATGAAATTTGAGCTCTTCCCAGAGATCCCTAGATATTATACCAGCAGATTATTGGTGGAGAAATATTTGAAAAAAAATTCCGGAAGAAATCCTCAATGGTAATTAATGAGTTGAAGAGATCCAGCGCACAATTATAGTAGATATGAAATCAGAGCTGTTTTACACAGCATTAAAGAACGATTGTTGTAAAAAAAACAATATAGTGGGGCACATTCAAAATCTGGAATAAAGATATGGTAATGTATGGTGATAAAAAACAAATTGTCATGTAAAAACTAGACCAGACTTTTAGAGTGATGTAGAAATGAAGAAAATATGAACAATTGAATTAACCTCTTACTTTTCAAAACAGTCCGTATATTGATCTCCGTTCATTAACTGGTAAATAGACGCTCAAAACCAAAGCCAAAGATATTGTTAATCATTATAAAATATTGTTTAATTTCAATATGAAAAGATAACTCAAATTTCCAACACTGCTATGAAATCTTAATAACTTAGTTCTTTACATGTTAGAACATTTTATTAATTTTTTCAATAAAATGTTGATAATTATGCTTCTTTAAGTCAGTGTGTCGTTAAGAGATTGGTGATTTACAACCAAGTAGTAAAATTATTGAACTTTTAAAATAGTTTGTATAAATTACAATTATTGTTAGAGGTTTTTTTTTATTTTTTTTTATTTTTTTTTACTTAAGCTCTGTATTAATTTTAATTCTTATATCATTTCATGATTAAAGAGCAAGTTCGTATTTTGAATTATCAATGGGTATATGAGAAAAAAAAAAGTAGGAATAGAAACTGAAATACATTAATTTGTTTCTGCTTTACTTAAAATATTAATATAAAAAGAATAAAGAGCTTTAATTTCAAAATTGGAAACCTTGACTGTTATTACTGTTGTTTGAATTAGGTTGGAATAAAACTATAAAAACTAACCAGCATTTTTGATATTTGCTTTTTAGTAATTGGTTGTTTAAAATTGTATATACTAAAAAAATAAAGAATCAAAGCGGATTAGTCTTTTTTTAATATAATGCATTGATGTAATACTTCATTATAATTGTAATATTACCCAAGATGAATTGTTTCTGCAGCATACAACTAATTAACTATTTTTTTTTATTTTTCTGTCCACATTCAAATAACAATAACAGTTGACAGGAAAGATGAAAAACAAAAGAAGCAATAACAATTGGATACTCTTTAAAGTTGAAGAAACAAAAAGTATGGGTGTAGTTTAAACTTTCAAAGGGATGTGGTTAAGGATAAGGGAGTGAAATAAAATGTAATTAATAGTAGTTTTAAGAACCTCCTTCATTGGCATGTTTATATTTCATTTGTGTAAGATAGGTAACTATTATATATACTGGAAATTTTTGAATTGAAATCCGTGTTTATTATTATTATTATTATTATTATTATTATTATTATTTATATTCTAGCTCACATTGGACTTTTTATGAAAAGTCAGATAAATATCTACGAATTGACACGAAAATTCATAAATCGGCATCATTGTCGAGAATTTTTTTTATTCATTTTATTTAAGGGCGCTTTTAAACATCTCAGGTCATCAGCATCCCATTTAATTCCGGGTGTGAAACGGACGACAAATTTTGCTCAGAGGCCTCTTCTTTCAGGCTTGAGGTTCATTTTTGTGCCGTAAATGTACGACATGGGACCGACGGCTTTACTTCCCTTCCGAAGGAAGTCATACTTGGGATTTTTATGCCCGAAAAAACCATCGATCCTGGCTGGTTTGAACCCGCGACCTTGGGTTTAGAAGGCAAGTATGGTTATCACTACACCACCAGGACCGACTTTTGTCGACAAGCATATTCTTGTAACGTTCAACCAAATACGAATTGTAGTTGATGTTTGTCAGCTGTCGAAATCGAACACTATAGCACCCTTCATAAGAAAGAAAGAAAACCAGTTCCGTTCATTTATTACGTATTTTTATTTGAGAGCTAAGTTGCATGGAAGTTTTACACAGGCGCAGAGTTAAACGATTTTTAACATGGTGGTATATGCACATCAAAAAGGAACCCCCTCAGAAAGTGCGTGGTTGAAGTCGCAAAGGGATATCGTTATGAAAACAAGAATGCAACTTTATTGAAAGACCGCCACGAGATGACTGGACTAAGCATCTCAACTGAAAAAGATTACCTATTGACCCCTGTTGAGAGTGTATCTAAAGCTCAAGTAAAAGACAATTTCAATACAATATTTAGTGCTATTGATTATAAAGACATTTTTTAATTAGTAACCATAGAAAAGCTTGTACCCGTCCACCCATTCATTACACAGTTGGATCAAAGAGGTTGTCAAAGTTTGGTAGTGATGCCAAAGAAGGTAAATCATTTTGTTGCCTGAAATAGTACCTTGGGAACTTTTTAAGAAATGATCCCCGTAAATACATCAAAATATTTTTTAAAAAAATAGCATCTGCTCATTATACAGCATTGTTGGACTTTTTCAATTAAAATCGCCCCAAACATCGACAGCCATAAAAACAAAAATTCACGAATTAGGCTTTATATTTTATTATTACCCAAACTATTCCGCGGACATCTACTATCGGCTTCTCCCTGTTCCCATTCTAAAAGTTTGACTCAGTGGGAAGAAAGATTTGTTGAAACGATGTAAGCGGAGCTCTTGGGAAATAAAATTGATTTTTTTCAAAAAAAAATATGCTTAAGTGACTTTCACAAATTTCATTGTTTTCTAAGATTGTTTTAACAGTAAAATATTCAAATGTACTCAACTTAAGGGCATTAGGTTCCTTTGTAAACTGTTCTACTGTAAAATAAATGCGTTGACCCTTAAAACATGTAATTCCAGCTATATTTGCTTCGTTTTAGCTCATGTCAGAATATATTCTCTGTTCCCCCCCCCCCCGCGCTATCCCGTGTTCAATTACATGCAAATTTTGTTAGGTAGACAAACTGCAACACAACAAGCTCACGAGTCATCAAATTAACCAAAACATCAGCACTTAAAAGATTTCAAGTGTGCTCAATTTACAATTTACAAACCAGGAGTGTCACCCGTTTGCAATAAAGGCTCAAATGGGATACATTATATTATAGTATCTATAAAAAGTTGTAAAATAACCAACTACAAGTAAAATAATATTTTCATAATGTTTTGCTCTTTCGTTTGCACTGAAGTGTGGTAAAATTCTTTTTTCTAGGCATCTAAGGTTATACAGAGGAATGTTCTTCCTGACATTATATGCAGTGGTTAACTTGACTATGTATATTCTCTTGCGATAAATTTCGTATGTTCCATCTTTAGTGTTAGAAAACAGAGCATGCCTTTGCAGTAAATTTATAAGTTGGCTCACACATTTGCCAAATGTGATCCCCTTAAAATCTTAGTGCAAGGCTTAGTTAAGAATACTTAATTTTAAAAAAATTGTCCAAGCTGGTTGATAATCAAAAAACCAAAAATAAGAATCATTCCAGCGAAGTTTGGGCACATATGGAATGATTTTGTTATCTTTATGTTTTGAATTATCAATGGTTGACCTTTTCAGCATTAATTTCCTTAAGGTGCGTCTTGTCATGATGGATGTTTATTCTATATCTTTTTATGCCCTGCAAATAGGTCGGTTTTTAGTAACAAAATATAATTCATTAAGGTTTGTATTAATCAGACATGTTAAGCTGAGCTTGTGATTTAGTAAACAATCGTGTATGCTATAGCGTTATTTAAAAAAAATTGCATATTTAGTGACAGTTAGTGAACATCAAAATTATTGTCTAAAGATAACATACAAGTTGTTTATTTCACGAGTTCAAAATTGGGACTAATGAGGCTCTAAGTAGCTCTAAATACAAGCGAGGGCAGTTTTATAAAGAATGATCATAAAAAGTTTACCAATACCTTTATTCATCCTGATATAATTTTATGGTGTTTCTCAAAGTAGTCCCAGTTGGATTCAATGCACCTGTCCCAAAGTTTCTGCCACTGTCCAAAGACATTCTGGAAGCCATGTTTCGATAGGTTTTTCAGAATCGCCCTCGTTGCCTTCATCACTGCTTTTGATGATGCAAAATGCCTCCCACAAAGGTATTTTTTAATTTAGGAAAAAATAAAAAGTCACACAGGGTTAAATCTGGGCTATAAGGAGGGTGGACACACTTCACATTGACTTTTGTGGGATATTCAGCAACAATATGTCCAATGTGCGGCCATACATAATCCAACTTGTTGCATGGAAGTGTGGCCTTTTGTGTGTGATATGACCTTGCAGAGTTTTCATGACATCTCCCTAGTATTGCACAGTTACAATTGTGTGAGTGTGCAGATACAATATGCTGGCAAATCATTCCTGAATATCTAAATGAGATGACCATAATTTTCCCAGCAGGAGTAATATACTTAGCTTTTTGGTGTTAGTGATCATACTGAACTTTGGTGTTAGCTCTCAAGGCCGAAATGATATAGCCAAGTTTCATGAGCAGTGATTATCTTTGAAATAAACTGCATATCTTCCTGCAACATCATCCTTAACAGCATTAAACTGCACGCAAAACTCCTTTTGTTCAAGAATCAGTAGTCTAGAGTCCACCGTTCACAAACACCTCTCATGTGCAACTTTTCAACTATTAATTTGTGAATAGCAAGCAGCGAAATTTCTAGAATTTTGAAAGTGTTCTTAATGATATAAGTCTATCCTTTACCTTTCAGAGCAGCGTATTGTTCATCGCTTGTCACCTCCATTTTGTTGTACATGTACTACTTTCACAGGCTGGAAATGGACATGAAACAATGATACTAATAACACGTGTGCATTAAGCTAATAAAATATTTGAAGCTAAATTTTAGAGTTATAAATTATGCCTGTAAAAATTAGGTTAATAATTTAACAGCCCTTGTGCATGTATTGTTTTTGGATCGGTATGTGATAGAACAGAGCAAAAATAGTTCAAGAATCGCATGAGAAAAAAGTAAAGACAGTAATTAAGAATGATCCGAAACAGACATGTTAAGAACTTTCGGAAAGGGCCAGCGATAAACAATTTCACACCATACGGACAATAATAAAGGTGAACTAGATTGAAAAACGGATTCTATATAAGCTGATCGATTATCACGGCGACTAAAGGTTTTCATTACATAGTTTTCAACACGTTGCACTTTCGTTCTCAAGCTGAACACATTTACGAGGGACCCTTCGAGTTCATAGCAACTTTATACACGGTAATAAAAGTATGATTTAAATTAGAGAAATGTTTTTAGTTTATAGCATATCTTGGCCCATTATCCACTTGTTTTTATTTAAGTTTTATGGATGAATAGGATTCTTCTGGATAGTGCTACGACGCTCCTTATCCGGTCATGGACGGTGAATGATTACAGAATTACAGAATAATATTTAACCGGCAGGCTTTATACTTGGGCCGCGGCCATACAGCGTTCTGGTATAAACAAGAAATTATATTATCTGTGTTCTATGCTGTGCTGTTAAATGAACTCCATGTGGTAGTTTGCAATATTTTGTTCACCTGATTTTGTATATAGGTTTTCACAAGTAAAACAAAACACACGTCAAATCTTATTCCTTGAAAGTTTTACTTTATAAATGGGAAGCCTTTCTGTAGTCATTGTTGCATGAAGTACAACATCATTGAAAAAATTTATTAGAACTTCCCCTCTCCCACATTTTTTGATCGATTTTGTTCGTTTTTATCACTCTGCTCTCTGACAGGAATATTGTTGTTACAGTAACACAGGCTTTACTAAGTTTATTAGTCCTAATTGTTAATTACGCTTATGTGTAAAACAAATGAAGATTCTGTTTGTAACAAATGAAGGTACATGGATAAAAATAAGGAGCTCTATCAGAAAATATGAAAAAAAAATCATAAAAAAATTACCATTTAAATTTTACTTCTGAAAAACTGCGTATGTAAAGCTCCTCATGCACTTGTAACGTTGAACTGCACCTCTCAAACTACCCCAAAACGGTTGTTTGTTTTACGTATTAGTTGCCATTAAAGCGCTCTGATTTCATGGCCCAGGTTTACAGAACTGAAACGATCTTCAGAGAAACTTGAAATCTTCAAGAGCTCAAGAGATCCCCTGCTTTTGAAACACAAAGCAAGTAGATGCTAGTGCTCTCTTTGTGCAGGCTTAAAAACTAAAAAGGATTCTCCTTTAACGGACCAACTTTTGAACCCAATGCCTTATTTTCACTACCCATGGATTTTTTTTCTATCCGTCGCTCGCGCTGGTTGAAAGCGAAGCAAGATTTGTTAAAACAAAAGAAACGCGTTGTTTGAGAGGAACTTTGGAAGAAACCCTGACGAGCCCTGTAGCGAGTATTAGGTGGGCAACGGAGAATGTATACGGGTTTGAATCTGTTGACACACTCGGGAGCGTGGGAGTTACAAAAGAATCTGTTCCTCTTTCCCATGGCCAATTAGTGGCGTGTAGAGGCTTTGACATGACTGTCATGACATGAGGGTAGGAAGCGACCCCTCGCGCTATTCTTGTAATTACTGATCCTTACGTCAGCGTCACCAATTTCCACAAGGGGACGGCCGGCGATGTCGGCACTCACAGGTGTGTATGTGTTACCGTGAACAGCGAGAGAGTGGTTACTGTGCAACGGCTGCGCGATTCGTGCCCTTTAATGAGCTGACAGAGGGCTGTAAATGTGGAGCTTTTCGCTTTGCTTAACTTGACGTAATGATTACCTTCTCACACAAGGTTTTAAAACATTAAACAGTTCTCAACAGCCGCGAGGAATAAAACTATAAAAGGAACAAAGATTAAAGTTTGAAACTATTAGAGAAAAAGTTGAGATATGTTGTTATTCTGAGGATTTTAAACGTATCCAAGTGATATGGTTTAGCTAGTTCATTAAAATCTACTTCCACCCAACAAACACTTTATTTAAATAAACAAAAATTACGTATTTTATTTCATGGCGGCTAAAAATGGAAATTGTTCTTAAAAAGCGTGGAAAAGTTATCATGTTATGCAAGAATATTTGTTTCTCAGTCATTTATGAAGCTACATATGCATTTGACCTTATGGAATTAGAATCTATCCGTCATGTTTATGGAGGTGAATCACAACAAACAATATACTGCTCTAAAATTGTTTTCGTCTCAACAAATCTTCAGTTGATGTCTATTCAATATTACAAGAAACCTATGGAGAATTTGTTCTTCTCTATACCACAGCTACAAACAGATGGTTTAAAATGCCTAAAGAGGGAGGAATTAGTTTCAAAGTAAGGAGGATTCGAGCTCCAAAATTCTGACATTTCCACTGCGTGCCACCCATACATAGGTAACAGAAAAGTTGCATATGAGACGTGTATGTGCACGGTGTTTCAAGACTGCTGATTGTATGAAGTTGATGTTATAGGAAGAGAGGAGTTTCTTCCTAAGGTAGTGAATTACTGTTGATGAAACTTGGTTACATCATTTTCATCCTGAGAGCTAACAACAAAGCTCTTTATGGTCTTCAACACCAAAAGTCAAGAGTAATTGCTCTTGCTGGGAAAGTTAAGATCATCTCATTTTTCGATATTCAGGGAATTTTGGTAGCACACACAACTGTAACTGGGCAATACATGAGAGATGACCTGATCACACTCAAAAGGCCACATTTCCATGCAACAAGTTGGATGCTGCATCGCGGTAATACACGGGCGCACATTGATAATGTTGCTGAATATCTCACAAAAACTAATGTGAAGTATGTCCTTTTCTATTGTCCAGATTTAGCTCCGTGTGCCTTTTTCTTATCTAAGTGACACCTTCGTGGGAGACATTTTCTGTCATCAGGAGCAGTGATGAAGGGCCTGTCTGGGACAGGTAAATTGCATCCACCGGAGACTACTTTGAGCAAGATCATGAAAATTATGATCAGTAAAGATACCTTTTTAAAAATGGTTATGATCATTAACAGTTTTCCTATTTAGCTTTCTACGGTGCTTACACTAGGTCTTATTTATAAAGGTATACAAACCCAGATAATTCATACATATCTGGCCATTTTGGAGATGTCATTTGTAAAATATCACACAAACCCAGATGATAGTTCATACATATCTGGCCATTTTGGAGATGTCATTTGTAAAATATCATGATGTGAGATTAGTTATCTCAATTTCATACACAGAGTATCTTGGCACAAAGTCACAAAAGCTGTTAGATCTGAATGCTTATATTCCACACTATAATAGTAAAGGAAAGATGAATCAAATAGGAAAATGTTCAGGTTGCGCCATGATTTGCTCGTAAATTTTTGGCCTAGCCTGCATAATATTATTCCCCAGTCATATGTTCGTAGCAGGCTAGCTATTTAATTTCATTTACTTTTAACTATTTTAGCTATTTAATATTTTAGGTAGACATCACACACCAACTGTGTCTAGTTCCTTTTAAAGTAATCTCGATACAAAGGAAACCAATTACGGAAATATCCCTGCAATGCTCTTTAGAAGTGACACCCTCCTTGTCATAGGGCTCAGCAACTTGTTCAGAGCTCCCAAACCGATGAATAGTCAGGTTTTCCTTTACAGATGGAAAAAACAAAAAAATAGCAGGGAAACAGATCTGGGCTCCATTACAGGTGAATTCTCCTAAATCTTGCAGAATTCCCATTGTTTTCAATATTACACTGAAATAGTGGCTTTCGCTTTACAACCGTCGAGAAACATTCCCGCTTTCTGTGCCAAGCTGAAGCTATGATTAATCTGTACTTAATATTCTTTTCCGTTATTTTACTTCCCAAATATGTTTGTTGGCCTATTCTGATTTTTTGTTTAGTTAGGAACCCTAAGAAAGCACGTTTTCTAATATCAAAACATATCTATGTTTAAATATATCAAGCATTATTGTGACGGACTAAGAAAACCTCCTCAAGGACGGAGAAAATAACGCGGACAAGGTAAATGCAATGAAAGAGCTAATGAGGGGAGAAAGAAGAAAATTATTTGGACAAATGCAAGAAAGAAAAATGCAGAAACGTGGCGATCGCTTTCATTCATTCTACAAACTCCAAATCCCTGACCTCAAGGTTTCTTGACCCATCATATCACAGTACTTCAGTACATTTTTCTTCACCCCTAGTTGCTATTTTTGGTCTTCGTAAGTCGTCGGTTGCTATGTGATTTATTCTAGATCACCGCAAAGAAATTTTATACAAACGCGGATTACCCGTTTATTTTACATTTTGCCAATTTTGATGGGAGCGCTGTGAACGGTTTACATCCGCGCTATTAATGCAATGTCAACTACTCTGACATGACGGTAGTGCTACCGTGAAGGGATGCCAGCAGAAGACACAAAAATACAAACAGCTAATGAGTAAGGCCCCGGCAAGTTTCCATATGCCTGGTGTCAGGAATAGATAACTTTTATAGACTGAAGTGTTAATAGGCATAAATGAAACTAAACTATCACCAGTTACCGCTAATGTAATAGAATCACAACTTTCTTCCTACTTATCACTAGCTCGACGTCAACCCCATTCGATAACTCTCGTGTGTTGTCAGCAACGCCCAGTTTTAAAGGATACTTCCTTCCTCGGCAGTGTAGACCCAAGATCGCGGGTTCATACCCCAGCCAGAGTCAATGGACTTTTTTCTGGCGTAAAAGTATTGAGTGTGGCTAACTTTGGAACGCAAATAAGCCGTCGGTCCATGACCTAGATTTACGACACATAAAAGCTTAGAAGCCTGTAAGCAAAATTAGTCAACCGTTTTACTCTCTAAATTGAATGGAATATGATAACCTGAGATGTTAAAAAGCATCCGTAAATAAATAATATAGCTTGAAGGGAAGAAGATCAATAGGAAAACCAAAGAAAATATTATAGAAAAAATATGAGATCGGAACAGGTAGAACATAATCAAAGGTAGGTGATGGAGTAGAAGAAGAAGCAGATTTAATTTTTAGGTAGAATCTGCTAAATTCGATAAAAGATATACCACCAGGACTCTAAACCGGCATTAGGCCTAATTCTTGTAAATTGATGATGTATAAATTTGATTGCTAGGAATGCGTCTAAAATACGTTCAATCTTCAAGCAGTTTCAAGGTGATAATATAGTTTGAAAACAATAGATGAGCGGGTCGCTTCTCATCATTGCCAAAATCACATTCCAATTATGAGTCAATGATTCAACTTTTTGAAGAATTATCAGCAGCAAACTCGTCGGTTATAGTTTCTAAAGCAAATGGGATTTGTCCTCAAAAGCACTCATTAATTTCTATTTCTAGTTTGTGTGCGATGCAAGATATTTTATCATGTGCCACAGCCGAAAACACTGACTTTTCAAGAAGCATATTATTAAGATCAAAGCCTGATAAATACTTCTCTCACCCACTTATGACACCTTTTGAGAATAAATCTTAGAAAGTGCCAATCTCTTCATTCACAATAATCAGGGCTAACACACCAAAGGTGCAATACAAAAAGATTAGATTCTGGAAGCGCTCTTCACACTTTGCCATCCCTAAAGATATGTGTCACCTTACACCTTTTTAAATAATTAGTTTTGAGGGAGTTATTAAATGGTGGCTCGCGTGGGTGTTAACTTAATTGCTTTGACCACGTTGGTAGGCCAAAGTATAAAGGATTTATGGATGGCGGGAGGAATCGCGAAGGAAGTTTGATTATATGCAGATACAGCTCACCACTCAATAACTCTTCTTGTCGATCTTCAGGGAGATTGCTGGTTTTTGGGACCTCAAAGTACCGGGTTGAGTGAGGGAAATTAAATATCATGAGTTGACGAGAAAGAACATCTTATTCTCTGCCAGTTGATGTCCTTTATTCAAAAAAAGCGTGTATCAGGGCGTTTCTCTTCGGATTGCAGTAATGATACAGTTGGCAGACACGCGGAGCTATAGTACTTGACAAACAGTAATTTCTGACTGCTGAACTGAAGCGCCGAGAGAAGTGAAGCCCGAACATTGATGTTCCATAGACTAGATTCTGGCTTCCGAATTCTGAATATCCCAAAAAGGGCGATTTCATGTCCTTAAATACTCAATAAGATTCGCTTGACCACGTGATAAAGGGATGCTCTATTTTCCCGCCACTATGGATTTAGACATCCTTATAGGGTTCTATAAGGTGATTGCATGCAACTCTCATATTATTGGCTAGTCAGATTATCTGAACGTAACAACTCTGTTCACCGTTCAATTTCAATTTCTACCGTTCATTAGAGTTCAACGTCCTTTAACGGTAGTACAGGAGTTAACAGCTTTCGTATTCGCTAACATACCTGCCCGGAGGAAAAACAACCCCCTTCCAATGAACAAAAGAAAGGTTTTTACTCTATTGTCTCTGCTGTCCGAGCGAGAATTCCTGCTTTTCGTGACATTTTTACACTCTTACAGAAATCTTCACTTACAGTTAGCTGAAATAAAATGTTACATATATTTTAATTCCACACAACTGATGGAATACAAAGGACGGTGTTAGTGTTTAAATTCAGTGTGCTCTAGATTAAAATGAAGCAGTTCATTGCAAATAGGAGTAAGGATATTACAGACATTGTCTATTTTTTTAAATAGGATATTGATCCTGATAGATTGAAATTGCATCGCAAAAAGATAATAGAAATTTTGGAGTTAAAAATGAACCCCTTCTCTCTCTCTCTCTCTCTCTCTCTCTCTCTCTCTCTCTCTCTCTCTCTCCCTCCCTCAGTTGTACGTTTTGGATAAGTGATAGCTTCTCCCGGAGTTAACCATTCTGTTTCTTAAAATGTTTTAATTGTTTGCAAATTTTAAATTTATAACTGTTTATGTCCTAAGCTATTTTTATTGATTTGGATGTTTTCAATTCATATAATTTTTACACAAAATCTTAGAAAAAGTATTTAGCAAATACTTAAATCTTATTTCTCTTTACTGTATATAATAAACTTTTACCTTATTTTAATTTGCCTGCTCATTTATGCATATTATTAATATATATATATATAGTTACATCTGGATGAATATTAACAAATACTTTGGTTAATGCCGCAGACGAATATAATCATTAATCACTAGGAAATCTCTCCAAAGAAAGTTGGGCCCTACAATATGCTACAATCATTTGTGCTGTAATATTTTTCTTAGTTTTAACTTTAATGTTCCTTTTTTTTTTTTTTTTTTTTTGAAACGTTAGAAACTTTACTATACTTTTATGATATTGACATTTTTTTCTTGAAACCAAAATGATTCGTTAATTTATTCCATTATATACTAATACATAAGTTATAATTTTTAATTATTTTGTTGCCTCTAGTTTTTTATTTACCTCTTAAAATAGGACACATAAAAGTTTAATTGAATCCCGAGGGGTCAGGACTGTATGTTTTACCGACTCCTTGTTATTCCTACAGTTGAAAGAAGCGGAGTAATATCTTGAGAGTACGTGAGCAGCCTAAATATGGTCAGGAGCCTCTCCAATAAATCTATCGTTCGCCAGTTGTAGTATATCTTACCTATGGTGTCTCTGTAAACGTCATAAATTCTCCTGGAATAAGAGCGCCTACAGGCCTTGTCGCGGCATACACTTCTTTTGTCTCACAAAACTGGAAGGAGGAGGGGAGGATATTTATATTGATTCTTTTTCCGGAACGGGGTCATCACCGATAACGGTGATTTACATGCACTTGCTCTCTCTCTCAAGTTTTATCTGTTTACAGGAACGTTTTTCAGTTATTATTCCACTTACGTGAAAACTGCCAATAAAAGATTAAGTACTTTTATAATATATCTTCGGCTTACACAGCTTGTGGACCTCAGGTTTTATGCGAAAACAAAAGAGGTTTCTTTGGAAAACTAAAAACAAATGACAATTGTCAAACTCCTTTATTTCAGATGCGCAATTATGTAATATATATATATATATATATATATATATATATATATGTGTGTGTGTGTGTGTGTGTGTGTGTGTGTGTGTCTTTTTGTAGATGATAAATAAAGTGTTGATTATTATTCCTAAAAGAATAATTGATAAATTGATATTAAGGAATTTGAATAAAAGTTTTTTTATTTTTTATTATTCAAACGGTTTCATTATTTTAAATATATATTGTTAATGAAGCTTATGGACGAGCAACAGTTGGAGAGTGCCTTCTGAAAAGCAAGGATTTGGACTGTAAACATAAACGTGTTTTCTGATCATGATTTTGCGCCAGCAAACAGTTTTGGCCCGTTGAAAAGTTTGTGGATGAACCCACTGGCAGTAATAAAAGGAAAGAACCTTCTTGAAAAGACTAGTGTCTATCAGGCCAGCAAAGTATCACCACCTCCAAAAGCATTCACAGTACTGTCTGCTCGGGAGAAGGGTAGAAATGCAGCTCAGGGTGCACTTGCACTCACAAGCAATCCACACAAATTGCTATTAGAACAGTAGAAAGGTCAACTGAAGAAATAACAACAAAAAGTGTACACTTATTTCACAAAAAGGAGGTGAAAGATCGGGTTGAAGATGGTTTAAATTGGTTCTGTGCTTTGTTTGGTTGGACATACAAAGGAAAAAAAAAATAATGGTCCTCTGTATTGTTATAGAGATATACGCCCAAAGTAAAGCCCAGCATAAAGAAATATTTCTACATGAACTACAAGTCGAATATTTAAAGATTAGTATGTTTTATTATTTTGATATTTTAGTGTTATATACAACTTTTATCAGGTCCAACTTTGGCAGAACAGCAGTGAGCCCAAATTAGACAACTAGTTTCCTAACTTGGGCCGTTTAGCTAATTTTAATTTTTATACATTTTTGAGATACATGGATATATATTCATATTTCAATATATTTCATTATCTAATTGCAGTGATTGTAACGAGGAATCTTTTAAAGAAAAATTATGTTAATTGAATACTTAATAAAGGCTTTTTAAGAACTTGTTCCATTTAGACAACCTACCTTCCCCGAAGATACGAGGGTAGGTCCATAAGGATTATCAATATGGTGTCATACCTTATCTATTAAGTAAATAATTGCAGCTGTAACTTCTGCTCCGCTGTGTTCAGCTGTTCAGATATAGTTGCCTAAAGAAGGCTATGTGTAGAAGATTGTGACATTTTCAAAATGGAGTATCGAGTGGTTATTAAGTTCTTCACAAAAGAAGGACTTAATCCAAATAAAATTAAACTGCGATTAAACAGTGTATATGGGGAAGCATCCCCTTCATTTTCTACCGCAAAAGAATGGGCCAAACTTTTTCGAATGGGTCGAGAAAGCATTGAAGAAGAAGGTCGGCGCTTGGGGATACTCATTCCTGAAAACATCGCTCTTGCGGAAGGGGAAATTATGGAAGACCGGCGGCTCAAAGTTACAGAAACAGTAGCAAGGTTGGGACTTTCTAAAACAACAGTCCGGATTTTTCATGAACGTTTAAACATGAAAAAGGTTGGTGCAAGATGAATGCCTGGACTTCCTTCCTCAGCCCAAAAGCAGCAACGAGGCATTTTTGGAGATCTGCCGTGGCAACGAGAGAGAAGTTCTGCAAACCATTGTTACAGAAGATGAAATTATGATCCTGTACTATGATCCCTTCTCCAAAAGAGAATCAATGGAGTGACGCAAATCTGGCGAAGCACCGCCTCTAAAGACCAAAGTCACTCAGTGAACCAAGAAGATCATGGCCACAATCTTTTGGGAGTGTGAAGGAATACTCTTCATTGACTTCAAGAAGAGGAATACCACAGTATGGTGGCTTGCTGCACAGATTACGTGCTTCCATCAAAGAGAAAAGGCGAGGAAAGCTGAGTAGTAGTGTGCGTCTTCTTCACGACAACACTGCTGCGCACACAGCTCTTGTTGCAAAGGAAGCTGTGAAGAAATGTGGCTTCAAGGAGATTAGCCATCCACCTTACAGCCCAGCTCTAGCTTCCAGTGACTGTTTACTCTTTTTAAAACTCAAGAAGGAATGAAATTTAAGTGTGACGAAGAAGTAGAGATGCTTTTATGTCCATTTTGCAGATAAGACTTTTGACTATTTGGGGGGGGGGGAGTTGAAATGTTAATATAAAGGGTAACTATATTGAAAAGTGAAATGTAGTTTTTGTCTTTATCATACCTAGATAATGGTTAGGCTGGAAACTTGTGGACCAACCCTCGTTAATGTTTTAAAAGAAACTTATTAAAATGTACGAATTCGTACTCATTTATGAGGAACAGTCATTTAAATAAATACACATGTCAATGATTTCAGATATTGTAAAGGTGTTTTAAACAAGTCATTTCAGATACGATACTACGCTCTGTCCATCCAGGTTCCTAAGTTATGGCATTAAATTTTTGAAGGACCAGTACGCTACTGATAATATTATACAATAACCAATGACAGTTGTGGAGTAAATCTCTATGGAGCCAGTAACATTTTATGTATTAGCGCACTTCATCATAAAATAAATGACCAAGTACGAATAACCCGAACCTATGGTTCTGTAAACTACAGTCTGTCGCCTTCGCACAATTAGTGGATATATTCCTCAACACTAAACTATATAACAACATCAATCGTTAACAGTTGTTCAGTGTCGTATTATCTTATGATAAGTCAGAGATTTTAGACTTTTTCATAGCATTAAGGCTTAAATTTCTAATGATGAGCTACTAAAAATAGGGAATTCGTTGCTTACGAAGCAGGTTTAAAGTTATTCTAAGGCAGAAATTTACGCATTTTGCTTTAGCACTAACTTTATTAGCATCTTATTTAAACTTCTCAATGTACTGCGCTACTCCCTAACTCAAACCACCCTTCTACAACCTCTGAAAATACTGCATTATTGTGTTCATCAACACAAGTTCAATTGGTTTGGTATCTTTTTATGACACGTTAAATTTTTTCTGTCATGCTAAAATATAAGGTTTTTTCTGTTTTTACTATACTATGAAAAGGATTTTTAAAAAAATAGCCATTTCCCTTTTGTATGGAAACCTACGGGCTGGATGTTGATGGAATGCCATTAATTTTTTTAATTTCAAAACGATTTCCTTTAATACTTAACAGCACAAAAATAACGTAATTTTTTATTGCATGTTGTCATTTTACTCTGAGTAGTTATTTTTTATTTTGGGAGCCATTAAAAGTAATGTTCTCCAATCGTTTTATAGCATTTGTTTTATTTTTCAGAAATATTATATGCAAAACATAGTTGCTTCTTTTCCATCGTTTAATTTCTTCTTTATCAATGTGTTATTTATTGTCGCTTTCACTGCATTGATCTTCTCGTGACGTCTGTTTATTGCACATGAATTCTTTAGGCATAACTCAGTCATTATGAATGGCGCGAATGAGCCCTCAGTCCTTGGTTCCTTAAAGCTATCTGGCTTTGATTTTCTCAGAGTAAGGGAACATCCGAAACAAGCCTTACCCAAACAGCTGACTGGAATTCAAATCCAGGATTTCCTGATTGTAGACGCAAAAGCTACCACGGAGGAGGTCATGCATAATGCTTTTCATGCTGACAAAACTGACCATCTGGCATTAGTCAGAGGAAGTTCGCACCCTGTCACTTTTGTTAAGTTCTCAAAGTCCCAAAACGTGTCTCAAACAAGTAAGCTGGGGAGAGAGAGGGCCGTGTAAAAAGAAAAGAGTTTGAAAATTTGTGATTTGCTCGATTGTATAGTTGTGTACTAAGCTGGTGAACCCTGAGGCACGGGAAAGAGGGAAAAAGGCAACCTAAGATAAGTGGGAAGATTGAATGGTTGACATTACGCAGTTTAGGCAATAAATCAACAGCTGTGACCCACCGTCAACGTGACAGATCCCTCAAGCCTACTTTGTTCAGAGAAGTTTACGTTGTACTGAACGAAAGTTTGGTTGTATGTGAAAGCACTGTGACTGAAACTGAGACAACCAGTTCAAAATCAATATCAAATAAAGAAATGGCACCTCCACTAATGCGAGGTGTTCTGCATGTTGTTTATCACTAGCATTTATATTGTGTACCACCTCCTTGGTCTAGTCTTGCTGACTGCTGGCCGGGTTGCCCGGGTTCGAATTCCCGGTACTTAATCAGGAATTTTTCTAAGTTAGGAAGGTCTGGAATGAATCTACTCAGCCTCGTGAGGACAATTAGGAAGCTGCCTGATAGAGAGGTGGCGTTCTTCGATCACGAGAGCCACGTGATAGGTGACCTGCAGGGTGCCGGCATGCTGATCACTTCCCCCCCCCTACTGCATTCTATATATGAAGTCGTAAGACGGAAATAGATGATGTAAAGGTCGCCGCGGCAGGCCAAGGCTCACCCCGGGTTGTAGCGCCAAATGAGAAAATCAGAAGCGTTTATATTGTCTCTGTCACTTCTCCTATCTACATCACTTCATTATGAGAACGCAGAACTAGCCTGGAACATCACTCTACCTCTGAGTGGTTGTGTAAGTGAGAATGCCAAAATCAAAACTTGGAGGAGGGAGTGTTTTTACAACCCACATACAGATAAAGGTGCACTTACATCTGACGGGAGTGTGTTATTCTGCAAAGTGTGCAACGTGAAATTAAATGCAAAAAAAGATTTATTGAGCAAAAGCATACTGGAGGCGAAAATCACTTGAAAGGTTTCTTTGTGCTAAAATATTCATGGCTTCATTTGGAATACGGCATTCTACAAGAAATTATAGAGCATATTATTGGTGTGAATATTACCTTAAAATGTGTTTTTTGAGCGTCAAACTGTCCACAGTATTCCGGAGGAACAGACTTTGCGAAGAGCTATGAAGTCATGAAGTTAAGAATCACTTCAGGTGGAAAGTCGAAATGTTGCACATTAATTGTCGGGGTCCTGGAATCAGATAATCCTGGCGAATATTTCCTTTAACTACGGAGGTGTTAGAGAAGAGCAACCACACGACAATTTGCAAATTGTTCGATAAAGGCACAGATCTTCTATGGCCATAAGGCGTTCAACACGACAATATCCTCCTTTCGACTGAAGAGTGCAAGATCAATTCATTTATACAAAAAGTTACACGCAAGATGTATTGCACATTGTATCAGAAGAGGCGCAGAGACAATTTTCGAACGTAGAAAAACTGGTATCGAATAAAAAACAGAGTGTTTCTTAAAACATTGTTCAAGAGTTCAAGGAGGTCCGGCTTGCCAACCTTCACAACCTCTAATAACACGATGGGGTATATGGATAAATTCACGTGTCCACCATTGTGACAATTTTGACATAGCGAAGTCAGTAGATAACGTTTTCGACGAAGAAGATGCTCCTACTATAAAAAGTTCACAAAATCTACTTACAAAAGAAATTAATGGGCATCAAAAGTAACTTTGCTAGATGTACGTCATTGTGGGGCAATAAACTGAATGGGAAAGCAAAATGAACTGTTGATGTTTGTTATCGCCAAAGTAGAAGAAATACAGAACTGATTAGAAAGTTGCCGATGGGAAAGGCTGCCGGCAACAAAATGAAATTAGTGTTGGAGAAAAAGTCTTTTTAGCAAAATTTCAAAGACTCTTCAGAGGGAATTTTTGAAACCAGTGTGCTTTTCTCGGGTGATATTGCGAACTTAAAATGTGTACTTTTAAACTGTGTAAATGTTTCTTCATGATAAGACATTTTTGTAAGAGAATCGTCTGTCTTTCACTGTGTAAACTCTGCGTATGACTATAAACTATTGAATATATTCAGCTACATTATATTTTGTCACACATGAAGTACATTAATGTTCCTTTTAGTTAGAATCACAATTACAGATAGGCGATTTTTAATTAATCAGATAAAAAATAATATTTTTACACTATTCATTTTTACTTCGTTTCTTAATTTGTATTCATTCAGTGTTAATTTTTCAATACCTTAGGAACAGTAACAAGAGAGAAATAGTGCATTTCTTTAAAAAAAAAGTTCCCTTATTTCGTTGTTATTGTCGTCTCATATAGCTGTAGACATCCAGGACAATTAATGACGTAATTTAACAGGAATAGTCGGGCACAGTGATAGTATAAATGCCACTGATAAATAAAATGCTGTCTATCTCGCATTAGCGCGCTCCCACTTCCGTATCTGATATTGTTTCTGAACACACTATGGCGGTAATTGCGATGATGATTTGCTGTCTGACGAGGAGTCACTGCTGACCTTCATAGAGGTCACAATCCTTTCACATATAACCAAACTTTCGCTACTCTTCCAGCACAACGTAAGCTGCTCTGAACAAAGTAGGCTTGAGGGATTTGCCACGTTGACGGTGGGTCAGAGCTGTTGATTTATTGCGTAAACTGCGTAATGTCAACCATTCAATCTTCCCACTTATAGTTGTCTTTTTCCCTCGTTCCCGTACCTCATCACTCCGCAGGGTTCGCGAGTTCTAAACGCAAATATATATTTTATTTTTTTCAAAATTTAATGTAATTTTGTTAACTTGATTGGTATTTTAAGTAATAAATTGCTGCTGCTGCTGATGATGATGATGATAATAATAATAATAATAATAATAATAATAATAATAATAATAATAATAATAATAATAATAATAATATACACATTATTCGTCTTTTCCGGTCATTTTGGGTCAACAACATTTAAATCATAATTATAACCGACTCTAGCCTTCGTATGGTATAATTATTTATGTTATAACGATGCATGCATGCTAGGTTAAGATTAATTCACAAATGCAGTTTTATATGCATGCAATAATATTTGGGCCATATTTTCTGGGAACATATCTGTAACTTTGCTTAAAAGTGTCTGGTAGGATGTGGTTTTCTCTTGTACTACAGCCTGCTCTCCCTAACAAGAAACCAACAGTTTCCCGATCATTACCACTGGATCTTTACGACTTTACTACTCTTCTTCATGATGGAAATGTCTTAAAGAAACCAGTCCCCTTGTTCATCACTAACATCATCCAGATTTTCTAGAAAAACCTCTAGATGTGAAAGAAGAAATGGATTTTCAAAAACATTCGACAAACCATGATTTTGTAGCATTTCAACAAATCTGACACCAAAGATTCATAGTTTTTTTTTTTTCTTTTAAGACACGTACAACCATTTAAAGTGATTGCCAAGCTGCTAATTCAGCTTTTTGTAAACTTTTCTCAAACATGTCGTCCACCACGAGTTTTCTGATTTCAAGTCCAATAAAAATCCTTTCTTTCAATTTTGCGTATATTAACTTTCATCGTTGGGTGCTTTTACAAAATTCTTCATCAGCCCACGTTTTACGTATAAGGAAGGAAGAAAATTTTTATCAAGTGAACCAATGATGTTTCTTCCACATTCTTTTCCCCCGGAACATATTCCTGCCGCTTGTCGTATTGTTGTACCACATAATATTTCTGTAGCACGATTATTCCACAAGCACAAAAAAAAAAAAAAAAAAATTGTGCAGCTCCCTTGCGAACAGAGCAGCAAACCAGTTACTTGAAGTCACCACATATCTTCCAGCAATGAGCTTCATATTTTAAAACACGACAATTTTAACCACACTTTCATAACTTTCTTTAAGACTACAGAATGGAAAACCGGAACAGATGGAAATGCATTACCATGGGAAGTAATACAGATTTTAAGCTAAACTTAGAAATTATAAACAATCGCCAGTCATCTGGAGTATGTTTAGTTCCTTATTCACTCATTGAACCTACCGTTAAGGCGCGGACTCGTGAGCGGAAGGTCCGGGGTTCGATTCTTATCAGAACCGTCCTCACAAACTGAGTTTTTCCAGGTTTTCCTCAGTCCTCATAATGGCAAATGCCGGGGAGATACCCTAAACTTAGGCCTGGAACGTTCCCCGTCTTAATAAAATCCTTTCTCAATATATCTCATTATCATGCCTCAGCTGTAAAATGGGTGTTAAACACCATGAAAAAACACATTAAATCATTAGCCTCTACACAGAAATGCAATTTTATTCCATAGCAAAACATTTTTTTCAAACCTCTGATATTATTTCGAAACTCTGTACCATCTGTAAATTTTTGTCCCATGTACAAGTAATTTTCATTGTTGTAGGCTAAACCGAGAAGTTCAAATTCTTCTTTCGACAAATTTAAGTCACGTGTTAAATCATTCAAGTCCACTTGCTCTACAAAATGTCTTTCACTTTGAGAATTATCAGGTTGAAAGTCAGGAACTTTTGAAGTAAAGGCTTCTGGCTCCAAATCAGACCGGGAATCACTATTTCCTTCACCGTTACAATCACAACTCCATGTCTTAAGGGCTACAGGTACAGGCAATTCCTCGCTATGTGGAACAGGTCTACTGCTGAAGATATATCTGGATACTGAATAACGTATTTACTTTTCGTAGACATGGCAGATACATTTATCATGCAGAAGTTACAGTCATTAACATGATTTGTTGGTTCTCGCTATACTGTGGGCCAGGCTAATGGTAAAGCTTTGAGTTTGTCATGGAACCACAATGTAACATTTGTCATACAAGTGATACAACATTGATGAGGTGAACATTGTTTTTCCTGGTCACCAATTTGACACCGAAGGACAAACATGTACATTTAGTATTGCAATGAAATTTTCTCCTCTGATTTTTTGGGAGTAATCGTGAGGGGCAGGAGTAGCTAACATATGCTATGCATGTAACAGGTGCCATTCAAACTCGTTTTTTGATGTTCGATCTTTAAAATATTTAAAATGTTTGATATTTTAGCATTGTTTCCAGAACCTTCTTGTAAAAATATATTACCCTCACGGAGTTATTGTTCCTATTGGAAACAGTGTAATGTTTCAGCTACATATATGCACATAGGTGCACAAAGATCTTCTATAGTTCATCATATATTAAAATATCTCAAAATATTAATAGAATTAAAGTTACAACTTATTTAATTAAATTTTTCTTTTTAGTGAAATAATATCAGTTTTTATGTGCACCAAGTAAATTTATGTAAAATATTAATTGAACAATTAGTTTTTCCAATCATGCCCTTCACTTACTCAAATGTGGCACGTAATATTGCTATTATTTACAATTAGAATACTAAAATATTCGCATGTAATTTTCAAAAACGTCTTCAAAATATATCTTAGCTTTAAAAGTGAAAGCGAAACGAAAAATAAGAAAACGTAAAAGCCTTTCCTCCATGTTGAGTAATCATAAAAAGTGTAACTTCCATTTTGAGGAAAATGGAAAGCGTTCAGCAAAAAAGGTTTATTCAGTGAATTTGCTTATTTACTGCAGGATATTTTTGTTGCTACATTTGGCATGTTTGTTTTGCGTATTGCGATTCAGATGGCGCTGTTCCAAAGACAGCGTCTGAATGTGTTATGTGGCGTCACAGATGGACCTACTGTGTTCATAAAGAAAGTGTCCTTTTCTTCCATCCTGCAGTTCTTTCTTTGATGAATTTTTTTATTCTGGTTTTAGCTTCTTTCCTTCCTAGCTCCCGTTTGCTCCAGCAAGGCATTCTATCCTCGGCCTTGATTTATAGGTGGAGTTTCTTTCCAAGGAAAAGTGACGGCGGGTAGGAAAAGAACCTAAAGAAAAGAAAGATAAAGCAAAAGCGCACGGAAGTGGTAGTGCTGGCAGTGGCTGACGGGAGTTTGCCTACAGCGTCCTTTCCAGACGCCGTTAATTCACTATAATGCCTGTGTACAATAAAAACTTGCGAATTCCATTGATTAATGATTTCCTCTAAGTTCACGACTATGGTAAATCTATAACAGCAACTCGTTCAAACCACAAATTATCGAAATTATACTTATACATAACTAAAACAAAGGAATTACAAAGAATGAGGAGGCGCTTATATACTTCCGGGTAAAATAAAGCCAACGCAATAACTGATCTGAATTCTCTAATGCATTTTTGTATTTGCAACTGTCTAATTTACAAAAATGTTGCTTGAAATGTAGCAGTTGAATTTTTCCTCATTAACCTAGTCCATTAAGTAACATTTACATCGTGTTTTAAAAAATGTGCGACTTTGGCATCAACATAGATTATAATTTACTTGGAAATAAGAAATATTTTTTATTTAATGTTATAGCTTTTGTTTAAAAATATTCTGACCATTTACAAATCATCAACCAAAATAACATGGGGTGTCTATTTATAGACGTAAAAGTAAGAGAGATGGAGAAGTAAAAGTAAGTCATAAAAAATATTGTAGTTTAGTAATAGTAATGAGATTTTATTGAGGCAGCTTTAAAGTACACAAATGTAAGTATAACTATCGTATGGTCCATAAGGCCGTATATGCAAATACCGTACTTTTAATATTCAGAAAATACAATACACAAAAAACGGTAACATTTATTTCTATGATTAACTTTGTAAATATATACGTTTGTCACAAATTTTCTATGAATAATTTTATATACATATGTATAAGCATGAATAGCAACCTTATCCCTAACTCCCTTTTCTATATTCAATCCTCCCCAACTCCTCTCTCTTCTCTATAGCCGTTAACCTTTTTGTCGGGTGTTTCCTAAAAATATTTCCGATTTGTGTGTATTTCTCATGCACCAACACTTCTAGGCAGACGTCCAAACTTCTATTAGAATTCTGAAATAGCGGTGGTAAATGCTCATTTCTTAAAATTTGTGTTTCTCCTCATTCTATCAGAATATGCCTCCAAGTGTAACTTTCTCCACACAGTGGGAAAAGTCTTTCCCCGAGAACATTAACCGTTTTGTTTCTTTTACAAGCTGCTAATCTGAGCCATGAGAGACCACTTCTTTCTTCTCTCCCACAGACATCTAGATAATCCCCTCTTTCCCACACCTGATCTATTTGAACCTGAAGGTTAAGCGATTTCTTTTCTACGCATCGAATCTCAGTATTTTGCCTATCTATATATCGCAAACATCTATTAACTATCTTCCAGCTATTGTACGTAATGTCCTGTCTCCTTAACCAAATATGCCCTAGTCTAGTTTTGTCTAATTCTTTCCATATTCTTTATGTCCAATTCTTATTTGCTTTCTCAGACAAACTTCCCGAAGAAATGCTTGCTCCCTCCATATTTTTCTTAAACAGTACTTATTTGTTCTCAATTTTTAAATTTGCGTTTTCGCTAAAGATAATCAAACTCTTTAGGAATATCACAATTTGCTCTACCCCTTCCTAATTGTAGCTCAGTACTGAAATATCCAGAACATTTAAAATGGAGGTTGATCCAGTTGTGGTACAAATGATTCTGCAATTCCCATCTGCACAAGTGGTATGTAGTAAGCCTAACTTCCGCTTATAAGTAAATGTCCATGAAAGAAAAATCTTAACAGTACGACCTAATGAATGGTCAATAGTGTTCTCCTCCTCCATTTAAGATAAATCTCAGATCTAAAGAAGACTGGGTGGAGGGAATTACTCCTGAAAAATTATGTGACCAACTCGTGTGGTGCAATGGATCCAGAATAGGGACATAATCGGGTGCAGGCATATATGGTCTATTTCCAAAAACAGATATTAGTATAAGTCTTAGGGTATTTATTGTACAGTTTTCAGGCTATCAGTTGGTGCTATCTGCAACTGTGCTTTTAGAGGACTTGAGAAAGGTTACCATGGTAAACGAATTCTTGTACTCTTATCCTCACAGATAGCCAAAGTGCTTTAAAACCATTTCTTGACAAATAGATAAAATCCAAACTGCATCGTGCCTAAATTCTCTGATTGCCCTGGTATCTCGCAACAGGCTTAAACTGCGGTGGGTACAGGGCCATCAGGGCATTTGTGTAAATGAAAAAGCACACCAGCTGGCAAAAATGGTACTGGTACACCCTTTGTTGCAATTATTACTCGTGGTTGCAATTATTACACGTACTGCTAACACAGCCGTAAAAACATGGAATGAGCAAAAACACCAACTTAGTTGGCAAACCTATAACGGACAAAAACACGCTAGAAAGTTTCCAAGCAAGAGTCTTTTCTCGTCTCTCCTAAAATTGGACAGAAGAGAGATTAATTACTGAACATGATCACTTCAGAACATCTATACAAAGGGGAACTATAAAAAGATGAACCCCTTTGTAGATTGTACAAACAGATTAGAAGACTGACTCTCACATCCTGTTTCATTGACCATTCCTAATATGAAAGAACTTACTCTTTCTTGAACTAGGAAAGACCTGGGAGCCGAAGCTGACATTGGAACCAAAATACTGCAAATTGTTCAAGGAACATATTTTTAGAAACAGTGAAAGCCTCTCTTCCTATTGGGTTGCATAATAAGCCTTTTGGGCTGAGGACAAAACTCCAACAACCCCCCGTTATCTAAGTCATGAAGATGGTGATGACTGATCAGTGTAAGATAGGTAACAAGAATTTTGAATGCAAATCAGAAGGCTGTAAGATCTGAAATTTCTTAGAAGCGTTTTTGGATCGTTTTGAAGCAAAGGAAATGCACTGAATAATTTGGATAATTCCCCTAAAGTCCAGTTTTGTCACCATGTGACCCATCATAAAGTCTTATGTGGAAAAAAGTTTCCCATCGACAAAGAACAGGAGATTTTGTACGCAATTGACTGAACCCCGTCCAAAGGGTTCTTGTAAAGGAATGTAAAACTGCCAGTCTAATATAAAAATGTGTAGACAACAGTGGAAGCTAAGTATACAACGGGGTGAACGATCCTTCATGCAACCGGTTTTGCACAGTGCGGCCGGCTGCTGTGTCGGCAGGAAGTCCGCAGTATATATAGTACGTTTGTCGCGTAGGGTAGTTTAACACACATAACATAAGCACTTAAAAAGAAAAGTAAATTACTCATATATATTAAGCAAGGACATGCTGGAACTGCCTCCCTTCATTGTTCAATCATATTTGACACATGCTTAGGAAATTGCTCATTACACTCTGCAGTTCCCTCTGAGAAATTTCCTGACGAATGTTAATTTTAAGTTTATCTAAAGTGCGTGGATTTGTTTTGTACACTTTACTTTTAATGTCCCCCAGTGATAAAAATCGCAGGGGGTTAAATCAAGAAATTCCTTTTGAAATAATCTCCTTACAGCATGCGCTAATTCTGTACGTACGTATGAATAGAACACTTGTATTGGCCCATTTCACTTGAGACACTTTCATTCAATACACTGCATTGCGTCGCCTAACAATCACGTGCTACTTGCGCAAGATTACAACTCCCTCGCGCAGCGGAGGGGAAATATACTCCCCACCTTCGCCGACATAGCGACATAGCACTACCGGCCTGTCTTGCGGTTGCGTCAAGCATTGTTCACCCAGTATATTCGCATTTTTACATATACCGGGGCACTAAATATATTTAATTAAAATAAATATTAATATTAGTCGTCCTCATATACTATATATTTTCTTAGGAAGTTTTATATTAAATATTTTTTAATTATCGGCTAAAACCGGAACTTATAAAGTCACCTTCCTAATTTATAAATTCAGCAAGAGAGAATAAAAATGTTTTAGAATCCATGTTTTTTCTTTTGTACTATAAGTATATCTCTTCCTTTATTTAATATAATTAAGTAAAAGGAATGGAAACAGTTCCATGTTGTTAGCTATTCTAAAATTGTTAATGGTCAGATACTTCTTAAACGTTACAACATTGCCCTCCATTTTCCATCTATTTCCCCACTTCCATGAGCGTATCCCGTGTTGGAGTTATCATTCAAAAGCCACTGAACTTTGCGTTGTGTGCAAAACATATCTGTAATATATTTCACAACCTGTTACGACTGGAACAAACATTTCTGTGAGTGGTTAATGTTTCATACAGCTCTGTACTTGAAATATTCGTATATTTAGTGTCTGCCTAATAAATTTTACCAACAGCAGTTCTAGGCCAGACATGTCTGACGCCGTTCGATCTGCATCAGTATTCAATTGCTACCAAGCACGCTATCTCGCCACTTAAGATTCCGTTTGAATAAATCAATAATCAGAGCATCTGTAATCTTTGATACTGCATCGCTTTGAAGCTAACAAGAGAGCTCCAAGCTAATGAAGTGCGAAGGGTTGATGAAGGTGATCAGGGACCGACAAGACACGAAATCGTCTTATTTCGGTTTCTTAGTGCACGAGAAAACTTTAAGAAAGACTAAAAAGATGTTACCGATATGATAAGACCAAGAGAGGCTTTAACGTGATTTTTCTCTGTTTTATAAGACAGTGCCCTTAATTACATTGATACGAATCTTAAAATAAATCTTTAGTGTAGTAAATATATTCATTTAAGGCACTGAATTAATAAAGCTTGCTTTAAAAACTTGTAAATAATATTTGGTGTACATTTACAACAAACTGATTATGTAAAAATATATTGCCACGTTACTAATTATCCGCCCATCGTCTAAAAATTAAATATATTCAATTTAAGGAGCACTCACGTATTGCCTAAACTCATTAGGTAGCTAAATAGAGTGATATTAACGGATGTGGTCAGAGTTTAGTTACTTTTAGTTTATCACATGCTTGTTCTAAAAATGAACTAACAGGGAATAAAGTAAGTAATAATTATTATAAATTAAATTATAATGTTCCTTTTATGTTAATAACTAGTTTATTGATACGTAATTTACATCTTTCGTCAAAAATATGCCTATAATCCATAGAAGACCTTGAGGAGAATCTGGCTTGTCCGTTCGGCTTCATGACTCAGAAAAAAAGTGGAAATCGAAGGAATAAAATTAAAGAAACTAATGCGTCATCTTTTCACGCATATGCTTAGGGTTCCTTTTCAATTTTAAAGATCCCTGAAGGGCATATTCCTATGCCTATTATGATAACAGCATATTACAGTTAAAAATATACAATTTCAAACTGCACATACCACATTTGGAAACAATACTAAGGACACCTATTCGTTCCTATTCGAGCATTCGTTCCCCTCACCCCATTCCTTCCTCCCGGATATGCCCCATTGAGAGGACGTAAGCACAATCAGCCCTTGAGCAAGGTTGAAGTACCACAATATCGTTCTCCCAATTCAATTCACAGAGGTGATGGAATGTTGCAGCATTTCGAAAGTTCAGTTGCAACGTGTGGTCAATGCCTCTCTCACAGAAAACATATTCAATGTTTAAATTTAAAAAAGAAGTACCATTATTTTACTCTTCTCTATTATGTGTTGTCCACATTCGACTGTATCTTAGCATATCAGCAGGTGTACTACGCTCTCGGTTGTCCAACATGGCGAGAACATTTCCACGGAAAGCGAGACCTAAACAAATGGATGGCAAGAAAATTCAGAAAGTGATACCAATATTAGCACAGAATTGAACTAGAGCTTAAGAGTTTTAACAGGCTGGCCCACATCTATCTACCGGTTTCTATTCACAATTAAAGATGGTGAAAATTGTAGACTTTCTTTGGCCATTAAATGGACGACTACATTCTTGCACACCTACTTCAGCGTTGCTTGAAAATAACGCCCATTAAACCAGCTCCGACCTCATCTAAGCAGATTTTAAAGCGGCGAGGAAAGGCGTACATAATATTTTCTGTCAAATTAAGGTACTTATTGACGGATAACATCCTTCAATTGTGTGCAGGCGACGGATAAAGACTCTTTCCTTCAAGTACCTCCAGAGGAAGGAGTCCGAAACTGTTAAGTCTGGTTAGCGGGATGATCAAGTCAAATCACCGGAGAAGAGATGATAAGATTGGGAAATATATCTCGGAGTAGATCCAAACGTTTGAATGCCGTTTGCGCCGTTGAGGCATCTTATTGGAATCAGATGTTGTCCACCACCATTTGTTGTGCCTGCAATTTCGGCATGAGAAATGTTCTCAACATGTCACCATAGCGTGGGGCGTGGGCACTGTCAGTTACTACGCGTCCGGCGTGATCTTAAAAATATAGATTGTTGATTTGGTTTTTTGCGGACGTTCTTTTACATCTCAGGTCATCAGTGTTGCATTCTATTCAGAGCGTGAAACGGCCGAAAAATTTTGCTCAAAGGCCTCTACTTTCAGGCTTGAGGTTTTTTTTTATGCCGTAAATGTACGACACGGGACCCACGGCTTACTTTCCTTCCGAAGGAAGACATACTTAGATTTTTATGCCCGAAAAAATCCATCGATCCCGGCCGGGTATGAGCCCGAGATCTTAGATTTAGAAGGCAAGTATGGTTACCACTTCACCATCAGGACCGATTCAAAATGTAGAGATTAATAATCCCACACGTTCCAATTTCACACCACACCATAACTTACTGTCTCATCTGGGGTTTTTCATGAAGAATTTGAGGATTGTCTCTGGTCCAGTATCCGAAATTGTGCTTATTGACTTAATCACCGAGATAAAAGTTTGTTTCAGCTGACATGAGATGCTGGAGAAACATAGTTTTCTTGATGCAACCGTGGCAGTATGCTAGCATAGGCAGTACGTCGGCTGTCCTTGTTAGATTTCTCGTATTTTCTGGAATTCATACACTTCTCCGGCCTGGTTGTAGCCGACAATCAAAGCCATGTTTCATTAAATTAATGAGATTATAAGTTATGCTAATATTTAATATAAATGTAATCTGATATATGTGTATGACTTATATTAAGGATGCTGTATTCATTCCCATGTTTTAATATGTTGTTGACAGGAAATACCTGTGTTAAACCTTAGACAGAGAAACCAATGTATATATTTATGAGATTATGTGTTATAATGTAATCTGGACTGTCCGCTAGACTTTAGAAATGACCGTATTGAAAAGCAAGTTGTAATCAAAGACATAGAAGATAGTTTGGGAAGAAGGCATCCTTTGTCCTGTCCTTTTTCCTTTGTAAAGATTTCGGAAAGCATTTTGCCGACCTGCTGACCTGCCGACCCCTTTAACTGGGCGTTGCTAGAAATATTATTTAGTAGGTAACGGCGCTTATAACATAAGAAACGCCGCTTTTGTAAACACAGACATCTTAAGAAGGGAACATTAAGAGGAAACGCTAACCTTAGCAGATAGAAAATGTTTTATGAGGTTTAAATATGAACCAGGCTTTGATGTTACCCCGAAACAATAGATGTCGCTTATATATGGCCGGGACGTGATCTGTAGTATGTTGATTTAAAAATTTAAAGGTTAGAGAGGTGAAGGGACCATTCAGATCATAAAAGATTCCGCCTATTTGTGGCAGAAGTATCCGTTCTCGGAAATGCTATAACGTGAGAATATTCATTTTCGAAAGTAGACTAGCTCAACCAATAACCATTTTGCAAAACTGAACGAATAGAAGTGATCCTGCATTATAATAGATATCGTGTAATGGTCATTAGAAAGGTTACAGTACAACAGAGTTCTATAATATTTGAGGATTTTTATTTTGCGTGGTAGGAGCTTAATAACACAATAAACTTTGTATCAAGTATAAGATAGACAGTAATAGACAGGTATTTTTTAGTGTGCACAGAAAATCAATATATGTGTTGAATATACACGCAGATAGAGTGGGAATAGACAAGCAGAGAGTGGGAATAGATAATCAGAGAGATTTTTTTATCTTTTTTATTTATGAACGCTTTTTAACATCTCCGGTCATCAGCGTTCCATTCACGCCAGGGCGTGAAACGGCCAACAATTTTCCTCAGAGGCCTCTTCTTTCAGGCTTGAGGTTCTATATAGTAAATGCACGACATGGGACTTTATTTCCCTTCCGAAGGAAACCATACTTAGGCTTTTTACGCCCGAAAAAATCAATCGGTGCTTATCGGGATCGAACCTGCGATCTTGGGTTTAGGAGGAAAAGATGGTTACTACCACACCACCAAGGCCGAGATAATCAGTGCGAGAAGTGTGTCAGTGAATAGTCAGCATGAGCTGTTAGTTGTCAATAAACCAGTTACCAGGAATAAGAAGTCGTAAGATATGAATTGTTACAATCAGCTAATAATCAATTCTCAGTTGATGCAGTTGGCTATCATGAGTTAACAAGAATTATTTATCAATCGTCGAAAATCTTAGAACAATCCTCAAGTCACTACGGACAGGTTAAAGTATAGAATTTCAGTGAACAATATGCATAAATAGCGCAGAATGAGAAGTTTCAGTTTCTGTGTTGTCTGCCTGCTAGACATCCTGCCCTTTCCGCTGATTCAAACGAGTTACAAAATTCCAGAATTTCCCTGAGAATAAATATTTCTAAAATAGCAGCAAAGGGACTTTCAACTAATTAATCATTTAATACTCCCCCGCACTCCTTGTAACCACCCACACACCAAATACGGCCCCATGGTAACTTCTGATTCATATATCGGGCCCACCTCCTAATATTGTGTCACTATGCAAATGAACAAAGCCATCTTCATTATTGCATCACACAGTCCGCTGGACCCCTGTAAAAGTGAGTCCCACAGGCTGTTGTGGTTATGTCATTATTTACATAATTTTGTATGCCAAGGTGCTTTTTATCGAATTGCTTGAAAAACCCAACTCGTAGACTGAGCTTAAATGCAGTCACTTGACTTTTAATAGTTTTTCTTAACACCTTGGCCACCCACGGCAGTATCGCTAGAGATGGAACAATTCCTTCACTAGCAAGACAATAGCATAAACCTGATGCAAGTTAGGGTACATGATGTTACAGGGAGGAGGTTACAGTTTGTAGTTGCAATTCCAAAGCATACTCTAAACAAAGATATGTGCTAGGTAGAGTTGAGAGTTAGCTTCTCTCTAAGGTGGATGTTAAGGCAACTTCGCGTCCATGGTAGCAAAGGTTCCATCACTAGTAATAAAGGTCTGTTGTTCGGGGGGGGGGGGGTAGACAGTGCATGAGTGTAGGACGAAACGCAATTGTAATACTAATAATAATAATCAGAAGAAGAAATATGATTTCTTTCGCACTCAAGTCAAACAGAAAAAAGTGAGATCATAGCGGGACTCAAATCGTGGCTGTTAATTTGAGTCTATATGCCTTCGAGACCTCTAAGATTATCTCATGAAAATGTGCATCCGCTTTTCCTTCATCATAGTCACCCAAGTGATCCATCATTTACGTACCTATTTTGAACGTCAAGATTATTTTAGTTTATATTTGTTTAAAAAGTAAAATTTTCTTTCACAAACGTAACGGTTTACTTTTGATCACTTCCTAGTTCAGAATAAGCAAGCAAAATTGATGTGTTTTGTACTTTGAGTATAATTGTTTTTTCTTTCCCTTTTTTACGGATCTTAAAAATGTTGGCAACGATATCTTAAGCGACTTAGCGAAGTAGGAATTCGTCTTAGACGAGAATTAAGCACAGAGTTGTCAATGTAACAAATAACTCTGCTATATATACGGAATATTGGAAATATTATAATTATACCTTATAAATATGAAGAACTGACATGAAGTTTTCAGTTCTTTACAATGAATCGTATTTATAATAATTTTGTCAACTCCAATTCGGATGCACACACAGGCACTTTGTAAAGTGCATTCGTTGAATACTGGCACGTCACGCCCCCTCCAACGCCTACAACTGGAGTCGAATTCAAGGCACCACAAAAACTCAACTTTTTAAAACTTAGGTACTACAAATAAAATATACGAATTTTGTGTTTATCTTTTTACAGGTGATGCTGAAAAAAAAATTTGGTTCAATTAGACCCATTAGAGTGAAGAGTGTAAATCCTAGTTTCTTAAGAAAATGTAGATTGCGTGTCATACAGAACATAGAATTCATTTAATTTACTATAAATACCGAGTTTTAAAAAAGTGAAATGTTATGGGGACGTGTATTCGCGATGCCGGACGAGGGCGATTACGGGGTGGAGGGGTCCAGCGTGGGAAAAAAAAAAAAATCAAATTGTACAAGTTTTTCTTTATGATTTCGTTTCTTTGGCTACCAACTCCATAAGCATCAACAATTTAATACACAATTACTACAGTCCAAGTTGTATTGTAATTACTGATATAGAGCGTCTATGAGATTTATTAACGAGTAATGTTAATTTTGCTATCTTGTGAACGGCGCTTTTTGTTCGTTAAAGTAGATATTTAATATTGCTCTCAAAACACCTGGAATTGACAGTAATTAAAATCAATTGCAGGGATTTGATGAAGGACTATCTATTCAAGCCAATGTAGTCAGCATGGCCAATGTCCATCCGACAATACAGAACATTATAGTATAATTGATTAATCCTACCTTTGTGGATTATGCTGCTCTTTCAAGATGATCCAGGAACACACAGTTTTCATAAGATCTCGTTCAAGAGTATTTCCACAATTATTTCTATACTTTTAAACCGTTTGTTAAAATCCCATGAAGGTAAGCTAAAACAAAAAGAAAAAGTTGTATAGATTCTGGGTTATGCACTTTAATATTTGCATTCCTCCCCCCGTTACAAATTGTTGCATTCGACGTATTATGCAGATATTTATTTCCCCTTCTCATTCCACTTTTAACGTTAGTTTAAGAAACATTTTGGAACATTAAAGAGAATCAGTTCACTGAAATGGCGTCGATTAAAAAACGCACACGATTTGATTAATAAATATACATCTTATTAAGAATGACTGAAGATCAAATACGTTGTCACTATTGGATATGCACACACACACTACTGCTGTAGCGGAAGTAAAACTGCACTCTAGTCGACTGCAGACGCCAGAAACAATGACGTAAACATGCTTTGTGCCGTGGCCCAGTTTTCCTCTCGCTGCTGCGGTCAACATCACAATAGCAACCCACTGGTGATCTGGTAGCATTTTATGTGTGTTACCGTTTTCACGAGTAAAGAATTGTCCACATAGCGCCGTTCAAATTGCGAAAAAAGAAGGGAAAAGAATGCATTCAGACAGAACTCCTAACCCTTTCAGGAATGAAATGTGTTCCGAGTTTTTTAAAGTCAAGATCTTATTATAGCTATAAGGTTGTATTATATATGGTAAAAATGTTTTTTAAAAATTTCCTTGCCTCACAGTTACGAAAACACGATCGTAAGGGTGAATGGCAATTTTTGGCACTGAAAGATTTAAGAATACAATTTGGTATCAGAACTGCAATAAAATATTTTCATCAAATCTGCAATTAACTTACGCCATTTGGGGAATTATTTGTCCTAAATATGAACAACATTTCTAGTGACAATAAGTAACGAAGAATTAAAATATTGAATAATATTTGCAATATTTTCATATGCTCATTTTTTAATGAAAATAACATATTTCAACAAATCTGTAATAAAAAAAGAGTTACATACTTTCGTCACCGTTCTTTTAAAATAAATGCTGCAGTATACTATAAATATGAAAAACAAAACGTACTGATAGATTTCTTATATTCTAGGTATTTATTTGATTAATTGATAATTAATAGGTTTTACAAGTTTCCATTTCGAAAGCATTACAGACAGAATGACTTTTAAAAGAGTCACCTGTTGAAAAATGCTACTGTGTATAAACATATTTCACTATCATTTAATGTGGAACAACTTGAAGTAGTCCTTGCACCTTGCCAAACATACACTTAACATTTTTCACACATGATTTTTATTCTGCTCTCACATTCTTCAAGACGACATGTTTGTGGCGCTTTGATGTCATCAAACATCAGAAGATAGTTAGATCCATCATAGCTCTTGTTCTCATCTGGTAGTTTAACTGATGGAATTACTGCGATCATTTGGACGGTGAGTATTCCTCATGATTACTGCTGTCTAATAAAACTCGAGTTAACCGGGCAGTAATTGGAGTTTCAGCTAAATCTAGAGGAAAGTTCATGAAATCACTGCAAGCATTCATAAATACTTTGTTGCACTTGCGATTTCGCTTTTAAAGCATAAATTAGAAAATGCAAGATGTATTTCAATGTCCATTATCTGATTTTGAACCAAGTGTGATAGCACTCGATTTGTTAATCACAAAGATCAATTCCACTCATACATTGGTTGTATTTCCGAACTGCAGATGGACAAGCTACTTTTGTCCGTTTTTGAGCACCTTGTCACTGTTTCTTGTGATTCTCTCCCTACATGAGTAGAGAGAAGATAAACTCTCTTACTGTCCAATTTTTCGATTGTAGCAAGTTTTCCATCTGCTAGTACGTACGAACCATTGCTTTCATTTCGTTGCGGCTTGACATTCTTATGAAATGATATGTTGAAACAGAACACCTCCACTGAAATATAATTATAATGTATACTTATGTAAGTATATTTTATGTATTGTAATAAGTAATGTTGACATCATTTATTTATAAATGCGTAATGCGATGTAATTGTAACATCTGATTTGTGTTGATCGACAAAAGAAAAAGCTTTTTGGTGTTTTGTTACGGTAGCTTGGAAAGGCAAGGCCAAAAAATTATATTTGAAAAAGGATAAACCCGAGGGTCAAGCGTCAGGCTAGATTTTAAAAGACTTAATGGTAGAGTGTTAATAAACTGAAGGATATTTAAACTCGTTAAGGTCTCTGAAAGTGACAGGCCTGGTACCGGTCGCCCTTTAAACTATCTAATGATGACGAAAATTTTAAAACTTTCAAAAAATAGCGAATGGAAGGTGGGGCAGGTGAAAGTAAAAAAAGCCTATGGAAAGGTATGTTTATACCTTTTTAGCATCGTTAAAACCAACAATCACTTGCTTTGAATTTAATATATAAAGCAGAGTTTACTTGGCTGAGAGAGGCAGTTTGAAGTTTTACGCGCGGTCAAACGCAACTCATTTACTCATTAAACAGTTATAAGTTGCTGAAACACCGCCACGGAAGTCCGAGGTCGTTAAGGCGCGGATTGGTGAGCTGTAGGTCTGAGGTTCGAATCCCGCCAGGACCGTCCTCCCTGGCTGAGGACTTTTCCAGGTTTTCATCAATGGCTAATGCCGGGGAGGTGCCCTAAACTTAGGCCTGGAACGTGTTCATCCTCAAACAATCCTTTCCCAATATATCATTTCATTTCATCTCATGTATCATCAGTATTCACCGCCTGTGGAGCCTTGGTAGTAAAAGTGGACGTTAAACCCCATTCAAAAAACAAAAAAAAAAAAAAGTCGCTGAAACAGGTAGTTTAAGCTTCATACGCGGCGAGGCATGCAATTATTAAATATTCAGTTAAACGCAGAAATAGTTCGCAGTACTCATTTTAAGTTCTTCTTTCAGTCCAAGCGCCTCGGCACTCGTCTGTAAGTTTCACACACGGCAACTGAGTTTATATTCAATGTAACCAAATCTATCTTAGGCATAACATCAGAGGATGCGAAAGAATTTGGACGTAATAAAATACGTAAATTACATATTAATTCACATCGCTTATTTATATCCCATTCCCGTTGAATACGAATCAACAAAATAGCAGAAATCGTCTTGAGAATTGTCATTGATGCGTGGGCAACAACACCTAAGCGACCGATAATAAATCTGCGAAATCACTTTAAAATTGGCATCACAATGTGAAGCCACTCAAAATCAATTACAGATCGCTTCAAGAATGGTAACCAACCTAGGGTACATAGCCGGAGCCATAGACCATCTCAAATTTTGGCGCCCAACATGACTGCCGTAGGAAACCGCTTCATAATTTGGCTCCCCAACGTGGGACCAACTAACCCACTTCAATGTCCCTACCTCGATTTGTAATTAAGAGTTCCAGTGGCATTAATATTTAACTCCGTTAGTTTCAATAAGTGAAATGGCCGTAAAATTATCAATCAAAAAAGACAAAACTTCCAGCTGGCAAGGTCTTCACAACTCGTAGCATGACTATCGAATCGAGTCCAAGCTCTGAATTGCACAAGGAGTGGTAGGATTTTGATATATTTAAAAATCCAGAACAAATTCTGAAGAGATATTCAATACAGAGTTTTTAAGTCCAACAGATCTTAGTTTGTTCTTCGATGGGCAGTGAGCTGTAAACGAGATCATCTGCTCATCAATGGGGTATTGGAGTGTTGTTGTCTCTAGGCAGCTTGAGATAGGCGTTTTTTGTTGTGTCGATTATTGATTGCACTTTACAGAATTTGTTTTAGCAATTAGCAGGGGGGGGGTTATTTACATCAACAACATGTATATTCCTTCTGAAGAGCAGGAATCTATCCCTAGCCATGCATTCAATTATGGCTGCAAGTTTTATGTCACTTCAATAGCTCGTAACAAATAGTTCACATGATTAAATTTACACCAAAAATTTTATTTGTTGAGAGGCATTTCTATTCATTATTTCCCACTTGTATTCAGCGAATACATGATAGTGTGCAGTGCTGCCATTTCAAAAATGTTACTTCAGAAGTAGTCTTCAAAATGCTGAAGTGGTCTGTAGACCTGATCAACGTACTGTCAGAAATAAAAACCATGAAACAGACTTTAGACAAAAGTTCTATTTAATGAGACGTGTAAGCACAATAGTGCAAGAAAAATTAAAATACTTATGGTTAGGCTTTTGAGATTTAGGGGCCCAGTCCATTCCTTTTCTGGGGAAATGTCTGTTGTACCATAGCATTCCCCTTTGCTTTGGTCGTTTTTGTGATGTCGATGTTTCTGTAATAGTTTATTGTACACTGGTCTGTAACCTTCTCGTCATTCACATCCTCCGAATTATCTGAAGACTCAGATATCCCGATTTCTTTATAACGCTGAAAGCTCCCAACATTTTCATCTTCGTCTGATGTAAAACAGCTGATTTCAGAATCATTCTTCTATATAAACTCAAAAATTGCCTATTAGAAAGACCTTTCACGGTAAAAGCCATGTAAACCAATAACAATTATTATTATTATTATTATTATTATTATTATTATTATTATTTGTAAACTCTAGGCATTCACGCGCTTCTTACTAATTTATTTCAATGCTATTAAATAATCTCAGCGTAGTTGTGAAAATATACAAAGTAGAAATCAATCAGGATGAAATAAGCTCAAATGTGGCTTGAGATAACTTACGTCTGAGCCTCATGAAGAAAACTATGCTTAAAATATTTTACGTAAATACATTACTTTTTCTCTCCACGCTCCTGTTGCGATGTATGTGCAAAAGAACTAGAAGTAACAACCATAGCTTTTTCTCCAGTTGAAAACAACGCGAGATACAAGCAAGTGACTCGCACGTGAGCCTGCGACACATTACACTGGAGTTCCTGTGAAGAACTATTTGCTGACGCGACATACCATCGGGCCGTTCTGTAACGGCTAAGCTATCCTTTGACTCGCTTACTTACAGCTGCAATCTTGTCAACATATGCTACAGACAAGCAGTAACTACGAATTTTTGCAGAGTATGTTAAAATCGTTGCTGGATAACTCAAATGAAGTTTCACTAAACGCTCTACTGTTACGGAAAAGAAGTAGCCAGTAAAGTTGGTTATATTTTTATATCTACAATTCATCTCCAAAGACAGTGCGGAATTCGCTTATAAGCACTAACCTAGGCAAAATTTAAGTACAGTGTAATTGTCTTAACCGACGATTTTTATTTAAAGTAACAATTACTAAAAATGAGGGAAATTGACTTATTTAACGTACTTTTTTTAATTTGTAATGTCGTCTGAATAATATATTTAACAATTTTCTGAAAACTTTACTTTGTAGTCGTTTATAACAGGCATCTTTTGTGCTCTACCTCAAGTATGATTGCTAAATATATATTAGAAATGTGAAAATCTCAGTAAGTGACAAAATTATCAGTGAAAAGACATTTGTTTATTATGAGAATAAAAGTGAGTCCTCATAGACCTGTTGAGTGATATCTAGCATTTCGATAGAATGAGATAGTATCACTGATGTCCAATTGTTTTAATAGATTAGAATTAATATTTTCGTCAATTAAGAGTTATAGGCATCAGGGTAATCTGAGTATCGGCGGGGTATTCCTGATAAATCTGATGATTGCCTACAGTAATAGAAGGGCTAACTTGAATAAATTGTTTCATTCTCTTGCTTGAAAGACTATGTCACTTTAGTAGTCCTTTCGTACAGGAAATACAAACATAACATTTCATTACTTTTTAATACTTTAATGGAAAAAACAAGGTTTAAACGTATTTTATACATTGGTAGATTTTATGTAATTAATTTAAAATAGGATAAAAAAAGAAAGAAAGGGAAAATGTACTTCTCCCTGCATCCTTTGTACTGTTAACACTCAAGTTGCAGTAATAGCACATGATCTAAATTTATCAACTGCAGAATTAAGATTTCTTTTTTTCTTCTGATATCTCTTCTTCTTTTTCCATTCAAGAATGGAATGTTGTTATTATCTCTCTATGACAATACTAGTCAAACTAAGGCATGTATTGCAGCAAGGTGATGCAGAGATTTCTGTTCAGCGTTTGAATTATTATTATATGGCATTGTTTAAAGTGCTCGATTAAGGCATCTTCTATTTTGAGGTGACTGAATAATGTCTGAGAAAGGTTATAATGCAACGTTTGTTTTGGATAAATTAACATAAGTTAATATTTTTTTATTTTTTATTTAGAAACTCTTAAGAATATACTTCAATTGTCTTAGTAGCTTCTAGCGTATTGATATCAGCAACAGGATGGTCGAGATTTTGACTTTGTGTGAAGGTTCTGTCGATTATTATTCTGCATTATAATGGGTGATTTTTCCTTCGCGATAGCGCACCACACGTAACGGTCGGTCGGGCGTTTCAAGCTGGTACCGTTGTGAACGGAAGTCAGAAAGTTCACAGCTATTTTTTTTTTTTTCATTTGCTTTATATATGGATGCTCTTTAACATCTCAGGTCATCAGCGTCCCATTCTATTCAGGTTCAAATTTTGCTCAGAGGCCTCTCTTTCAGGCTTGAGGTTCTTTATCGTGCCGTAAATGTACGACACGGGACCCACGGCTTTACTTCCCTTCCGAAGGAAGTCATACTTACGATTTTTATGCCCGAAAAAATCCATCGATCCTGTCCGGGTTTGAACCCGCGATATTGGGTTTAGAAAGCAAGTATGGTTACCACTACACCACCAGGACCGATTCAAAATCGCAGATCCTCAAAAATCACATCATGTACAACATCAGCATTTTTGGGATTGGATACAGAAACGGACCTTCGAAAAATTTATATTTAACATCTTTTCTTTTTCCTTTGAATTCGGTTTTCCTCAGTCCTCATAACTGGCAAATGCGGGGGAGGTACCCTAAACTTATGCCTGTAAAGATTCCTTCCTTAAAAAATCCCTTCCCAAATTATCATATCATCTCATGTATCAGTGCCCACCGCCTGTGGTGCCTCAGTACTAAAAACGGACGTTAAACACAACTCGCTCACTCCTTTGAATTCCGCAACCCAATTGTTATGGTGGCTTACGCAAGACAATGAACCTTCAATGTATCCGCCATAAAATGTTTTATCACCGAACGATACGTAATTTTCTCAAAATTCAGATTCTTCTCTCTGCCATATTTACTTTAAAAATGTACAATATTAGATCAGCTAAATTTATGATCACCAAAATTGGAGAAAGTATTTACAAAATTGCTTGCTATAGTAACAGCTTTCGATTCTGTTGATGATAAGTACCTCATTCCCAATACTCTCTCGCATATAATAACCATTAAACTAATGTTTAAGAATTATTTGCATAAGTAACACATTACCAGCCCTGGAACCATATCAGGATGGAAGTAAATCAATAAGAACTGACGGCATCATTGTCCATGCTCAAGTGCATATTATAACTTATTTCAGCGCGAGAAAACTACGTTCTTAAACAGCATTTTAGTATAATATACAAAGAAAATTAAATAATAATCAACAAAATTTAGATTTGTTATTTAAATATGTATATAAACCACATCTGAGATATTAATAACATTATCCACAGATTTAAGTAGCATTTCGCCCTACTCCTTCTATTGAGAAACATGCAAACTATTTCTTTGAAACAAGGAAGTTTTGGAATGACTGCAATAAATTTGTTTATAAATATTAAGAGCTCACTAAAAAGGTGTGTATCATACACGAGTTAAAAAGTGATATTATTTTGTGATTAGAATGTTTGTGAAACGATGCCTCCTTTTACACTTTCGTTATAAATAACATTGTTTTTTTTTTATTGAAGTAAATAAACATATTCCTTTACTTTCGAGAGGCTAACCTAAGCCATCTATAGCGACAATACAATGAATCACTGTACCTAACTGGTAATACCAATAGAATGACTTTTTGCTCAAACATAAACAGACATACGTCGCTTTAATGTCCCTTTTAAAGAGCAGAAACATATTATATCTGTGTTTTTGTGGTATTACCTTATAAAACTCGAAGGTACTAAAATGCGTTATGTTTTTGTTTTAACTACTAAAATCCTGTTCATAAAGCACAGTGATGCGTGTGGAATAAAATGCAGTCGAGTTGCAAAAAGCGTTCCGGAAGTGAGATGTTGGCAAGGGCATACACAAGCAACAGTATATGTTGATGAGTCAACCACCGAGCGCTGAAGTGCTGTAGGTTGTGGTTGATGGCCGTGAAGAGCTTCAGAAAAAGAAAGAGGAAGAGTATAACAACAGACAGAAATACACTTAGCGCCGCCCAACCGGAGTTCGTTCGGTAGACCATAACGCAGCGGGACTGCAACTAGATGATGGATGTGTACTATTTGCAGCCAAAGCAAAGGAGGGCCCGTCTGCTCTTAAGAGAACCCTTTCTAATGGAGGTACAATGGTGTTTTATCATAAACCAATAATTGTGGTCCACCCTACTTAATAAAAAAAATGTGTTATGAAAACCAGCTTTGTAAGAGCCGAAATATTATTCTTTTGATCAAGAAAAATATTTCTTTTCTTTTATCCCTCATGTTCCATTATAACTCAAGATTGAGGAACTGCTTCCTTTGGATTTTGGTTTATCTAAAAAGTAATTCGGGATAAGGAAATTCTTCTGTTATTATAGATACCAATGTACGTATTTTATACACATAGCAATAGGCTTTCAAAAAGTGAGTTTAATGCTAATTTGCTCATTATTATAAGAGATGCTTTATTTTAAGAATATAATATTAATAATTTATAAACCTTTTTTACAATTAGTTACCTTTTTATCTCATTGCAATATCTCTGAAAAATTCCTGGTAGAAGTTCACTTAAACTTTGTTTATGCTCTCCTTATACATCAGCAAATTTGAACTAATAAAATTGGTATAGAAGAAATAGCAGTTACGTACACCGAAGAAGCCCTTGAAAAAGGTAGATTTTCTACCAAATAGCTTTAATTTAGATTTCGCGACATTTAAAATAGATGTAGAACTGCACGTAGTATTTCCTTGGGTCTTCCAACTTATTTTATAGATATACAAATGTACACAAATGCAAGTAGAGAAATAAGTCACTATTTAATTGAGATATAAGCTCTTCAGTGTTACCTTTGAACCTTTAAAGAATTATGAATTGTGTGCCTTAAAAATACAATAGGAAATTTTCAATGCTTAGAATTATTAAATAATTTTTAATATAAATACAATGAAAGGAAAACAAGTTCTTTGAATTATATCTAAAAGCTGGGGAAATAAGCTACAAAATTCTCCCACCTCATCTTTGAACTCTCTTTTCCAGATATTCTTGATTTCAAATTTAATTTTATGAGACCAAACCAGTAAAATGGCTTACAGAGTCCTTAATACCATTATAATTTCACTTGGATACAGTTGAGTAGGACCATAAGACATATAAATAGTTGTCATTTGGACAATAGCATTAAGAGTCGAATTTAAAACTCTGTTAAGACTGAATACATTGTTCTTGATTTTTTTACTTTATTACTGTTGATGTATATATATAGTTTAAGTTCGCTTCTCATAGTTAAATATTCGTTCTTCCTTTAATTTCCAGTTTAGATGTATCTTTATCTTATGAGTTGCATACAGCAATTATGAATTTTATTTCACTGTTGACGTTTCACTAAAGATTTCTTTGAATCTTCAGTGAAAAACTTAAACACTAGGTTAAAGAAGTATGGCCATATTTGAAGAAGTGGTGTTATTCTTTTCTGTTCTTAAAATTCTGAATGCTTCTTCAAGCACCCAAACTCAGAGCATAGCTATATCCACTAACATGAATGCACGTTGAAGTGCAAAGCAAACATTGGCTCCGAGAAAGGTAATATTCTGTAATAAGCGTTTTAAAGTTTACGCATTTGTTTTAAAGTCTATTAAGAACTGAACAAAGTTTAGGTAAAGGAAGAAACTTTGAAAGAATTTTAATTAAACAAGCTCCAAAGGCATTCAAGTGATTTGTACTAAAACTGCACGAAAAGAGATAGACAGTTTTATTGCTTTTGTCCAACAAATTTAATTGAAATTAAAAGTTAAGTA